>JAANYP010003327.1:112533-465857 GCA_020465985.1 Centrapalus pauciflorus | reverse complement strand
ATATAAAGTATATATATATATACATATATATATATATATATATATATATATATATATATATATATATATATATATATATATATATATATATATATATATTAAAGTCAAAGTTTGACGATTTTAAAAGGGGAAAGTATAAAAAAAAAGTTTAAAAAGCCTCAAAGAAAGCGAACGCCACCATCAATCTCCATCAGGTTCTCTCTCACACTTATTTGTGTGTGTGTGGATCTCGCACATTCTTTTCACAGGTTGTGTCTCTCGGTCGATCTCACTCACGATCCATCAGGTATATGTTGATGCAAACACACCTGAAAGTTGGAATTGATCGGAAATAATACCTATTGTTTTTAATATCCCATTTTTGTTATTCTGTTTGGGTATATCACTTTAGTATAAATATGGAGAATGACGAATTATGTCTTCTTCTCGTCCTTCCTTTTCTCTCCAGCATACCAATTATCCTGTAATCTTCATGGGTTATTCTCTGTTTGACCCTTAAGCCATGCCCGTTTGGGTTGTGGAGTTGAAATTTGATTTCTAGTAAATACAATATCTTTATAGTTGAGGTATTGAAATTGTTTTTTAAGGTTAGTTAGTTATGGGGCCAGTAATCTTAAGTCTATTAGGTGGCCTTTGATTCGTAGAATGGAATTGGAATTCAAAATTTAGTTATAACATGTTTGGAGGTAACAGATAAAAGATTGGTTTTAGTGTTGATCAAGGATATTGGTTGGAATTTAATTCATATATGGGTTTGAATCTAATTTATGTATGAGTTGGTAGGAATGTCAAAATCTTATAAACAAAGAAATTTTTGTCAAATTCTTTGCTAACACAAATTTATTACAAGCTAAATTTAAATTCTAATTACTTCGAATTTCATTTCGTGAACCAAACGTCACCTTATAGAGTTATAGGTGACCAGGAGGGATGACGAATTCACGAATATTATATTATCAGTCATTTACAATGGCACCCTGGATATGGGTTAAGTTGTTTCTTGGCAGGATTGGATGTGGAAATTCAATATCAGATGCATATGTTTAAGCCCTCAGATCCTGCAGACTGTTTATCAAAGCTGCAGGAAGCTACCCTTAAGACCAAAAAACTAAAAAAGAACAAGCTCTGTTACCCACACCTAATACCTTAACCCAACCCATGGAATCTAATACAAAACCTTGAAACCAGACTCAATTAATACCCTCAACCCAAACACTAATAGAAGTACCTTATCTCCAGCAGAATTCGAAGAAAAGAAAGCTCAGGATCTTTGTTACTTTTGTGATGAAAATTTTGTTCATTGATGTAAATGAAAAAGATCCCAATTTTACCATATTGAGATAGAGGGTATAGAGGAGGAATTGGAGACCTAAAGAAGCAGCATATGAACTAGCTCAAAAATACAACAAAATCTTATTTATACCTTACCACACCCCACCCTACTCTACCCTACCAATACCTTATCCACCTCATACATTACCTGGAATCTAAAACATAAATTACGAATCATGTTTTAAACCATAATCAAATCAAAAGCATCCATAGGCCTACCTTTTAGAAAATGAAAAAAATTCAAAGCATCCAAATCAATAATGTCATATACAAATTATGTCAAGTAAAATATAATGTTATACTAATTGTTATAGCCGTAACAAACTTCAAACTCATCCCAAGTAATGTTGTTTAATTCGTCTAAAACATATTTCACCCAACTTTCTCTTTTCTATTCTCCCGATTGCCAAAAGGTTTGCACCTTTACGGGATCACCTTTAATCAAATCCAGATTCCAGAACTTTAAATTGCTCTATTTCAGTTAGTGAACTCATCTTCAAAATCTCAAATGTGATTATTGCAAGTTGCTCATTAATTTGCATTTCAAGTACGATACCTTTACTTAACTTGCTTGATGCTTCTTTGACAGACTATGTAATCATGGAAACTACACTTTTAATTTGTTAGTGTCTCACCGTATCAAGTAATCCGTAAACTAAAATGCATATGTTTTGTTTCATTATATGGTAATTGTTGTGCTAACAAAATGTTCTCGCCTAAAGTTTTGTTGGTCATCAATGCTGAGATCCGATTATCCTATTTTCTCCAAGTTATGCAGGACTTCGTAATAGAATTTACTGCCTAAATTTCTATTACCAGCACATATATAGTTGTATAAACTGTTGGCCATGCTTCAATCTGATGGTTCCAACGATGATGGTGCCTCACCATCTTTGATTTTGCCTCTTACTTTATAAAAAGGGTAAATATATATCCATTTTTCTTGTGAGATTGATTTGGTAATATGGTTTTTGTACGATTTAGTTAGAAATCATGTCAAGTTCAAAGGTAAGTACATTTGAATGAATAGAAATTTCTTTTAATGGCTTCACAAACGGTTTGATATTTACATGGTAAAACTGTACAGGCAGTTCTTTTAAACTTAATAAACTATTGTTTCATAAGAACCCAAATTAGAGTTTGTTACGTAGAATTAATCCAAGAAACTGAAAGGATACGAAAATCACAGATATATAAAAGTCTTGCAATTGTTATACTAAGTTTGCTTCTTCTTCCTTTTCAACAAAATCTTTTGTTTGACTTCCTTGAGCCCCATCTTTTCCATGTATTATGCACAAATCCTCATAGTAAGGAAATGGTTTGTGTTTCCATCTAGCTACATCACTATGAACCTATATACATACATTATATTTTTGTACAATAAACAATAAGTTCAAACTAAAAATAATCATTGTCATTCATGATAATATATAAATTATAACATGTAGCTGGAGGTACGCCTCTCATATCGGGGCCTCGACAAAAACACAATGTTGCATGTTATCATAGCCAAACCTGTTAGTGTTTGAATTATGTCAAATATCATAAATGCATTGCCAATCTTTTTTCATCGTTTTTATCATTGAATCGATATGTGGCTTACCTAAATACCCGATTCTGAAGTTGACTCTTTCAATGCTTGTTCAGAATATTGTACAAAACCATATTTTAAAGCCATTATCGCCTTTATATGCGTCCGTGTTTGTTATGTTGACTAAGGCTTCCACTAGTATACAATTTTATAAGACAAGAAATGGATGTATATCCATTAGACAACGAATATGAGTTGGATGAAAGAACACTACTAGTGTTTATCGGATCGTTATATTTTATTTGCACAGTTTATCATTATGCTGGGTTTATTTATAGGTATGATGAGCCAAACTAGACACTATAAGGTATGTACAAACATCAAAGAAACAATATTAGTGGAAGCTTTAGTCAACATGACAAATACGGGAACATTAAAGCCGATAATGGCTTAAATCTGATTACTTACAATTTCTGGAACAAGCATTGAATGACTCACTTCTAGACTCGGGCATTTTAGGTAAACCACGTATCGTCAATGATATAACAATGAAAAATGATTGGCAATGCGTTTATGGTATTATACATGGATATGATACCAGTGGGTTCGGCTATGATAACGTACAACATTGTGTTATTGCCGAGTCCCTGGTATGGGAGGCATACCTCAGGTACGTGTTATAGTTTTTATTCTCATATGGATGATGATGATTGTTTTTAGTTGAACTCTTGTTGTTTTTTAAACAAATATATAATGTTGTTAAATAGATTTATAAAGACGCAAATCATTTTTTTGTTATAATGATCTGAGCATCATTTTTGGAAAAGATCAGGCTAAGGAAATCAAGCAAGGGATTGTGTTGAAAACTTGAAATGATAAAAGAAACGAACTTATGAGAAAAAATGCAAGACTTGGATGATAATTTTGTTGATGTGATGGTCCTGATGGAAGCTAGTCGTGATCCAAGCATACCAAGAAGAAATGCCGAGTAGATGACAGGTTCAAAGATGCAGTTTCCATGATTACATAAAGTCTCAAAGAAGCATCAAGTAAGATAAATAAAGGTATCAACCTTGAAATAAATTAATGAGTAAACTGAAATATTTACATGTGAGATACTGAAATTGAGTTCACTAACTGAAATTGAGAAATTAAAAGCTTTGGATTTTATTAAAGGTGATCTCATAAAGGTGCAATTGGTTTGGCAAGAGAAAGTTGGGTGAAATATAACAATTGGTAGTGTCTGTCCAGAACAAGTAATCTGTAACCTAAAATGCACTTGTTCTGTTTCGCTATATGGTAATCATTATTAGATTGTTCGCGCCTGAAAGTTTCGATCACCAATGCTGGAATTCTATTCTCCAAGTTCTTCAGGTAATAGAATTTTCTTGCCTAAACTTTATTACCAGCACATAGCTGATCTGATGGTTCCAACGATGATGGTGTCTCACCGTCACTGTTCTTGTGAGATTGATTTGGTAATATGGTTTTTATATGATTTAGTTAGAAACAAGTCATGGATTCAAAAGCTAACTACATTTGAATGAATAAAATTTTCTTTAAGGGCTTCACAAACGGTTTTAAAATTTAAATTGAACTATTGCTTCATAGGAACTTAAATAGAGTTTGTCATGTAGATTTAATCCAAGAAACTGAAAGGATATATCTGTAACAGATGTATAAAAGTCAGGTAATCATCAATACCAAATGTCATGCATGTTTTAATGCTTCAAGTGATGTGTGGTTGTTTTCTGTTCTGATGTTGCTGCCAGTTTTGGTTGTTGTCATCCTGCTATTTTGTTGCTGCAAAATTTAGTGTCTTTTTGGTGATGGCATGATGCTGTTAGTAGATATATGGATATTTGGTTTGCTACTGGCTCCTAAGGTAATATTTGGTTCGTTGGAATGTTTCCGAAGGAAATGGAATTTTTGTCAAGGAATTAATTAGTATATGTCAACAATTAAAATTGGCTTTGTTTCTCCTCTAATTACCCTAGATTCTAACGAATCAAAAGCCCCATAAGTTCTGCAGTTCTGGTGCATGGGTGAAACATTCTTTTCTACTATTATTGGTATGAAATATCTTACCATATTCTATATTTTCACATGTATAAATATGAACATTATCACACATATATGAATAGTATGTAAACGAGCGTATCCAGCTCGAGCACGTTAAGACTCAACCTCAGGTTTTTGACGAACTTTATGGAATAGTGAGCTTTGTTTAATGAATTCATAAAATTGGCAGTGCTGAGTAGATGTCAATCATTATACTTGGATAATTCATTCACCCCCATAGGAATAACAAACCACTAATTGGAGATACCATCACCGGTGAGTCATGGAAAATAGCAATATACTTACAATTTTATGAATGTTATTGGTGATAAGAATATACTTTCACTTTATACCGATGTATATAATCATTATCAGCTAAGGATGCGTACTCTTTCCTTCATAAATGGTTCCTAAAGTTTCCTTCACATAGAAATAAAATCTTTTATATTGCTGTAGAGAGCTATGCTTATATATGTTTCACAAAGTTTCCATGCTTGTTTTTTCTCATTCCATCGAGTACCCATTTGGGTATTTTAAACGGCCAAACTTTCAGTCTTTCCTCTCCCTCAAACACCTCCTGACCTCCTTCATTGCCGGTACATCATAGACACACTTGTTTTTTACGGCTGCTATTATTATTTTGCTAATATGAATACCAAGAAAAACATTGTGGCTGTGTGGTTTCCTGCTTCACCTTCTACCCACAGATGAAGTTGGATCTTGATGCTCATTGGTAACCTCCTCAACCTCTCTGTCTGCAGCCTCCTTCAATTCTCAAGTATCAACCTTGGTCGACAACTTCATCTCAATCTTGACTGATAATTTCGTAGCTTCTCCAAGCTATGCCTCATTCTTGGTAAGAAATTTGAAATTTTTCATCTTTTTCCCACAAACACATCATTTTTTATGTCATCTCCTTCTATTAATTGTTGAGATTGTATCCTACTATGAGTACCAAACACATTATGCTAAGAAGAATGAGTTGTTATTAACCAAATAATAGTGGTTGAAAAAGGTTACTTACCAAATGGTAGTTTTAAATTTATTTACTAATTGGTTGTAGTTTTTATATTAATTTTAATAATTTGTAAAACAACACACAAACTATGAAACTAATAAAAACGATAAAACTCAGCCCCTACTCTAGCTACCCTCTTTCATCCTTGTCTGCGTTTTTACAGGTGGGTTGAACGATAGGCAATATTGGCCGATGGATTAGAATAGCTATGGCAAAGATGAGAGATTGGCTGTTTGGGTAATTGAAGATTTGACAATCTAAACTCGGATAAAAAAAATCTTAAAAGAAGTTGTTATTAATTGTTTTATATATTTTGTGGCGGCAGTTTAAAAATGGCTGCCATTCGATTACTTGTCCATCCTCCATCTTGAATATTCATAGAGCCATAGAGGTTTATGACGATAGTTTTTCTGGGTTGCGGTATTTGTAGCCACGGAGGAGGAAGAAGCCTGATGAGTGCCTCCTTCCCCTTGTGTTTCTCTTACTCCGGTCCGGCGGCTACCTCTATCCATTAGGTGGGTTCCATCCTCTATTACGTGGGTTGATGGGCTGCCTTCGGCTCAATTAGAATGTTCACATTCAGCCATATGTCAACTTTTTATGAGTTTCAATTGGAATGTTTCTTGGTTTTTGAGTTTCAACTATTTTTATCTTGTTTTCTATATCATCTCCATTTTAATTGATACTATGAATGTTTCTAGGTTTATTATTTGAATCGTTTCTGGTTTCCAGATCTTTTGTTTTTTTTCTAAATTTGTGTTTGACGATCAATCTTGTTTCGTCTTTTTAACTCTTTGACTTCCTTGTACTCTACTCATCTATGCTCTGAATCTCGTTTCAAAATCAAAGTGGATGATGTGGCAGTGGCTAGGGATAACAAAAATCCGAACCCAATGGGAACATGTTATCGAGTTCGGGTTGGGGTTGTGGATCGGGATTTTATCTGGTTCTGGGACTGGGGAACCAATCCCTGCCCTGCCCTGATGGTAATAACATATAGTCGATATCTACATATTTTTTGTTACTAATGTAATCGTTATCTATGCTAACGCAAGTGTCGTTATTTAGTTTCATTTTGGTTATGTTTGAAATTTATAATAAATTTTTATTGTTAAAATGTATGTTTTGATATCGTTTAAAGCCTCGTTAGTTTTGGGTTTGGGTTCAGGTTACAGGTTTATAAACGAAAAACAAAAAACATTAACAGATAATGGAGTCTTTAACTCTTACCAGGCATCCAATGAGACCAGAAATTCAACAAGGACCTGATGGGGATATTCATTAAAAAAAACCCGACAGGGATGGTTTTGGGTTTTGGTGACGGGGGACCAATCTCTGCTCTAAATCCGTCCTGCTACAATTCCGGTCTCTAGAGTGACGATTTAGGTAAAAGTTTCAATGAAGACTTGGGATGAAATAAATTGATCCGGTGAAGTTCCAATTGTTCAAAAAAGACTTTAAACTAAAAGAAAACCATAACAATAAGGATATAATAATTAAAGTTTACTTGTAAATAAATTAAATTTCACATAAGCCATAACTTAACTAAAAAATGTTGCACCATCATTTGAATCGGTAAAACAGTCACGTTAGTTACCAATCGGTCACCTTTTATATCAACTTAATATTTTCGAGTATAAATACCATCATGGTGAAAAAAAAAATTAAATTAATCATTTGAGAAAAAAAAATATAGGTTTTGTTAGTAGGGTTTAAGTGAGTATTAACCCTGTTAGAAAAGATAATGAGAGACAAACATCCACTTAACTTTTCTGGAATCTTCTTTAACTAATGGCAAAACGACCCAAAAAAAAAAAAAAAAAAAAAAGACAACCTTCGACAACTGACAATGTGACATTGAGCAACAATACTAGTACTAGACTAGAGAATTAAAAAAAACACACACACATGAAACACAAAACTCAAAAAACAAAACACCTAGAATTGAAGGATTGAAATTACCAATGAAAAGAAGGATTAACATCCTATTTGACCAACTTATGAACGTGGACTCAAAATTAAATTCCTCAATAACCTGATCGAGTTATAGAATGATTGGAACTAATACTAGAAAAAGAATTAATTTCCATTGAAACGAGACGACAACCTCCATGGCCTACTCTATAGACACTTAAGCGTCAAATTAAAACCACATTAAAAGAATCCTTTTTTATAAGAACAGGATTCAAGTCATTTATTTTAATTAACAATCATACACCTTTTTTAATAATAGAACTTTAGAGCATTTGAGTTTAACTTGTTGATATATTCACGATCTAACTAGGGCATATCACAAGGATCATATTTAAATTTGTAACCTAGCTATTTGTTATTATATATGTCTAGTAGTGGTTGACATGGAATTCATAGTGGAGGTTCAGGGTTCAAACCATGCACATATCTCTTAATCATGAATTACGCGATTTACCTTCTCCACGTTGACTGTGGGACCGATTGGTGGTGCCCCAAAAGATGGGCTACCTAGTATACGGTAGCAATAATTATTTTTCTTGTTTTGATTTAATTTAAGGGTTCCTTTGAGTCATAGAATGAAAATTTTTTAATAGTTAGTTGTTAGATGGGGTGACATGTGGAAAATGGAGTATTGGAATCTAAAATCTATTGTAAATAACTGGGAATAACAAATTACTTCATCCATTGATTTTGATTTTAAAAAAAAAAGGTTGAATACATTTTAGTTAGTTTTCTTGATAATTCAAAATTCTTACCACACTAAAATTAAATTTCATTGTCTTCAACCTAAATTTCACGAGCCAGATGCACCCTTAAATTCATCAAATTAATTGGTGTATTGAACTAGAAAAAAATTTTATTACTCAAAAGTTGATTTGTCTATATCCAGAAAATATGAATGTTCTAATTAATATAAGGAAAATAAATGTAAATGATCGAATGTTGTCACATTAATACAAAATTCGATCAAAATAATATTGAAACGATATTTATGCTAAGAGAATGGCCCATGCCAGCATTAGACATCTCAATTTATCCATAATTACATACATATGAAGTCAACAACAAAACTTTGAAGTGATTTCAATTCATAGAGATGTTAACATATGATAACCAAAACTTATGCACAACTCATTTTTTGTTAAGTCTTGAAATGACATAACATGGTTTACATTCAAGGGAAAGCAATGGATGTGCATATTACTTGTTCATTTTTTCTATCAATAAAGAGAAACTACATCATTTTCGTATATAAAATGGAAAAGTCAGGCTCAAATCATATCGAAAGTCGATAGATCAAGTAAGACATGTGTGACTCCCTTGCCACATTAACCACCAATTACATTTCACCCAGGATTAATCACCAACAAACAGATAACATAATGATCTGATAACTTAATTAAAGTGCGGAAGCAAAATACATAAATAAAAGTATTACAACTGAGTTTAACACCCTACGGTGCTACAAAGGTTACACGTCTAAGTCTACCAACACAATTTATTACATTATCCCAAATTCATTACAACAGAATTTTCATAAACCAAATACCAAAGTAAACAGTAGAAATCTTCAAATACTTCAATAGATTTCCTAGCTAGATGGTCCAGCTGTAGACTTCCCTTTTCCTGTAAAAATTCAACAACTAAAGGGGTAAGCTAAAGCTTAGTGAATACCATATGATTTTACACATTCTACAAATCATTATGATGCCACCCAGGGTAACCGCGGTAACACATACCGTATACCCACACGTACTCCAAGTACGCAAACCCGAGCCGCAGCTCCTTCGAGCTGACACTCGGCATAAGAATAACCAACCATCTGAGGCAGACATTACATCGGGGATGACCTACTGTCTATCCTGACCACAGAGGTGTCAAACTCTTGGTCATATAGCACAGTAACATCAGAGTACAGATGCGACCACGCAGGTCCATCGAAAAGATGCACAACAAATGAACGGACATGCAACAAGTATGAATGTGCATCAACATATACGCATGTTAGTAGAATGCCAAACGAATATGAAACAACATGCCTCAGCAGGCAATGCAAACATAATGCAGATGCAGCAATGTTAAAATCAAAGGTACTCACAGTGGGTGCGTTATTATCTTTATTCAAATTTTATTTCTCCTCGGGATTTCAACCGGATCCACAAAGTACCCCACTGTGGGTTAAACAACACCACAAGGGACCTGTTAAGCCAGTTGTATCAAATCATTGTGTCAATAACTGTTTTAATTTCATAAAACTTAATTTTATAATTATTGCAAAGTTTGGTCCCAATTTCGGCTCTATGTCCGAATTCGGACCCCAGTTCGGATCCCACATAAATCCCAATTCGGTCCACATATATATAAGTCCCAATTCGGACTCCATTAATTCGGACCATTGCAATTTCGGACCTAATGCTAAATTCGGGCACATCCGAATCCGGTCCCCAACCGAATTCGGATCCCCGTCCAAATTCCAATACTTAGAAATATTTTGATATATTAATTTTCCAGAAATCCGGGCCTCATCCGAATTCGGACCAGATCCGAGTTCATCTCGGATCCGAATTCGGACCCCTTCGAACTTGTGCAGTTTTGAATATTATTTTCCAGATTTAATCCAAGTCATTTTTGGTACTTTTTCAATACATGAAATAAATTATACCAACTTAAATACACTTAATTTCAAGCATTTTAACACTAATATTAATCATGCTTTCATACCAAATTCAACCCTTTTTAACTCTTTTTCATCATCCATCGACCCACACACACTAAAACACACACAAAATGCTCAAATCCATACTTTTAATTCGAATCAGGAGCTGAAATTTTGTACATAGCATCTTATATACTAGATTTAAACTAATCCACAATAACATCATACATGCATCCATGTTTGAATCTCCAAATCTAATTTTCGGTTCATATAAAAACCGAACCAAATGTTCCCAAAAATCGAATTTTAAAGAGATATTTACCTTAATTCGATGATTGCAGATGTTATAATTCCTTCCTAGCAATCTTGTTTCAGATTTTCAGCTTCCAATTCCAAGTTTTGATGTTCTTCGATTGTAGAGAGAGAGAGAGCCGAGAGAGAGAGATTTTAGAGAGAGAAAGTGCTTGGTGAAAATGAAAGACAAAATTTGTCTTCCATTCCTTTTATTCACCACTTTAATCTTTTGGCTCATTAACCCCTCAACTTATCCGCTTCCATAAGTTACTGATTTCTATCTTAATTTTATTATCACCAACAAATAAAATCATCATACTTAACCAAAATAATTTGGCATTCTTAATATTCCTTAATTCCTTAAAATAACAACCAACTTTAAATAACTGAACACATAATCATTTTCATAGTCCAACTTAATTATGCAAATTACAAATTTTAAACTTAATAAACTTCAAATACAATAATTTAAATCCGAGGATGTTACAACATGATTGATAGTTTTCTTGGGTCTAATTCTAGCTAATGTCGTTTACTCATGCTAGACTAATAAACATAAATGGGTGGACTACTTTATTTTTCTAGAATACAAGAAATACAGAACGACTTGAAATTGTGACAACAGATTTGTTACCAACTATTAGATGAAGTTAAATGCCACAAAACTAAATATGTGACATCAACATATAAATGTTATACTCTTGAAACTTAGTTATACTCTCTTCTACTAGTTAAAATTATTTAAACATTTTTAATAACATTATTTATTATCCCAACACATGTGTATCAACCACGTCAACATATACGGACAACAAAAGTAACTACACACGTCAGGTGTAAATTCTCAGGCTTCTTGAGATATTCCATTGGATTCAAGATTGTTTACACATGGGTTCAGTTTCATAGCTAGTTATCGAACCCCTTTCTAAACAAAATCCAAATCATTATGGTTGTATCACCGATCGATCGACATATGTTTTAATGCTATAATTGAGAAACAAAAGTGATTTTGATGTGGTATTTGCACATGCAAATGGCACAAAAGAGGGATGGAGGGGAGACATGAATGTCAAGTAGCTAATTGTTACCATTCTCCATTCACATGTTTTGGGCGTCATTTTGTGTTTGGCCTCAATTACCAAATCAATTACTCTATTATTATACAAACTCTATTTGGCCCAACCATACCATTTCCCCATCCAACCACTATGACCAATTTACTAAATTGCGCACGACCCAAATATTCATTTCACTTTTTTATGTATTATGAAACAAATATATAATTATAGATTTTATTTGTTTGATGGGTAAAAATTGATATGGACCGGATTCTATAGTTTTAAGTCTTTAATGAGTCGAGTCAATTGAGTCTAGATCAGCTCAAGAAAAATTGAGCTTGACTTGATAGGTCGACGAGCTATTAAGATGTATGCTCAAGCTCATCTCAAGAAAAATTAGAATTGACTTGAGCTTGGCTCGTTCGAAAATCTCGAATATGTCTATAAAGATTATATTTGATTATCTAAACTCATTTTTGAGCTATCTTTCTTGCATTTGGGTAGAACTCTAATTCTGTAGGAACCTATGTCAATATAATTAAAGCTTGAGTTACTCGATGGGCTCAAATTAGTCGATAAAATCACAACTCATTTGCAGTTTGAGCCTAGCTATTAAAAGCTCGTAGACCCAAGCAAATAGGGTTACTGGTCCTCTCCTTATAATCTCATTTCGTAACGTAAATTTTTTGAAAGTATTAGTCGTATAACTGATACTTTTTAATTGTGCAGCCTATCTATTCAACTAATTAAAAAAAATAAGTGTGCAGCTTAACTTTGAAAAATTATAAGTATACAATAATAATATCTTTAACTTTACAAGAAATAGTGGAACCCAGTGTGAATATGTCATGGTACCCTTTACCTTTATATAAGTGACGCAAATGCAAGTCCTGCATCACATGTTGTACCGTACCGCTTTCATTGCACCATGTACCACCCATCAGGATGTTGCCATGCAAATTGCAAAATATCCATCCCCACAACACAACTACTTGTTTCTTGCTTTTATTTCTAATCACACGTCCCATGCAACAACTGTTTGTACTTGTTGCTTACTTGGTAGTACTCTACAGAGATTCGCATATGTTTTAAACGTTTGTGCTTTAATTTGTTTTAGAATAATTTATCATTATCTTTTTATTAAAATACATAATACATACAAGAAATTATTAATATATTTTATTAATTGCAGATTTACAACTCAATAAAAATATGGTAAGAAAAGATTAATACTTTTCAAAAAAGATATCTTGCAAATAGCAATCACCTTTTTCCAACACGTGAATTTGAATCTAGACTTTTGACTTGGTTCGGTTCTTCGATCCTTTCTAATTAACTTTTAGATATTTTCTCCTTTAGATATCATTGATTTATTTCCAAAATGATTTTATTTTTTGTAATTCTTAAACATAAAAGAAAAAATCAATTAAAACGACTTTCAATTAATGTTTAACTACAAAACTTAAGTATTAGTCAACAGTCTCAACCACACATTTGACCTTTTATAAACGATTTTCATGCATGAAAAATAACTTGGGTCGTTCGCCTAAATTCATATTCGCTTATAATTTTATATGAACAAAAGTTAATTACAGTTTTCTGGCCAATCAAGACCACCTTTTATGGGAAAATCAAAATCATAATACAAAATTAAATGTTTTTCCGCTGTGCATCTTCTTCTTCAACCTTCACCCCCTCGAAAACTTGTGCTCTTTTCCGTCCAAATCAATTATTACGATCCCAACTATCTACGCTTGGTGGTTAATTCACACGGAGTCGGGCGAATCAAGAGGGAAACAAGTGTCTTCACCACCGGTGCTCCATAGGAAATGTGCATAATTTGCAGCATAAAAAGAGTTGTTAGGATCAGCTGAAATGGCTTCCAAATAAGTCTCTTCAGCAGCCCACAAATCCTTTCTAACTTGCCATAAAAAACTTGCGTATTTGTTAAGTGCTTCTGCATCTTTAGGTTCAATCATTGATGCCCTTTTGAAGTACTCCTCTGCTCTGTTCCATAAATGGACGGACCAAATTTAACAATAATTTAATGGAAAATACAAAGTGACAATTAAATAAATAGTGTTATTATTTTATACCATAAAAAGAAATCTACCAAGTACAAAGTCGCAACCCACCACACATTTTCCGTATCCCCCCCAGTGATGTTAAAAAAGTACGAAAGAGATTTTTATGACAATTATTTTTTAAATATTTTATTCACTAAAGTCCAAAAAAAAATAAGGAATACAACACATTTTTGATTTAAAAAAAAAAAAGTCTCACATTAATTAAATGTTTATTATGTCTTTTAACTAAATCAGTCAAAATTATCGCTAATCGTAACCATTCTATTGTTAAAAGATCTTATTTTTTGAATTCAAGAATTTTATTTCAAAAATAAACTATTTTATTTGAATCAAGAAAATGTATGTTAATATTTTTAAAAGAAGAAATAAAAGTCGATAAAAAATGTAAAATTTTAGTACCTATCGTAGTCACGTGCAACGAGGTAGAGGAACTGAGCATAATTGGCAAGAAGAAGCGGGTTGTCGGGTTCTTGAGAAAGACCCGTTTGATACAGAAGTTCCGTTCTGAAATAGTCCTCTGTATCTTCTACCTCCGCTTTCACCGTCACCGGAGAAACAAATCTCTTCATTGTCTCATGATCCAAACCGCCATCTCCGAAAACACCCTGCATTCTCTCAGCTTCCTCAACAACCGAATTCCACGACTCCTGTTCCTCTTCCTGACCCGAAACCGACTCTTCGCTTGTACGGGTTGGATTCACAATCGACGATGACGAAGCTACCGACCCATCAAACCTCCCCTCACCGTCTGTACCACTTGCAACGGGAGGCAACTTCCCCCCGCCGCCGCCGTTGTTGCCGCCGATTGAGGTGGCTTTACTTTTCCCACTTGAATTTATAGAAAATGACTTGACCGATGAAGAGTCAAAGTTTGTATAACTACGGTGTTCCGTAACTGACTCCACGGTGGCGGAAGGTGGCGCCGCCGCGACAGCGAAATTGTTTGACATTGAATCGACACTGAAGTTGGCTAAAAGAATCATCACGTACACCATTAAAGTTGGGGTTTGAGAAAAAACCTGTTGGAATAACCAAACGAAAGATGCGTTCATTTCTTTTTGAACCCTCACAAGAATTTCCTGTAAATCTTCATAAAATAAAAGCTCTCTCATCTGAAGCGTGTAGCTTTGAAGCTCTCTGATTATGAAAACCATTGATGAGAATGCTTTTTTCACAGAACAATAAGCAGATTCGCCCGCTTCTTTTAACCCCTCCTCCCATTTTTTCTTCTTCTTTATAATTCTTAACGAAAATGGCAAGTCCACGCTGTTCGCTTTTCGTTCTATGCTTGCCGGAATCATATCCTCTGACCAATCAGTAAATCGATTTCGGCTCTCCAATTCCGATTCAAAATCATCGGAATTGTCATCGTTTAAGACGTCATCGGTTACCTGAAACCGGAGAGCCAGTTCTTGAATTTTCTTCGAAAATTCTTCATCGGAAAACTCTGCATCCATGGAGGCGGCGGTAACGGTGACGGCACGTTTGATAGTGTGATGTCGTCTTAGTGATTCAGATCTGTTCAGCTTCGCTCCAAATAACGCAGAACGGTGAACACACCGGTAAGAGATTGCGAGGTGGGTCAAACTCCGGCGTTTTGACGATGGTGAAAAGATTGCAGAGGCTAAGGTTTGTAGTGAAGAAGATGAAGATGACGAAGGAATCGTATGTTGTGGCAAATTCAAACACTTATTCGCCATTTCCGTTCTCATTGAGAAATTGAAAAGGGGGAATCAGAGATTCAAAGATGAATGCTTATAGATCCAATTACCAAAAAGTGATCACTTTCCTTCAAACCTGAAAGGTGTAGACATCAAGCAAAGCCAAAAAAAAAAAAAGAAAAAAAGTCAATAATTATAAACAAATCTCAAGAAAATAATGATTACGCACACATAAACATAAACACACACTATATCGATCAATAAAAATCGGATCAGAAAACGGAAAACAATGGGCATATAGCAGTAACTCACAGACATTGAAAGCATAAAACAGAATGGGCCATCGAGATCTACCAACCTAGAGAAACTGTTTAATGTAACGGGCCCGGAGTTATGGCGACAGTGGATGTTTCCGGCGAAGTACGACGGAATGTAACTTCACTTAGCAAGAGGAAGTGGTGGGGGTGTTAGCTCTTTATATATATCTCTCTACGCAGGTGTGAGTGTGATTCCTTCTCACATAATAAAAATCTTAGCAAGCATGGATGACTCATATGACTCGTTTCGTATTTTTATGTATTTATTATTATTAATAGTTTTATAGTTTATTACCCCAAATAATAATACATGTCACTATCCCCTTTTTCCTAATAAAAATTAAGGATAATTACATAACAAGTCACTAACTAAATTTAAAGAAAGCTAACACACTTTAACATAATCTCAAAATGTAAAATCATATTTTTAACAGGGATGTGAATGATTTGACTGAAACCGACCAAACCAATTAACCAAAATTAACTTAGCCGTTTGATCCATATGATTTAGTTTCTTTTGTGGTTTGGGAAGTAAAATTGGACAAGTAAACCGATCCAATATTTATAATTCTATATCTCTATATATGCGTAAATTGAATACGAGATATTGTTAAATTCTCATAATAAATAATACTATATTTAAATTTGTTTTCTAACTGATAGAAGAGCAATAAATAATTATAACATTAAAAAGTTTGAATAAATAAGTTTTTGTCTTTCAAGTTTCAATACATGAAGACTTTCCTCCCAAATCAACAACATAGTTTCTTAATCACTCAAAAAAATTTAAATGTATTTTATATAAATTTTAACTCATCACTAAAAATAATTTTTCAAAAGGTTTGATTATTGACTTACGAAAAAGAACGTGATATTGTGGTTCCGGTATTAATGGAGAATAGTATTATTGAATCAGAACCTTGTAATTTAAATCAATATTCTAAATATTAAAAAAAAAAAAAAAAGTAAATTAAAAAGACCTTGTTTCCTCGCAAATTCGCAATACTCTTTTACTTGCTTCATCAACATGTCATTTGGGTTTCGAATTCATTGGCTAAAAGCAAATTATGAATAAAAATAAAATGATTAATCTTACAAAAAAAAATTAAATATATTAATCATACGAGAATGAAATAAACCTCAAACCAATTATTATGAAACAAGAATAAACCATAGAAACTAAAAGAAATTAGACATGTTTTGTATATATGTATCATTGTATGTATATTTATAATACCTCCGGTACAAGACTAACCAAATAGGTAGATACGATTCTTAGATACTACAATGCGTACCTGTCCCGACATTTGTTTCAATTTCAGCCCCCTGTACTTTATATTTGGTTTCAAAATTGGTATTATTACCTCTAGGATACGTGTGGCACGACTAGCTAAAGTTGTGTGCTGAAATTACTGGAGCTTTTGAAAGATGTAACTTTTAAAAAAACTAAAACTTTTTTGTTTTTATAAATGTGTTTAGTAAAATTAGTTGTATATTTTAGACGTTTTAGTATTAATTGACATAAAAGACATTAATAATAATTAAAAGTTGTAGTTTATAATTATTTAGATGATGAAAAAAATTGTTCAACTAAAAGCTCAAACTCGTTTTGAAAGCTACTTCAAGTAGCTTCTCGTAAAAGAGATTTTGAGAGTTTTTAAATCCAAATCAAAAAATTTAAGCCTATAAATCATCAAATGGAACTTTTAAGACATAGCTTCCAAAAATTAAAAGTTGAATTTTCAAAAAGCTTTCAAAAATTCAATGCCAAATCCTAAAAGATTTTTGTTCTGTTTAACTTGTCCTATATTTCGCTTATGCTCCCTTTTTATTTTGTTTTGTTTTTATTGGCATTCTTGGCTTCAGTAAACCTTTATAATTGGCTTAAAAAGTAATGACATTTTGGGTCTTAAATCTTTAAGAAAAATATTAACTTTATAAGTTGTGTTAAAAGATGATGCATATATTCATTTGATCCGTAAATTAATTTTGGAATTAATCACTAATTAGTATTGACTCCTAACTTCCTAAGAGCATTGTTTTAGTTTAGTACTAATGCATAAACGTGATTGAGTTTAAACAAATTTTGAACCAAAATATCCAATTTATTTATCATATACATATAAAATTAGTTTCATAAACAATTATAATAGATTTTATGAGTATAATAGTATTTGATGGCTATTTTATATATATATTTATCTGTGAATATCTTAGATTCTGTCAGGCTCGATCTAAATTGTGTTAATTAAGCTTAAGGAGTAAATTGATATTGATCTTTTAAGACCGATGTTGAAAGCAAATTAAAATTTCGAAGTAAATAACAAATTGAAAAAAATAGGGGGGGAAAGTTGTAAATAAGGAACCACTTGGAGTTGGAGGATGATTGTAGGTGTGTAATGGTAATAGTTGTTGAAAAAAGGGATGGGTTCACGAGCATCGAGACGTGCGATTTCCTCAAGCGCCATGTGTCCACACCGACTCATCTACCCTTTTTATACACCACAACTCAACACATGCCCGACCCGATTCACCTTAATTGCTTCACCGATACTCACTCAAACCATCTCCCTTGATTATTTGTTTTAATTTTTAACGAAATTATTGAGAAGTCCATAAAAATAATCTTTTAATAATTTTATTAACTTTTGGTATTATAATGCTTTAAAAAACTTTGGTAACTTTTTTAACATACTTTTGAAAAAAACAACCAGAATCTATGTCTATATATTATAATAAAAGAAAACATGTAGTGCCAAGTGTCAATTTCTCAAGTACTCATGATTTCGTTTTCCCGCCTAAATTTCCTAATATAACTCTCCTAAATTAGTTATCTAATTTATTAATTACTACCTAAATTAAATCCAATATATAAAAGGCATTCTTTTTAAATGATTTTAATAAGTTTCAAATTTAAAACTTACTTTTATCTAACTAGATTAGTATTTCATGCATTTAAAAAATTAAAAATAATATTGTGCTAGTAATAAATATTTTATAAATTTCTTAGTTATAATAAAATTATTTACATTAATAAAAAGCCTTTATCATCATGTGTCGTCATAAAATTACATCATAATTTTTTCCCGTTCATTTTTCTATTAAATTAACTAATTATATTAGACTAAGAGAACGTGAGTAAATACACTGAATTTTTCAAAGGCTATTTATGTTTCATTTCACATCATTTTCAATTGCATATTTTATATTAATTCAATAACAATTGTAAATCAAATTATATTATTTCATTATTAATATGCTTTTGATGTCTTTATAATATAGTTTTAATAGTTATATATGTTTTAAGATAATAACAATTCATAAAATATACCCCATGTAATACATGAGTTAACAAACTAGTCTTTGTCTATAACAAATATCAGAGTTGCCACGGATAATTAAATAGAAGATGATTTGCATGAGTATCATATTTTACAAACTATAGAACGTTTTATCTTTAGAAAAATTTAAACTCATAAATACAAGACTATTTGTAAAAAACCACACATATTTATAAAAATCACACAAGTGAATGCATGGACATTCATATGTGAACGTAAAATCAAAAAACTTTCAATTTTTTTCGTATTCATTTGGAATTTGGAATACTAATAATATTAGATTCTTTGTAAAAGGTAACATACATTTATAATTTCTAACTCCTTAATATTCATGTGAACATTTTCTTGAAATTAGGATTATTTTTGTAATTTTATTATTACGTTGTTTCTTTCATTAAATAACTAGTAAATAAACTTTAATTTCAAAAACTATTTCTCTCTTTCTTCTTTTGTATTTATTTTTGTGTTATCCCAAACCTCTTTTAATCACTTTGGTTCATCATCTTCTTCTTTATCGACTAATCATTTTCTCTCCCCGTCATTGCATTCTGTTACAAAACCCTTAACACAACACAATATTTATCAGCTTTGTTAACGATTTTATAAGATTTATTAGGTTTGTTTAGGATCTAGATTTAGGAGATCGACGTGCTAGTCATTCAATATATAAGGTTGTTTATGTTTTTTTATTTACAAGATCGACATTTTCATGATTTTGTAATGTGTGTTTATGATTTTGATTTAAGGATCAACGTGTTCATAGAGTTTTGTAGTATTATCAAGTTTGTTGACAAATATGTTAATTAATAAAGTTTCATATAAAGATGCATTATCAGTTAGTGCTTGAATCAGTGTTTATTTCTTCAAATATCACTATTCGAAACCTATTTGATTTGACTTTAATTTACTTTCTTGTTCTTGTATGGGTTTGAATGTTTTTTGAAGAATTAATTTTTGTTATTGTTTGATTTTATTGAATGATCGATATTTCAAGTTTTTATTTTTAGTTCAAGAAGGTGATGGTAAAACCAAAAAAAACATAGAATTTTGAATTATTTGTTGATAATAGACAACGTTACGCAGTTGTCATGTCACCAAGTTACCTATAATAACAGGTAAGATGATCAAACTAATAAAAAATAAAAAAGATTATTACTTTGTACATTTGAAATTTTTTATAGTGGTAAAACTCAAAAAATCATCTACTTTCAAAATGCTTTTTTCTATAATAACCTAGAAGAAATGTAATCTACACAACCCCTACAAAGGATGAATATATTGAAAGTCAAATTTTTTAACAAAGCAACTACTAAAGTTCGTCAAATTCTTTAACAAGTCATACAGTTTGAATAGGTTAAACCGGATGGATATAGTTCATCGGTGTTTTGGTTTAGGCCCAAATCATGTAAATCCGTAATTTTTACATTATAAAACTAAATAATCATGTAAAAAAATTTTATATGTTGTATATTGTTTGTAAGTTAACAAATCATTTATTGGAAACACAATAAAATTACTTAACGAAATAATAATAAAATATAACCATCTAATAGAAACAAAAATAAAAGTGCGACTCCTAATTAAAAAAAAAAAAAAAAAAAAACATAAATAGAAACAAAAATGAAATGATACATATATTGCATGCCCTTTTTTTTTTTTGTAAAAGTATAATTAAAGGCTTAGGACTATCTATAGTCCAATTTATCCGGTAAGATGCTACCTTATAATATATTATATTTAATCTATACATGTTAATAAATGTAACATTTTATGTCACATGATATTCTCTCCTTAAACTTCATCTTTAATTTTCCGTCTTTTTTCTTAAATAAATATATTAATTTTTTATATGATTAATGTTTAAATGAATAAAGATAATAAATAAAATTTAGATTTGCTACTTAACTTTTATAATTTTGATTAAAATTTGACTAACTAATATAATTTTTTTAAAAAAACATCATGTCAAATTTAATAGTTTATCCTAAATTAAAAATAAACCGTGACTTTCAATTTCAAATTTTAATCATAATTATATATTAGAATTGATATAAATTATAATTTCCTACATAGTTGTATATATTTATTTTATTTTATGACTTTTAATTTCATAGTTTATATGATTTTAAAATTTTCTACATACCATTTAACATTAATGTCTTATTATTCTTCTATTACGTTTATGATAATATTTAAAGTTTTTATATATATTTAAAATGTATTTTTTATTAAATATTCTCATGTAGTACATGGATTATTAAAATAGTTTTTAATAAAAGAATAATCACCATTGTGACATCTTTTATTAAACTAAATGTGAAACGACATTATTTTTAATAAGTGCAAAGATATGTATATTGTTCTAAAAAAATCAATGCATTTCCATAGTTTCAAAAGTTTGTGTATATATAGTATAAAACATTATTTTTATGATAACTGCAAGATATTATGTATTTATGTCCTACACAAAACTTATCCATTTGCATACTCTCAAAAGTTTGTGATTATATCTATATATAAACGATTAGAATTTTACGTCCACGCATTGTATGGGAATAAAGCTCGTGCATTCTTATAAAAAATAAATACAATAAAAGTACATTTATTTATAATAGATATAGTCTATCAATTTTAAATGTTCATGAATAGTAGTTCCTTTATTTAACATTCTTTTATTTTTTTTTATTTTTAAATTTATATATATTTAACTGATATAAATTGAATTTTTAATTTTAAGTAAAATATAATGTTTTTATATATATTTCAACAAATAAAACGTTATAAAATATGATTTTATTCATACATGTATTATGTATACTACTATATACTCTTTAAATATTTAATATTGTTTATATGATATGTACTTATTTTAATATATACTAGTTTATGAATCCATTTATTACGTGAATAAATATATAATTGCTTAAATAAGATGTATGTAAACTTAAAATTGAATCATATAATGTTAATTTTTATAATAAAATAAAATAAAAGTACAGTTATTTGTCATATTATTTTTTGATCTATCTTCTAAAATATTCATGAATAGTAGTACTTTTTTTAACATTATTTTAAATTTTTTATTTTTAAATTCATATATATTTAATCGATATAATTTGAAATATTAATTTTACGTAAAATATATGTTTATATATTTTTTATAATAAATAAAATGTTATGAAATATGATTTTATTAATATTGTATTATGTTTAGTTATTCAATATTAATATTGTTTATATGATTTGTATTTAATTTTAATATATATTAATAAGTTTATAAATAAGCAAATAATACATATTTTTAATTAGATATATAGATAAGTATATATAAGATATAATTTGGATGTAAATTTAAATCTTATTTATTTGTTAATATTTAAATAAATAAAACTAATATATTGTATTTATCTTTATATTTATTAATCTTTATAAATGTTGAAAATAATGAATTATAATTATCTTTTATTTTATTTTATTTTAGATTTATAAAAGTATAATTACTGAAAGCCTGAAATGTGGTGATGTCACTTGAGAAGTTGTGGTCTCATTTATTATATAGATTCGTGTGTAAATACTAAATACACTAGAAGAAAAAAAAAACCAATGGGGTTTAGCCCATTTGGTATGAGGGTGATAAGTAAGTGTGAGGTCACGTGTTTGACTTCCGTCGGAACAGGTTTGAACTTTGGTGGTGAAAGTAAGTCTAAAGTCTTCATTTATGGCAAATGAGTAGTTTAGGAGTACTAGTAGGTTAATTTGCCGTTAAAAAAAAACTAAAAGAAAAAATAATAATAAAGATAAACGCGGCAGGCATAGATTTTTATAAATTTATTTCAATTTAGACGGGGAAGGAGTTGATTTTAGAAACAAGAACATTAAATTAAAATAATAATAACAAAAAGGGAAAAGAAAAGGATTGCAAATGAAAGGAGTAGAGCGAAGGAGTGCATCGCATTGGAATTAAAAATAAAAAAATAAAAGAAATAGATAATAGAAAATATATAAAAAGTTATTTAATTAGTGTTGGAGTTGGACATGCAAAGGCCAATTCCACGCCATTTTTCTTATCTACATACATACATGAACACGATTACTATACTCGATCGATCCGTCTTGTTTTCTAACTTCTATATTCCTTTTTTTTATAAAATTTTTTTAAGTTTTAAAAATGTAAAAGTATCTTATCTTTAGCCATAAAAACACCTACTATACATCTATTCTATCTACGTTGATGCCTTAACACTCACAAAAATATAGTATTATTACACAAGTTTTAATCCCCGTCTTTTTTTTTTTTTTTTTTTTTGGTCTACGGTTTACATACAACATTTCCTTTCAATACCATTGGATTAAGATCCAATGCATGCATGTCTTTGGGTCATTGAATTTAATATTCGAAAGTTTAAAACTTTATTTCATACCGGCCTTGGTATACATACATATATACGTGCATACATATAATTTTTTCTTGATTATGAAGTATGTGCTGGAATATATTTTTTCTCAAACGATTATTTAATAATGGTGTTTTTTCTCATCATGGAGATATTGATTGAATTTTAATAAATTTTGTCTAAACAAATAACTATTTTGCTATTTGTCGTCGCCTCACAATAGACTTGTCTTTTCTTTTCTTTTTTTGTCATTTGCAACTTACATTTTTATACTAAAAGTTAATCTTTGGAAAAAAAAATATATCAAACACCTTCCGGATTGTTATTATTATTATTACTATTATTATTATTATTATTATAATATATATATATATATATATATATATATATATATATATAGAGAGAGAGAGAGGGTTGGATCATTGCAGAATCTTAATTTAGTACAGAATTATAGAACTAATCGATATTATTGGATTATAATATAACACTAGAGATAAAATGATAATTATGCAATTAACATTGAATTAATAGTAGCCACCAAGTTTGACTGCCCACTTTGACCATTTTTTACTTTTCTAATAACGAATGTACATGCAGTGTTGCATATATGATACATAGTATTACTTCGACGTTAATTATGTGATATAAACTGTAATTCAACATTGAATGATCTCGATATAATATAATGAATGGTCGTCTGGGTAAGTAATAGCAATGAGATTTCTCAATATTATACTAAGAATAACTAAAATTTTTAGAAGAATATGAGTATATGACATTCATTTGTTAAGAAATAAACTAAAAACATATACTTAATCCATTGTTATTTATTATGTCCACTGCCCACCAGATAAAAACACCAAATTTTAGAAGAAAAGTCATTAGTACTCCTTTATATACTTAAATGACAACTTTGCTCCTATTTATTAAGGTAAGTACCATTTTGATCATCAAACTTTCAAATTTTTTATGATTTAGCCCTTAAACTATTTTTTGTTCTGAATTATCTACTAATTTATATTTTGTATAAATATTTAGCCACTAATATTTTTTGTTACGATTTAACCACTGGAAAATGTTTAATTTTATTAACTATGATATTTTGCACCGATTTAGCCATTAATATTATTTATTTTCCCAAAACTAAAACAATAAACTACAGTTCAATGGCTAAATCGAGACAAAAAGTAGTGTAATGGTCAAATGAGACAAATCTAAAAAGTTGAATGGTTAAAATGTTACTGAACCGTTATTTATTTACTTAATTAATCAATTTTTTTAAAAAGTCAACTACATTATAAATACAGAGTTATCATTAAAACTTACTAAATTATTATAATTTATTTTTGCAAGTAAACATTTTATTACAAGATAATTTATAAAAAAACGTAAACATTTAAATTGAGAAAAATAAAAAAGTATTCATGAAAGAAAAAACATATTATTTTGTTCTAACAAAATACCCAAATAATAGTAAGGTCATGCCATGTTATTGTCAAATGTCAATATCTATGAAATAGATATTTAAAATGATTGTATAAATAGATTTGTGTGTGTATATATACATGTAATAGTCTATTAGTTAAGAACTTACATGTTACGTGGATATTTTTAAAAATATATATATAAAAATATATTAAAATATTAAATTTAATAAAAAATATAATAACAATATAGTTGTTTTGTCATAACAGTTGTTTTTCTAGCTTTGTATGTATGTGTATATATATATATATATATATATATATATATATATATATATATATATATATATATATATATATATATATATATATATATGAATTGTTTAGAAATTAATGTGTTGAAAGAGCGACACATAAAAAATATAGTTGTAACTTATTATATATGATGACGATAAAAATAAAAAAAAGTTTACCAACCCATGTGTTACGTGGATATTTTTAATAAAAATTATTTATATGAAAAATATATAAAGTCAATTTAAAATATTAAAATTTTAATTTTATAAAAATATATAATAACAATATAGATATTTGTCATAAATCTTCTAAAATTCTAATTATACTTTTATATATTTTTACTTGATTTAATTGATACGTAATGTTTATATATTTTATTATGATAAGAAATGATATTAAATATGCTTTTATTTTATTAAAATTTATATATGTTTTTAGTTTAGATAGTTTAGAATTATTTTATTATATATATATATATATATTATTTAACGTTTATAAACATATTATATTGCATTGTTCTATATTCGTAAAAATAATAATGAATATTAGATAATGACAAATAGTAGATACGATTAATGATTTATTAATATTTATAAATTATAAAAGTAATGTTTTCTAATTAACTTAAAATTATAATTTATATTTATCATTTCAATAGTTATTTATTAAACAAATAACAATAATATAATATTTTATTTACACATACGTGGCAGATATCAATTGGATGACTATCACGTAAACCACTTAATTGCATAAGACCATACAAACTATATTTATCACATACGGAAAAAAAGAAAAAGAAAAAAGAAAATAATGATTGTATATTCTCTCGCACAATTGGACGGCTATTTTGTTGAACCTAAAAGTGTTTTGCACACAAAATGAATTTTGAGAGAATTATATTTAAATTCCATCAAATATATAATTAAAAATATCTATTATTCCTAGTTATTTATAAATAAATTTAAATTGTTAGGTTGCGTTTAGTTAACGAAGATTAGTCGTTTTTCAATTTTAGTTTTCAAGTTATATTTTTCAAGAAAAAACAAGAAATTTAATATAAAGTAAAAGCTTATTTAGATGTTAAAGTTTTAGTTTTAAAAAACATAAGATGAATTATTATAAAATAAGAAAAATCAGATATGTGATAAGAAAATTAAGAGAGAGAAAGAGAGTATTATAAAAAAATTTAAGGTAGGTAATAGAAAAATATGAAAAAGAGTATGAAAAGTGATATTTTAAAAATTAAAATGAAAATTTAAGGAATTATGATTAAGTAAAGAAGTTTTAATTTTTTTGAAATGCGTGATGAAAATTTTAAAAATTTTCAGTAACTAAACGCAAACTTAACATTTCACACAATCTGATATATTCGATCTAGCACATCATTACACACATCAACTAATTAATTAATATATATTATAAATTAAATTCGAATTCCTTTTCATGATTTAAACGTCCCATAAAAATATTTTTTGTAATTTTGACAAGTTAAAAATATCAGACATAAGTCATTATGATGTTGATATAGCTAGTAATCCCCGATGGATTCCACAAAAACTAAGGGAAACACTATTGGCCGTTCATGTATAAACCAAAATTTTCAAATGTATATATATATATATATATATATATATATATATATATATATATATATATATATATATATATATATATATATATATATATATAGATTTGGGTTCAAATGAGTACCACTAGTTTTGCGGAGTACCGGAGGTACCTCGCTTAAAATCATTTTTTTTGAAATTTTTTTTCATAATCATGTTTAAATTAATAATACAAGAGTATTTGCAAAAAATCACACATAAACACACACTAGAACTATGTGAAACGTGTGTGTTCACATGAACTCTGCTGTTGTGAACGTGTGTTCACAACTAAGCATGTTCACATGAATTTTTTCACGTTCACATCACTTTTAAGATGTTAGAAAGTGTGAATGTATATAATTTTTTACGAATAACCTTATATTATTTGTATCTAAATGAATATGAAAAAAAATTCAAAAAAAAAACTTTTTTTCGGAGCAAGTTCACATCTGAAATCCGTGTGTTCACAGGTACTCACGGTACTCTGCATTTTTTAAGTACTCACACGAACCATATTCTATATATATATATATATATATATATATATATATATATATATATATATATATATATATATATACAAACAACACGCGAGAAAATAAAATTGGTCAATTTAATAAAAGACGAAACATTTTGGTCGTAATGGTATGAAGGGAAATATGGTGTTTTCAGACATAAAACCAAATAGAATGGTGGAGCCGACCACCATGCACTATGGCCGCCACCACCGCAAAAGCAATTATCACGACAACTCGATGTGTGCTATTTCCTTTTAATTTCGTTCCGTTGGTTTCCACCAATCAATTTTTTCATTGGATAAATAAATAAATATGAAAAATCTAAACCAAAAAATATCAACTCCCTCTAAATACATTAATAGAAAGTATTTTGAATCGCGAAAATTATTAAAAAACTATCAAAGTATAAAAAAATTCGATTAAGTCTCTCTTTTATTTTTCTTCTTCTGATAAGTTCTAAACCAATTAAAACTCATAAAATCAGTCTAAATGTAACTTGCAACCTGCTAAGCAGGTTACCGTGCTTAATCTATTTTGTAAAAAAACCATCAAAGTATCAAACTTTTTCGATTAAGTCCCTCATCCATTTTGTAATTATTGTTATTGAACATCTTTTAATTACATTAAAATTATTTATTTACGATTTCAAATTTTTCGTAAGATTTAAAATTACTTTTTATATTTATTTTGGATTATTAATTTACTTTTATATTTCGATTATTTATTAATGATTATATATCATATTATTGTTTATTTAATATTATCATATTAACTCTTTTGAGTTTTTAATTTTCGATAAAAGAAGATGAACTATTCTGATTTTTTCGATCGGTTCCAGTTCGTTATAATTTTTCAAACGAAAAAAACTTTAATTAACTTTTAATTATTTCGAATGGATAAATGTATGACTCATTCTGATTTTGAAAAATTTCGAGTGTATAAAATTACAACTCATCAATTCATTATACAAACGAAAAATGTTAGAATTAATTATTTACGATCCAAAAGAAGGATGAACCTTTAACTATAATAGCTATAGCTATTCCGATTTTTATTATTTCCAACTAGAAAAAATGACAAACTCATCCACTTTTAAGTTTTGGTCGTAAATAAATAATGTAGTTATTTTATTTTGGAAAACAGAATGTATTATCGTAATTTTTTAGTATTTCCGAACGAAAAAATAAGATTTTAAAAGGCATCGTCGATTTTAAAACTTTGAAGAAAAAAAAAGATTTAGCATGCATATATATTATGGTTGAAGTTTGAAGCAGCGGAAATGATCTAAAATTAAAGGGATCACCTCTAGAGTTTCTTGGATGCATGCATGGTGATGAACTGATGATCGATCATCTGCCATTTAAGTCTGATACTTAAAAGCATTCATGCAGCGGCGATATATGCAACTATACGTCCGTGAAAAGGATCGATCGATCGATGTTTTGAGAAACTGGTGTTATATGCATGGGAAGGTAATGCGATATATATATAATCATGCGCAAATGTTCTAAGTTGTAGCAATTATGTGCCGATAAGACCCTAGCTAGGATCTCGATCGTTACCAAAACATCATGTTTTTATTGCTTAAGTACGGAAAATCAAAAATCGATACACTGTTCAATCAAGAATAGACAAAGAAAAAGCTAGCTAGCCGGACTCGAGACTCGAATTTCAATCAAACAATCCCATTAGACCCCCCTCATCCTCAGACGACTCCTCCGGTTCTTCCTTCTTCTCTTCTTTTACCGCACCCACTGGTGCACTTGAAACTGCTGCGGCTCCACCAGAAGCTGGAACCACTGCAGCTTCAAATTTGCTTGGATCCTGCATACAATACATGCCATTCATATCATATCACATTTTTTATCTTTTGTACTATTCAAAGAATTAATTCACCTCAATCAAAACTCATAAACATGTACGTGTTATAATTAATAATCTTGATTAACCTTGAGATATTCTTTAATTTTCTCGGCTCGTTTGAAAGAGTACTCGGTGACGACAGCTACAGATAGCAAGTTCTTGTAGGCGTTGACGACCAGATGTGGTGCTGCGGCTAGCGAAGGGTAGTTGATGGCTAACGAAAATGCAGCAACTTGAGAAAGACCATTGGCGAATTTTTCAGTAAGATCGTCTTCTGTGAGATAAAGAACTTCTGGACTGAACACGGATCCATTTTCGTAAACGGATTGGACAATAAGGCCATATGAGAAGGGTTTTCTTCCTAGCTTAGTGAGAAGGGCAGCCTCTGAAGAACCGACCTTCTCTCCCTTCTGAATGAGCTCCACTGGGGTTAGGATTTCTACTGTTCCTTTGTTAATCTTTGTAGGAATGTTTAGCACCTAGAGTATATATTATTTCATTATATATAAGAGAAACAAATTAGTAAGCAGGTTTTAAAAAATCATATGTTTTCATTCTAATTTGTGGGTTTCATTCAGGAAAATGAAGGAAGTAACCTGGAAGAAGGAAGTTTGTGAGGGATCCAATCCTGTGTTTCCGGGAGGTACAACAACGTCGATTGGTGCGACAAGACCTACACGTGCAGGTGCTGCAACCTGTCAAGTGCCAAATGCGTTACAAACCTTAATTATAATACTCTAACTACAAGCCCAAAAACAACAAACCGGCTCCTCGTATGTATATAACATGAAATTAATTAAGCACAATATCACCCACAACTGATCGATTCTTCAAAATTGATCGATTTTTTGATCATATATATGCACAAAGTAATTATATCATATATTGTATTAGTATAACACCATTAGTTGTAGTTGATCAATCAACTATGACATCTGATATGAAACCTAACGTTATTTATAGGTAAACAGAACAAAAAACGACATAAATTGATAGAATTCATCGATCACTGCACCTTATACTTGGCAACCACATCACTCACTTCCTTAAGATCACCTTTAGTAAAAACCAATCCCACATTCCCCTGATTCAAATCAAATCCAGCGAAAACAATCAAATCTCGATCGATAAAAATGATGGACAAGTACTAGGCAAAATATATAATTAAGAAGTAATGTAGGTTACGTACCACAAGAAGAGGAATAAGGTTAAGGATATGTTTATTTCCAGTTCTCTGAGCATGGAGCCTAATTGTCCTCTTCATCATAGTATTCTTACCCATCAAAACAATCGAATCGCCTCTCAATCCATGCCTGATGCTCTGTAACTGGTTCGAACCTACATTATCCGCACCAACGACAAGTATCTGCGTGTAATGATCCAGAAGTTTGCTGAGCTTTGCGTCGTAGTTCACTTTCTTCTGCATTTTAGACAACTTTACAGCCATGTTTAATTAAGATTGATTCAGCGGATCGGAGCTCAAGAAACCTTGAAAATGAAAGAGAATGTATGCATGCATGGTGGTTATATGCAAGTGAAAAAATGTGGTTCAGTTATTGAGAGAGATACGGAAACGAACAGCTTGGACCGGGTTTCACTCCCGATTCGTTTATTTATTCTTGCTTAATTTACATGCCTCCAAGTAACCACCTTTAATTTATTTCAAAAAATCACACTGAACTTAATTATAATAAAAGTTTATTAAGGTAACCAGCTTTAAACTTTTGCCTATTTGAGGTAACAAAACTTAATTATAATTATTTAGTTAAAGGTAACACAAAACCGTATTTACACACTATTAAAAAAATGGTGTCAGCTCAAAGATTTTGGGACGGTTTATGGTAGAACCCATATCTAGCATTTGGATACCTAAATTTCTTCGGTATGGTAAGTTGGTTTTTTTTTTTGAACGGCAAACTATCCTATTCCTACTCCTAAACTACTCCTTTATCACCAGACTCACTTACTCCACCTAAGTTGGTAAGTAGTGTTTCGAAGGACGATTTAATTATGGATCAAAGGCATGCTTTTCTAGTCAATATTATTATTGTGCCAATAAATAATGTTTTCAATATTTATGGGTTTTAAGAGTTTTTAGTAGCTTCTGTTAAAAAAAAAACAGTATTAAAAACTATAAGTTATGTTTGAAAGAAAAAAAAAAGTTATTTTTCGCAGAAAATTTTTATTATTATAGAATGCTAGTAGATGTGGTGTTTAAAAATTTTTTGAGCTTTTCGTCAGATAAATTACAAACATATTTATAAAACTAAAATTTCAACTCTTTTTAAACCAAAAGCTCTAGCTATTAGAAGCTCCAACTCTTTCAAAAGACTCGAAGCTAGAACTAGTTTGCCAGACATACCATCGATTGGGGGTGACAATTCAGACCCATTCAAGTAAATGAGTCGATGACCAAAAGACAAAATTTTACATAAAAGCAATTTGTTAAATAACTTATTTTCTAGAATTTTATTTTATTTTTTTTTAAAATCATGTTAGCTTAACTTTTTACTACGAGTCACTTTGACCCTCTCGCCAATATGACACGTTGGATCAAAATTGTCACCTCTACCCTGATGGTCCTGAATATTTTATGTCAAATAATATAGAAGGTGACAATTTCGACTCGGTGGGCCAAATGGGTGGGACGTGTCAAAATAAAGCGTAGTAAAAAACTAAGTTATAATGTATTTTTTAAATCTTTTCTTCAAATGAAAATTCTAAGATGTAAAAAAAAAATTTGTGAATATTTTTTTATTAATATAAAAATTTTATCTTGGTAATCGACACGTCTGACTCGTTTATTTAAATGGATCAGAATCGTCACGTTGATAAACATTGTTTTGAATGGAACAATTTTAGTCCAACTAAAAGTAAGAGGGTTAATTTGAGTGCATTTAGGGAGTGGAGCGGAAGCCCAACTACCTACATACATAATTAAGCCCATCTGAACTTTTCATTTTTAGGAAACGTATTGGAAAGGAGTATGCATTGCGTTTGGTGGAAAAGCATTGATATCTTGAAAGATCGTATGGATGTGATCTATTTAGTGAAGGCTGAGCTTGCTTTATGAAACTTCTTATTATATATATATTTGTAGCTTCAACAATTTAATTGGGCAATATCAATATGTTTTGCTTCTAAATTTATACTAACTATAAATTTTTGAGTTGTATAAAATTTATAATTAGGAATCAGATTATTTTCGTATAGATGAGTAGATATAGTCTAGATTATTATAAATAGGTAAACCATATATATTAATACTTTGCTTTTTGAAATAAGTTGAACACTATCTCAGGATTTGTCGACCATGTACTTACGATAAATATGAGTTTCTGTTCAAAGGCATATATATAAACTTATGACTAGCAACCAATGGCAAATCTAGAAAATTTACGGGGGTCGTTTGACCCCTACCCGTACAAGCTAGATATGCCCTTGCTAGCAACATGTTGTAACATGTAGAACACACAACGTTATAATTTTAGAAAAAAAACTATAAATAAGTTAAAAGACAGTCTTTAATGTGTATTTGGACTACAATCAAGTACTATAATATTGTAGTATGTAAGAAGCCAATTATAATTAAAATGTCATTGAAAAAAAAAAATCAATCTTGAAATCTTGCTTTTGGAAATGGCAGGCTAAAAATTAATCGGTGTGAGTTTCATATGGGCCATATGCAATGGTATGGCAGGCTTAAAATTAACCGGTGTGAGTTTCATATGGGCCATATGCAATGGTAGGATAATCGGGATCCATGAATAGTTAGGTTTAAGATAATTTTTGTTGAGAGTTATGAACACATGTTACATTTATTCTTGAGTTTAAAATCTTTTTATTTAATATGTTACTAGATTATTACCCATGTATTACATGGATTGATGTAAAAGATTTGTTATAAATTAAATATTAATAAAGAGGTGAGATCCCTTAAAAACTTTCAAATTTTTTTGTAAAATTAAGATACAATAAAAACCAATAAAAAGATTACATACATGCAAAATCATTGAGCCAATGGTAGCAAATGATTACTTCAAGTCAATGTTTAAGTCAAAGAAGACGACTAAAATGTGATTCAAAATATTTGAATTATTGATTTAATGGTAAAAAATGATGATCTAAGTCAATCTTTTAAAAAAATTTATCATAAAACTAAATTTTTTATTTTACCAATTTTATAAATTATTTACTCTTTAGGACATTTAAACATGAAGTTTATTATTTTATTGATTTTAAAAAAAAATTATTTTAGCTTGTTAATCTTGAAAACTTTTAATGAATATTAAGGGCATGTATACTTTTTAAGGTGTATCGATATAGTAGTATACTTTTTAAGGTGTATCGATATAGTACGTGTACTTTTTATATTGTTAATATGAAACATTTACTTTTTTATGACCGTTATTTTATCTAGCTTTGCGTAGTTGTGGGAGAATCGTCCGTACGAACTTGTTCACCGTTGGATCTGCGTGAAATTTGAGGAGAAGCTTCGCAACACATAGTTCTTTGATCTGGACGGTGGAGATCGTCATTGGAGATTTCTACAGAGGTCTGTAGGTGTTTGAAGTTGGTTGTGCTGTGTGATTTCTCCTACCAGGTTATCACAAGGACGAGAGAGTGTATTTGATGCTTTAATTATGGAAATTTGAACATTAATTAAAAGAGAAATTCCACTATTAACAGGTATAGCCAGTAACCGGTTACCAAAGGTATCATATTGACATGAAAAAATGTAGTACACGTATCAAATTTGAACGATTCAGAATGTACACGTGTAATATGAACAATTAAAATAGTACACGTACCATATCGATACATTTTAAAAAGTACACAACTATTCTACGGCTTTAACCCGAATATTAATTGTAGTTTGAATTATTTTAGGTAACAAAAATAATAAGTTTCAACAATAAAGTTTAAATTAAATCAATTAAATGATAAGAATGTTACTAAAATTAATGTTAATTTTTATTTTTGGAAAAAGAGCGGGAAAATGAAAAAGTGAGGTATTAGAAAGGTGACACGTGGCAGGAATTGTTCTCAATTATTATAATATATTATTATAATATATAGATATGTACTAGTTTAACGATCCATGTATTACATGTGACATGTATAGTAAATAATTATTATAAATTACACACACATAATAAAATTAATAATAAAATACTAATATTAAACTTGTTTCCAAACGCTAATAAATTTATAATATAAAAATAAATGTGAAACATTCAAATTTTGGGGAAAAAAAAAATTCAAGACATAAATATGTTTAAATTATTTCTGATCCAATAACCAATTTATAATGTGTGTGCTTTTAAAATAATAATTAAATTACTATTATTAAAATGTATCATTTTTATAAACGTTATTTCATCCTATTATAATTGTGCTCTCTTATGTACTTTTTCTATCACTTTGAGTTAATATCATAATAAATTGTAGTTATTTTTTAAAAACATTTAAGAATAATTTTAAAATTAAAGTATTTAATTTAGCTTTTTTTTTTTTTGCCTTTTAATTTCTAATTTTTATAATTATTTACGTGTTTATTTTACTTTTTAAGAATATTTTAATTTTGATAAACAAAGTTCTCATTGGATTCATATACATATACTTTTTTTTATCAGGATTATAAATTTTTAAAAGAGGTTCAATAAATTTTTTAAAAGAAAATTATAAATCTTTAAATCTTAAAAGTATTTAATAGATTTGTATTACGAAAATAAGGATTGTCATTATAATTTGTAAATTGTAAATAAACTGCACATGTCAAATATAATTAAGGGACAATAATAATTTATTTACTATTTTATAAAATAGATTGATATATTTTATTTATTCAATTTTAACAGTAAAAATAGTAAAGTACACATGACATATACTTGTTAAGCCAAGTAATGTCTATTCAATATCAAGTGATATTTAGTTACCCATTTAATAAAATAGATAAATTTTTATAAACGATCAAAGAGTCACCAACATTGTAACGTCAAGAATAAGTGGATAAGATTTGCCAAAAAAGACATTATACTAACTGCCAAATACTAATTCGTTTAAGTGATGATGATTTTTAATTGCAAGATTCATATCACATGGACTCATACATATCTTAGGTACACTAATAAATAAATAAGGTAAACATCACCGAGTCCAACCGGCCAATCTTAAAACATTTAGAAGGATGTAAATTACATAGCACATATTCGAATAACATGGCATCTAGGTTTAAATCGAGAGTTATGCGTAAGAAAATGACGGATGTAATATATAGATATTATTGTCAAATGACCCATGCAAAATTTATCGGTGTTATGTTATCAATTACAAAAATTCTATAAATTTTACGTGATATATATACAAGGTAAATTTACGTTAAAAAAAAAAACCTTCAAGTTTGATCATTTTTATGATTAAAACCCTCGATCATTTTTTATTAATGAAAAACCCCTAACCGATAAAAAAATTTCGAAAATAGGTGATAACTGGTTATAGTAGGTTACTTTGTATATAGTTGATACCCTCGTTACAAAATATTATTTCGTTTGGCACATATGTGACTCACACGTGACAACCATATGGAAAAACATTTATATTTTTAAATTAGAAAAAAATGAAAAGCAATTAAAACAAAAACTTAAAACCTTTGATTTTCTCACATCCTTTCACCGCCTCCATCTTCAGGCTTCGGATCCGACTCCAAAACCTCCGATGACATATTTATTGAGAAGAAACTTTAACTCATCACTGATTTGTGAAAGGAGTTTGGGTTAGGGCCCTGTCTCGTTATAGAAAGGTGAGTTAGGGTTTCTATTCAAGATTTCGTTTTTGGATACGTTAATTGTTTTTTGTTCTTTGAAAGGTGGGTTAGGGTTTTTGTTATTCAAGATACATTCATCCATTCCAGATGTGTTTATGATTTTGTTCTTTAACTTAATGAGATCTGGAATTTGGGTTTGTTCTTGAGTTCAAATCTAGGTTTATTCTTGAGCCTCACAAGATCTGGGTTTGTTTTTTGTTCAAATTTGAGTTGCGATTCCAGATTTTTATTTGTAATTGTTTGCTTTTCTCGACGTGCAAAATTAAAAAAAGTACAATGACATTTGTGATTAGTTAAAATAAGAAAAGTTGTAGTTGTTAATTGTGTCATGTAGATCACAAGTCATATGATTTAAGTGAGAAAAATTTTAAAAATTAAACTATATAAAAATTATCGTAAAATTTATAACCATGTTACTCTTGTATAATATAAGCACTATTAAGTAGGTCTTTAGTTTTGATTATCAAGAATGAGTGATAATCACCATGACTATTTACAAACTGAAATTACTACTCTAATAAGTGAAAACGATGATAAAGACTAGTGATATATAAATATATATAGTGGTTGGTTTTATAGTGACTCGTGATAAATCACAATTTTGGTCTTTCTGGTGAAGTCGAATGTCTCTCGTGTTTGAGATTTGTAGTAGTTTAAAGTTTAAACTAAAGCACCTTTAAACAAGTAGAGTCTGAAGTCTAATCGAGTTTTGATTTACATAATCTCTTATTATTTAACTAATTATTGGTTATTTCTCATTATTTAACTAATCGGTCATTTGATGTTCATGATCTCATTTGTAATGTTAGCATGCCGATCATTTGGACGGATTGAAATATGATATTTTTTTTTTTTAAAACAACAAATGTTAGTGGTTAGTTGTTAGCATCTTGAGGGTGAGGACCAAACTCCACACCTCCACCTAAGGGAATCATCATTGTTAAGACTCGAACTCGAGACCTCAACCAGGGAGAACCATTCTCACATTTGGTGGTGACCACTTGATCTAAGTCAAGTGGTTAAAATATGATCGTTTTAATTGTATATGTGTTTAAATATAGTATATTGCATTTTTTTTAACATAAAAAAACAGATTAAAAAAAAAAAGAGAGAGAGAGAAGGCAAACGACCAAACAAGCTTTTATTTGGAAGAAACCCAAAGGCCAAAAGAAGAAGCGTCTCATGTTGATGTTGGGTGAGCAAAGCAATAATTTAAGGTACACAAACACTGAAAAAAACCATAAGATAGAGACGTACGAATTGATTGATATTAATGATCCTTTCCTATGGATGGATAACACCAACTTTACGATACATACGAATTAAATCTCACCCACTTCTTCTTTATTCTGAAATCGCGGTTTCTTTTTAGCATTCTTCATCTGTAAGTTCTTCTCCTTCTCCTTCATCCTGATCATTCAGCACTCCAACTGTTTGATGAAACGCCTCAAAAACGATTACTCTTCTTTGATAACTCTATACAGCTCAAATAGGATTGAGTTTGTTTATGTTTTCCTATGGATTCAAATAATATATCCTAATCTTAGTTTAAGATATCAGTGTCTGCCTCATCTTCTCCGAAAACAAAGACATATCACCTGATTTCTGTAATCGATTGTTTGAATGCGAATTCATGATTTCTAATTTTCAATTTGATTTGGGGTTTTGTTGGAAAAGTAAGAACGCTTAATTTACATTATTTATTTGAAAACTCCATTGCGATCAACAATGTTTTTTCAACATATTTACAACTTTAATCTATTTAAGATTAAAGTGTAGGAATTTGACATTGAAGTCCAAATAGATAAAATTTTAATTTGTAGGAATTCCATTTGCTTATCTTTTTTGGTTGCTCTTCTATGATTCTTTCAGATGCAACTATGGCGATCACCAAGGTCTACGTAATGTAAGGCCTTGTTTGTTTATCTTTTAATGGAATCATTTAGAGGTCATTTATCCATGAATGACTTCTTAATAACAAACCTCTAAGTAAATTTATGTATTCTGTCACACACACACAAATTATGATCTTAAGAACAAACACCCTCAGAGTGGTTATTTTAAAATATTTTTCCTTTATGTGTAACTTTGTATATTAACTTGAATTGTGTAATCTTGTTCCAGTTATTACTCTCTGCATAAACATGTGGAGTATATGGCTAGAGAAGTACAACGAGGAGCAAATTCAGTTGAAGGAATTGAAGCAACACTTTGGCAGGTTCTCATGTTATTATGGCTTGACAATTTTATTTATGAACTTGTAGAAGATGAAGATTGTTTTTTTTAGCAATTATAGTGTTCTTTTTCCAATAGGCATGATTTTATATTTGAAACAACTACCTGTTATTAGTAATTAAACAATTCTATTATGTGGGGATCTCATATATATAAGGTTTAAAAGATAATATCATAAGTATGGGATAAAGACTAGAAAGAAATATACAACTATCACCGATAACAAATCAATTTGCATTGAAAATCAAGATGTTTCGGGAAACACATTCCTATACATGTAATATAATTTGTTCTTGTGTGGAATGTATTCTAGGTACCTGAAACATTGCCTAGTGTTGTACTAGAAAAGATGAAGGCTCCTCCTAAACCAGAGGATGTGCCGGTAATTGAGCCAGAACAGCTTGTAGAAGCTGATGGATTCCTATTTGGGTTTCCTTCTCGTTTCGGTGTGATGGCAGCCCAGTGTAAGGCTTTCTTTGATGCAACTAACAATCTGTGGCAAACTCAAGCACTTGCTGGTAAACCGGCCGGGATCTTCTGGAGCACCGGTTTTCATGGTGGAGGCCAGGAACTTACAGCGTAAGATCATATCTTAAGATTTACAGTTTGGTCATAATTCATTAGTAGATACCCCGGAATTTTTAGTTGGGGTGGTGTACTATGATGATGTTTGATTTCTGGAAATCCCAGATGTCACACAATTTACATTAAAGTTTAGAATAAAATAAAACCCGGAATACCTTGAAAATTTTGGTAAACTTTGAATACAAAGCCCCACGGGAAGGATTTGTTTGCCAAACCTCTAAAGGTCATTTGCCTATTCATCTGGCTTTTCACAAGCTTTCCATGGGCTATTTTCAAGCTCCTTAAGGCCCTAACTTCTCTCGGATAAATAGTTCTGGCCTTTTAAAGTTGGTCAACTTTCCTATGTGTTTCAGGTATTTCCAGTGATCTGTTGAGTTAGCTAACTGAGTTATTACTAGTAGTTCTCACATTGTTTCAATGTTGTGTTATCACTATTTGGGTGGGATCTTTGAAACTACTTGTTGCATACTATAAACCATCGGTACTCCTGTGAACTGATGGTGTTTACTTGTGTGCAGATTAACAGCGATAACACAATTAGCACATCATGGGATGATATTTGTACCTCTTGGATATACATTCGGGAAAGGAATGTTTGAAATAGATGAAGTTAAGGGTGGATCCTCTTATGGTGCTGGAACATATGCAGGCGATGGATCTCGAAAACCAACTGGGTTAGAGCTCCAACAAGCCTTTTATCAAGGTAAATATGTGTCTGAAGTTACTAAAAAACTTTCCAAAAACTAAAATTCGATCAGTGTAATCAAATCCCGGTGTTGTTATCATTCTCGTATTAGAAAATGCCAGACATTACTTCGAAATCCTCAACATCTGTTTATGTATATATGTTACAGATTATGTCCAAATTTGCAGCCTGTGATTGCATGAAAGACAGACCTGCATAGGGTTTATAATATTGTCACAACAAGAATCATAACATTCAAAAGGTTCATAGTAATGTTTATAACAAGATTCATAAATCTGACAAATTCATAAGATTCAACAAAATTAGTAGGATCCAACAATATTAATAGGTCAATGAAAGAAGTTCAGTAGATTTGCAATGAGATTCATTTCATTTCATTCTACTGTACCAAACGCATCAACTAAAACTGTCACTAAATAAAATTTTGCAATTAATCAAAAGTTACTATCGTATTTTATTTGGTACCGTATTTTCTAACTTACGCGATAGTATGTTTGTTATTTGAAGTGAATTCAAATTAAGTAAGGCTAACAATAGGTAAAAATGCAATAACTAAAAGTTACATTAATATAAAAACACAATAATAGAATACATTAAATTAAAAGTTATAATTAATCATATATCAAATAAAATTAAGTAAAAGTGAAATTTTGATGTAATTCAGAAAAGTAATAAACGCAATATGAGCATTTTAACATTATGTGAATTAAAATATAGACATTAAATCTGTAATAATTATTATTATTTAAAAGCTAAAACAGAAATCATGTGTGAGCCTATGTTTTTAGCCTTATGAGCTATTGATCTTCTTAATGAAAATATGTTTTTGATGTAAATTCCTATAATTCTGAAAAAGTGGGCTAAAGCAAAATATCTAGAAAGCAAAATGTAAAAAAAAAATGTTTATACTTTAGTTTATGTACAATGAATGGTAAATACGGTACAAACATTATTAAATACATTTGAAAGGGATCAAAAGTAATATGGGCATTTTAACATTATATGAATTAAAATATAGACATTAAATTAGTTAAAAAATTATTATTATTTAAAAGTAAAACAGAAATCCAGCGTGAGCTTATGTCATTTAACCTTTCTGCTTTTGAGTTATTGATCTCCTTAATAAAAAATATGTTTTTAAGTTTTAATGTAAATCCCTGTAATATTGAAAAGAAGTGGGCTAAAGCAAAATATATCTAGTAAGCAAGAACGTAAATTGAACAAAACTGAAGGTCCATGGATGACCAATGGACTTGAGCACAGGGGAAAACCTCCCTGTTATGAACATTATTTTGAAGTTTTTATATCAAAACGACATCGTGAATGTATATATGTTTAATGAGGTGGATGAATGTGTTGGCAATCATGAATCCCTAAAGGGTGCATTTACAAGTACATTGATTATAATTCACGATGAAAATTTTTAAGGTTGATGTTAAAGAATTTTCTACTGACCAATGGGTTTAGCCTATTTGATAAAAGGGGTGTGATGTAGCTATGAGGTCATGTGTTCAACTTTCTTCGAAGACAAGTTGGATATATTTTTATTTTAAGTACTAGTTTATGACTCACGTATTACGTGAATATTTTTAATAAAACTTTTTATACGTAACATAATGTTTATATATTTTATTACATGAAATAACATGTTATGAAATATGTCTTTTATATAAATAAAAGTTGTTTTTATGATTTTAAAATGTTATGAAATATGTCTTTTGTTTGAATTGATTTTAAATTTTTTTATATTAGATTTAAATATAGAAATATATGATTTTCATATTAGTTGTTTTTCCTAGAATATATTGATCACGTGTAAATTGTTGATGATGACAAATGACATCACGAAATATAAGTAAAGTTATTCATTTGCTTTTATTTATAAATAAGATTAAAACATGTAACATTTAATTTAAAATTTAAAATTAAAAAAATTGGTTTATAAATCAATTATATAATTCAAGATAAAACAATTAAGTTAAATTAGGAAGTATTTCAAACCATTTAATTGTATTTATAATCTTTTAGTTTCTTTATAAATCAATTATATAAGTTAATTGAAAGAGTTATATTAGGCAAAATGAGTGGGAAAACAGAAGGAGGAGTTGAGGAAATGACATGTGGCACGAATTGTTTTGTTTTATTAATATACTAGGTTATTACCCATATATTACATGAGTTAATTTTAGAAATTGATATATATATATATATATATATATATATATATATATATATATATATATATATATATATATATATAGGGAGAGGTTCTTTTAAGAACCTTAAAGATTGTGAGAACCTAGGAACCTTTTAGAGCCCTTGGATCAAAAGGGTATTTTTGTAATAAAAATATTATCTTTCTCTCTCCACATTTTTTATTATATGCATCTCTTTTTTACTTTCTCTCTCTTACTTTTTTTTTCATTTTCATATTATATTTTCTTTCATTAGAATTGATTTTAAAATTAAAAAAACGTTTTTTTATAAAAAAAATAAAATTTTTTCTATATAAAAATTTATTTAATTGCTAAAAAATTAATGTATTCTATATAGAAATATTATATGTCTATATAGAATGTTATATAATTCTATATCATTTTATGTAGATTAACATTACTATTCATAATCTATGTCATTTGTTATGTTTCTTATATATTTCATATATTTTTATGTTTCTTATATATTTCACATATTTTTATGTTTATTATACAAATCTATATATTTTTCGTAGATTATCATTACTATTCATTGTGTTTTTGGTATATTTTATATCAGTTGCATACCAAGTGTTCGATAAAATGTCTAAATGAAATCTTATTTTTTTTGTTTCAATGTGTTTTTGGTATATTTTATCATTTAATCTACGTAGAATATATGATACTTGACATTCTACACGACATTCTACCTAGATTGCATGACATTCTACGTATATTGCATGTCATTCTACGTAGATTGCATGACATTCTACGTAGATTGTACATAGATTATGTTCGTCGATACTCTACGTAGATTGCATGTCATTCTACGTAAATTGAATTTATTCTACATAGATTGCATGTTATTCTACGTAGATTAACAGTTTTATTCTATGTATTTTTGGTATATTTTATATCAGTTGCAAACCAAGTGTTTGATAAAATGTCTAAATGAAATCTTTTTTTTTTGTTTCAATGTGTTTTTGATATATTTTATCATGTAATCTATGTAGAATATATGATATTTGACATTTTACACGACATTCTACGTAGATTGCATGACATTCTACGTAGATTGAATGTCATTCTACGTAGATTGAATGTCATTCTACGTAGATTGCATGTCATTCTACATAGATTGCATGACATTCTACGTATATTGTACATAAAATATGTTCGTCGATACTCTACATAGAATATGACAGATTCATTTTCAATGTTTTATAATGAAGATTATTTGTAAAATATTAGATATATATGAATGTAATAGTTATTAGATGTTTTACATGACAATCTACGTAGATTACATGATAATCTACTTAGATTACATGATAATCTACATTGAATATATGATACAAGACTACTTGTAAAAAATCACATATAATCTATGTAGAATGTTATGTTTCTTATATATTTCATATATTTTTTTGTTTCTTATACATTTCTATATCTTTTTATGTAAATGTACATTAACATTCAATGTGTTTTTGGTATATTTTATCATGTAATTTATGTAGAATATATGATACTTGACATTCTACATGACATTCTATGTAGATTGAATGACATTCTACGTAGATTGCATGTCATTCTACGTAGATTGCATGCCATTCTACGTAGATTGCATGTCATTCTACGTAGATTGCATGTCATTCTACGTAGATTGTACATAGAATATGTTCGTCGATACTCTATGTAGATTGCATGTCATTCTACGTAGATTGCATGTCATTCTACGTAGATTGAATGTCATTCTACGTAAACTGAATGTCATTCTACGTAGATTGTGTGACATTCTATGTAGAGTATCGACGAACATATTCTATCTACAATCTACGTACATTGGACAGATTCATTTTCCATATTTTATAATTAAAATTATTTGTAAGATATTAGATTTATAATGAATGTAATAGTTTTTAGATGTTTTACATGATAATCTATGTTGATTACATGTCAATCTACGTAGATTACATGATAATCTACATAGAATATAATACAATACTACTTGTAAAAAATCACACATAACCTATGTAAAATGTTATGTTTCTTATATATTTAATATATTTTTATGTTTCTTATACATTTCTATATCTTTTTATGTAGATTAACATTACTATTCAATGTGTTTTTGGTATATTTTATCATGTAATAATCTACGTAGAATATATGATAATCGACATTCTACACGACATTCTACGTAGATTGCATGCCATTCTACGTAGATTGCATGTCTATCTACGTATATTGCATACCATTCTACGTAGATTGCATGTCATTCTACGTAGATTGAATGTCATTCTACGTAGAATGCATGACATTCTACGTAGATTGTACATATAATATGTTCGTCGATACTCTACATAGAATATGACAGATTCATTTTTCATGTTTTATAATGAAGATTATTTGTAAGATATTAGATTTATAATGATTGTAATAGTTATTGGATGTTTTACATGATAATCTACGTAGATTACATGATAATCTAAAGAGAATATAATACAAGACTACTTGTAAAAAATCACACATAATCTATGTAGAATGTTATGTTTCTTATATATTTCATATGTATTTATGTTTTTTTATACATTTCTATATTTTTTTATGTAGACTAACATTATTATTCAATGTCTTTTTTGTATATTTTATATCAGTTTCATACCAAGTGTTTGATAAAATGTCTAAATGAAATCTTTTTTTTTGTTTCAATTTGTTTTTGATATATTTTATCAGGGAATCTACGTAGAATATATGATATTTGACATTCTACGTAGATTGCATGTCATTCTACGTAGAATGCATGACATTCTACGTAGATTGTACATAGAATATGTTCGTTAACATATTCTATACAGGAAAAAAATATTCTATATAAATATATAATATTTGTATATAAAATACGTTATTATTTTAGCAATTAAATAATTTTATATATAGAACAAATAATTTTTTTTTATAAAAAACGTTTTTTTACTTTAAAAATCAATTATAATGAAAGAAAAATAAAATGAAAATGAAAAAAAAGTAAGAGAGAGAAAGAGAAAAATGAGATTTTTCTCTTCCAAAAATACCCCTTTCACACATTTTCAAGATTCTCCACTATCAAAGTTCAAAATAATTACAAACTTGTCATCCAATATATCAACCATTGATTATCATTAATCCAATGGCCATAAAAGGTTCTTAGGTTCCCACATTTTTTATGGTTCTTAGAAGAACCCTCCCCTATATATATATATATATATATATATATATATATATATATATATATATATATATATATATATATATATATATATATATATATATATATATATATATATATATATATATATATATATATATAGGGTTGGATTCTGGTAAGAACCCTTGTTACCGTGAGAACGTGAGAACCACTCCAAAATGCACAAATTTGTACATCAAATGCACAAATTTTAAAATTAAAGGTTTTACTTAAAATAATTATTAGTCTTAAATATTAATAAATATCATCATCTAACACTAAAATGACATTAAAAAATTACATTCATTAAATTATAAACTAAATGCACAAATTTGAACATCAAATGCACAAATTTTCTTAAATGCACACTTCGTACATAAAATGAATAAATTTTAGCATGAGATGCGTAATTTTTTACAAGAAATGCATAAATTTATCAAAAACGTTTAATTTTAGTATCAAATGCACAATTTTATACAGTGGATGCACAAATTTTAGAGTGGTTCTCACGTTCTCACGAAACATAGGGGTTCTCATGTGAACCCAATCCTATATATATATATATATATATATATATATATATATAGGGTTAGGTTCTATGGGGCACCTGTGTGCATCGTGCAACTTAGGAACCCATATACACCGTTAGATCTAGAAAATGAATGGCTAAGATTACAATGGCAAAATGGTAATAAAGATGAAATTTGTGAACGCATTATGATGCACGATTTACATATTAGATGTGCATAAGGGTATTTTCGGAAAAAATAATATATCAAGTCAACTCAAAATTAAATTTATATTGATTGAATATTTAATTCAATAATCAAGTATTAAATGCTAATAAATTTATAAAATGCACTTCTAAAATTAAAAAATTCCAATTGAACAAAAATCCAACATGATGCTTCATCATCTTCATCGACTGTGCATCTTCGTATTTATCTTTCCCGGCTTATGCATCATCGTGTTCATATGGAGCACCAAGTTATGCATCATCGTGTTCATTCTGTGCATCTTCGTATTCGTCTTCTTCACATCGTATACGTTCATAGGTTCATGAGTTCAACGTGATGCATCATTTTCATCTTCATCTCATCATCGTCTTCTTAAACTCGTCGGTCGATTGTGTGTGTGTGTGTGAGAGAGAGAGAGAGAGAGAGAGAGAGAGAGAGAGAGAATAATATATGGAGAATGGTTAATGAGATTGATTTAGTTTCCTATTTTAATCCTAATCTATTAATTAAAAGAATAATTAATTTTTTCAAATAAAGTATTCCAATATTACCCTTATTGCATAATTTGTAAACAAGCAATGCATTTTTGGTTCCCATTTGGTTCCCGATGCATATGGTGCCCCATAGAACCTCAATCTATATATATATATATATATATATATATATATATATATATATATATATATATATATATATATATATATATATATATATATATATATATATATATGTATAATATAATAATTATATGGATAATAAAGTATGTTTAATTTTAGTTAGTTAGTTATTAAATTAATCCATATTAGATTTACATAGATTTGATTTGCTTTAAAATTTAAAATAAAATCAGTAAATGACGTGGCAAAAGGAGAGAGCGACATGTGGCAAATTAAATGAGAGCATGTCATGTGGCATTTAGTTACTCTTTTAATAGTATAGATAGATGTGTTTTCAAAATCTTAGTTTTTATTTTCTTTTATTTTTTAAATTTGAAGACATGTTTTTTTATATATTCTTATATATAAAAGCAAATAAATATAAATGAGTAAACATACTGATTTGTTTATTCATTTAATAAATAAACATAATTGGCAAAGTGTACATGTGTGTTCGAAGATTCAAGAACCTCTCTTATTGATGTCATAATCTATATGTTTATTATAATAAAGCAAAACCATTTATGTCATAAGTCGCTTTCATAATGCATGAAAAATTTATTTTTCTGCATCTTTTTCCTAATTTACTACCTTAACTTAAGTACGTTAAATTCTGATTTTAATTTTTTCTCATTAATGAATTAATATTAAACTAGATATTGCAACATATTAAATTAATGTTTACCTAAAATAAATATGTATCATTATTTTCTTTAATGATCATAGTTAAATTTAAATGTAAAATTTGAATTTAAATGTAGAAGTGTAATAAATAAAGTAAAACTTTGTGTTAATTATTTTGCTAACAAAATTTAAAATTAACTTAAATAACAAATATTAAGAATTAGATGATAAAACTTCAATTATGAATATGATAAACTTTTGATTATTGATTTTCAGATATTCCATTTTTATATTTTAATGCTTTCAAAATATATTCACGTAATGAAAACTTTCTGTTTCTTATTTTGATATATTATATTTGAAGTTGATAAAAATAAAAATAAAAATAAAAACATTCTTTTGCAAGCACATATTATATGTTTTAATGATATAATATAATAATATTTTTTATGTAATATCAAGCAACTAAGTATTTTTTATATTTAATTTAACTAGCTTTCAATTTTTTTTAATTATATATAAATTTTATAATAATTTATTAAAATATAAAAAAATTCATGTACTTACTAAATCATTTCATGTAATACATGAGTCTCGAACCTATATATTATAATAAAGCAAAACAATTCATGTAATATGTCATTTCTATAATGCAAGAAAATATATTTTCCCACCTCTATTTCCAAATTTAACACCTTAACTTAATTTCATTAAATTTTGATTTTATTTTTCTTATTAATTAATTAGTAATAAATTAGATTTTGTATAATATTAAATTAATGTTTACCTAAAATAAATATCTATCATTATTATTCATGATAATCATAATTACATCCAAATGTAAAAATTTGAATTAGTTGTGGAAATTATTATTATTATGTATAATGAAGGAAAACATCAACTGTCACGTGTCACCTTTACGTTTCACCAAAAATGATAATTACAACTTATTATTATATTAAAAAATAATAGATAAATACAATTTATTATTATTTTTAAAAAAATATATTTTATTTTTAGTTTATAAATAATAAAAGATAAACACAAGTATTATTTTGTATTTTTTATTTTTACTTACATATATTTTATATAAATAATAATTAATTAAAAATATCCACGTAACACTTGGATTATAAACTAATATCATATAATGAAGGAAACTCCAAAATATTGTATAGCCTTTTTATTTGTGCAAATAAAAATTTTGAAAGGTGAAAGTGAAACAAAAAAATGCTTATTGCATACATAAACTAAGGATATTACTAACTGAATTTTCATTTTGGTGGACATTTCGTGTGCACCGAAGATGTTTTGATGATCAAATTTCGTAATAGTAATAACAAACAACATCCGAAAACTTTTTCCTTTGTAACGCACTCTTTAGTATTCAATCAGTTTGCGTACGTAATTAGCATAATATAGAAAAATAGTCGAATTACGTATGTCAAGTTATTTTGTTTGGAAGCTGCTGCTTTGATGATGATGATGTTATCAATCGATCAATATGAATTCTTGAAACCACATTCGATGACTCAGCTCCTTGTCAACAAATAAAGTAACGTTAATTCAGAGATCGACCAACTTAACATCGTAGTTTGAAAGACAAAGTCAAGTGACTAGTCAAACTACAACCACTTAATTACTAGTATTCACAATTATTAATTTAACACATTCTTAAATAAATAACACAAAAAAATGTGCCATTTTCTCCACGGCATACATAACCAATACTAGTAACCAAAAATCGATCACATATTCATATCAGCGCCTAATCAATGCATTTCCACCTGCCCCCAACTTATCATCATCTGCTAAATCAACAAACAAATTAAAACACTATCACCCTACAATAATCACAAAACAACATTCATTCTAGGACAGGACATTTTTGGTATATATAGAGAATGGATTTTTTCTTTTTTGTCAATTCCCAACATTCTTCATCATATTTGAGAGAATCAATAGAAATATTGAGTTCTTAATTTATTTATTTATTTTTTTACATTTTCTTGTGAATCTTTATCTATGTATCATCATGAGGGGTTCAATAGAAAAACAATATGCATCTAGAAAACCTCCATGCAGCACCACAAATGCATCACAATTCCCGCGTGATGCATCAAATGCATCGACTTTCTGCGTGATGCATCACCTGATCCGATGACTATAAAGTGATTCCCAGGTTTTCCAATGCATATAGGTTTTCCATTGAACCCACCCCGTATCATCATTATCTGTGTTTTATTTGTATACCAAATCTGCCTTTAATGCAATCAAGGTGTAAATCCAAAAGCATGTGACCGACTTACCAAAGGGAACATGTAGAACAAAGAAACATGCCCCAATTACTATATAGGCAAGGGTAAGTGTCACTCCTTTCAAGTAATGTGAACTTCCATCCTGCATTTCATTTTAATATCCAAGCTTAATTAAATCACACATTTATTAAGAGTCTAATTTTGTAACTTCACAGGCATATCCTGAACCACGCATGATTTACTTGTATGCAAGTCAAATGGGATTCTAAGCTTGATTATGCGCATTTAATTTGGGTCTAATTAAAGAAAAGGCGGAGTTGAAACCCAAACCTGTAAGGCGAATGCTGTTAGAAGAATTGACAAGGCAAGGGAACCGGTTTCAAGAAGCCCAAAATCAAGACTCATTGGCATTCCCATTATCCATGCAACTATCACACATAGCGGAACCTGAACCAGTTTCATAGACGATGATTATAGCTCTTGTTTACATGTTTGAATCCTTGAACATGTTCAAAATTTCTGTTAGATCCATGAACATGTGTACGGTACAATTCATTATCATATCAGGAGATTTGTCATGCTTTTCTCCTTTATTTGTTTTTTTTAGAGAAAATGGAAGTCTTACCACAAACATCAGGATTTGAGATGCTGAACCCATAGCAACACCCAAAGATATGTCCTGCAACATTGGTGACAAAAGTTTTACTACAAAGATTATATTGTTACCACTGTACAATCATATAATGATGTTTGAGATGTGTATTTTATCTTACCAATTTATTCTTGAATGCAAATATAACGGAACCAGCATGCTCTGCTGCGTTACCAACAATTGGTAGCAAAATTATGCTGATAAAGTTGACAGAAATTCCCCATGTTTCTGATGCAGCCTGATTCACAAGTTATGGAATAGGAGTATTAGCCTAGTAACCCAGGTTTTCGGACATGAGTTTGTAATGATAAAAAATAAATGGGTATGGGGTTACCATTATAGTTACTATTTTTATTTTTGTTCTTTTACATTACGAAAACTATATTATATAACTTAGAACATTCAGGTGCATCAGTGTTTCTTATATAATACAATTAGAAAATGCATGTCGTAACAAAATAAGAAGAAACAAATGTAATATGATCAGGGTTATTTTTTATTGCTCGTGGAAACTTATGGCGCGTCGATATATTATTGATATTGTCTGAATATGCATTGTCCTTGAAGGCAAATATAACAGAACCAGTCAAAACATTTAAATTTGTGACTTGTATAGTTGTATTAATATTTGACTGCTGATGGAAACTTTCTGTGAACTTAATATCTCATTTGTCTAGACATGTATTGCTTACTCAAATCATACAAGAAACCAATATAATTGAAGTGTAATACCTCAATTGTTCCCACAATGCACTCGGACAAAATGGAGATGATTGCTGTCATTGCACATAACCATATAAATGCACTCCAAAAACTTATTGATGCTGTCTCCTTGTCAAGATCTTCGTTGTCATCGCCTTCGTCCTGATTAATTTCAAAATATTAATGTCAATAATTTTTTCATCAGACCTCAAAAGGTAAACAAACGATCAAAGTAACAAACCTCTTGTGGTCCAAAAAGTTGACGGTGTGTTTTCAATTGAAAGTAGAGATATGCTACATATGCAAGCAGCATAACAATGCTGCTTGCCCTTGACAACTGGAGAACTGAACCATCATCAAATTTGGGAATCTCCGTGCTGTAGAGATTAAACAGCAATGGCATGACATGGCAAAGTAGCCCAAGCAACAGCAGCAACGAGTTTGCGTCTGCCTGTTTCTGTTGGTCATAAAACATGCAAAAAAGATCATTTTTTTAGTAAGAATTAAGGAGATTTCAAGATTTAATGTAGGAAAATGTGGCGTGCTGTTTACATGGTCAAAATTTTGTTCTTCTTTGAGGTTGGCTATGCCACCACATAAGAGAGAGGAGCCAAGAACAAGGAGGAGGTTTGAAAGGATGGAACCCAAAAGAGAGTATTTCAACACGTGCATTTTCTTTTGATGGAGAGCAAACATTGCTATTATTAACTCAGTTGCATTGCCACATGTCGCATTCACGAGTCCTCCAACTGCAAATAATACAATTTACAGTGTCTATTAAGTGATGATTCCAGACAAATGTTAAGCCAAAAAACATTTGTGCATCAAACAATACAAAGAAGTTTTTGACCATGAAAAATATGCAGTTTGTTACCAGAATATCTTTCTAGCCGATTTCTAAAGAATTATCGAATCTGTTAACTACAATTGCCTTTGACAAATCAATTAAGAAACAACTATAAGACATTTGTTTTTTTTTTATTTATGGTAATTACCACCAATCAAAATCAGATTTTTGATGGGGGCGTTGAACGCAACTTGGATCATTGCGAAGTTTTCTTCAAGTAGAACACAAACCATGAAATGCCATTCAATTATATAACACACCATATAATTAAATTTGTCCAAAGTTAATGACAAACACATTTTTCCTATAAAAATATAGAAAATGATTAGAACTATAATAATCATATAGCAAAAAATTCATTACGTTTTTACAAGATCGTGATCTCGGTGTAGAAATAAAGTTCAACACAGTGTAGAGTATTTACATTAAAGGAATAAAGGCTTCCCTTTGTAGTTTTGTTAAATTATTGGTTAGATAATGTTTAAAATTCATTTATTTTTATGAGAAACATGATATTTATGTATTTTTTTATATAGATTTTTAATTATAATATATGGGTTCGTAAATTAGTATATGAATATATTGATGAATCTAACACTTATTCAATGTAGACATACCAGAGCACATTCACATGCACATAAAAATAATCATAAATTTTAGGAATGACAATGCACGAGAAAAAAAGAAGCACGGATGACGGGTAGGGGGTATATTAGTACCCGCCGGGTGTCATCCCTAAATTTACTCTTGGAAGGTCTTATTAATAAACCCCCATCAAGGTTCTTGTAATCTTTTGGAAAAATAATAAAAGGGAACTGTGTAAAGATGGTAAGATGGTTGTTGCTGTTATATTTATATTAAACATTTAAACTTTCTCCAGACATTCTTTCATAAAAGATTTCCAGAAAGGTGGTCCTAAATGTCCCAACAACCATATGAAAATTAATAAATTACTAATTGGCGTGAGACAAAATACTGAAATCCCTTGAAAATGTCAGCTTTGATTTTCTATACTGGTACTGTTGATCGTCAATGTTAAGTGTGAAATAAGTTGACTTTTTGTCTTCAGACAAATAAACTCAATTTTAGTGTCATAGGAGCATATACTTCCATGTCCTTATTCGTTCAATAATACTGTGAAAATTTTATCGGGGCATCTTGAGAATTATTGTTGATAAAACCAAATCAAATCCTAACCATTAATTCCAGATAGGTGTTGATCATCATGAGGTTACAAATAATATATTTGGAGATAAAATGCCGAATGGATTAAGGATTATCATCAAAGTGATTGATTACCAGAAGTTTACCTGTAGGGCCTGTGAAGAATGCAATCTGTCTTTTAAGACAGAAATCACAAATAAAAGCGAAAAGTTAGAAAGTTTATGAACAGATAAACGGGAAATTTTAACTTAAACTTCGATATGAAAGTAATGGTGAAGACTTACTCTGTTAGAAAACTCAGTCGTTCTGCAAGTGGAGTAAGCCCTAGCATACTCAAAGCAAAAATCCATGGCTACAAACCAGACACCAATCAAAAATTAAAAACACTGCGTGAATGTATTACACAGCGCGCTTTATTAAATTAAAAGCCGATGTACACTTACTCTACCAAATCTGTAATGTTGAGCTACAAAGACCATCGGAATTGCCGGAAAAAGCACGAAGAGTTTGGTTCCAAAAATGACAGTCCGAACATTGGCCGCGAATTTTCTCAAAATCGTAAACCGAACGGCCGATAAAACATCGGTGTGAGATGTGGTTCGTAACAAGGATTTGGCAACCAGATTGGGTTTAACGATAACTCCATCCTCCAAGTCATAATTCACAGACGAACCCATGATCGATCAAATACGAATCACAATTCACACAGAGTTGTTGGATGAATATGAATAATATATGAAACTGCGACTGGATTGCAGCAACGTAAAAGAAAGTTGTTGGGAAATTGGGAGGGAGAAAGTTCCCGGAAGTTTCCTAATTTTTTTTGGATTTTTGTTCGGATTTGATATATGATCACCACGTTATGTTTGCCTGAAACGGCAACCGCTGTTGCACTGCTGCGTGGCCAAAATGCAGAAATAAACCATGACTCTTAAGTGACTATCCTTTATGCATGAATTTGAGCGACTTTACTTGAAAAATATATTTCCCTTTTGATATTTTATTTCGGACTATCCATTATGAAACCCACGAATTAAACCGAAACGGTATGACACAATCCGGGTCCCATTTTTTTACAAAAAAAAATATTTTAAGGTTGTAAAAGAATAAAGGTGGCAGGCAATTTAAATTTTTTTTTAAAAAAAGGATCATGCATCATGCAATTAAATAATTTTTCTTTATTATTAATTCCTTTGAATTTTTTAATGTGTTTTTATCATGTTCTTATAAAAAAAACAAGTAGGAGAGTTGAAAAAAAAGCATGACGTAATAGTTTGTACTTTTAAGTATTAGGACAAAAAAAAACATGTTTTTAATAAGACAACAGTTTCGATTCATTTATTCATATTTTGGTATTTATTATAAATTATTGACTAAATTACATAAATGGTCCCTGTGGTTTATATAAAATTACGGTTTTCGTCCCTGAAAGAATTTTATTACACCAGCAGTCCCTAAAATCGAAAAGTTGTAACATTTTGGTCCCTGAAACTAACGGCCGTTAACTTGAGCCGTTAGTTTCAGGGGCATTTTTGTCTTTTTGACTTTCAAGGACCATTTATGTAATTTTCAAACTTTCAGGGACCATTTATGAAATTTTCATACTTTTCATATATATATATATATATTTATCATTTCTTTCTTTTTTATAATTTAATTATCCAAATATTACATTTTATTTTTTTTATTCCTTTTGTTTTAATCATTAATTTTCATTTGAATGTTTATTATTATTATTAATGTTATTTTTTTATACATTACTAATTATTTATTTAAGTTTATTATATGATATACCTGGTTCATTTTTTTCAATTATTTATTGAGATCCAAATATTTCTCTATTGTTTTTTTCATTTAAGAAAAATAAAAATAAAAACTAGTTGTAGTTTTTTCGTTTGGAAAATCTAAAATCGAAATGATTTATTTATTTTCTCTATTAAAAAAATTCTAAATAACAACTTGTTGAAGCTTTTTTCGTTTGGAAAAAGAATATAATCAAAATGCTTCGTAGTTTCTTCATTGCAAATAATTAATAAATTTTTTTAATTCTAAATGGTTTGAAAAAATCAAGAATTGGAATGGTTCATCGCTTTTTAGCCAAATAAATTATATTGCAAATGGTTTGTTGTTTTTATTGAAAAAATTGAAATTGTATTGACTTTTTTTTATCTACGTTTAATTAAAATTCAGAATCATTCTTTTGTTTGAGAGAAATCAAAAATCATAACGGTTTACCGTTTTTTGATCAAAACAATTAAAATCAAAATGGTTCGTCATTAAAATCAAGATGATTATCCTTGTTTAAAAAAATCAAAAATCATAATGATTTCTCGTTTTTAATCAAAAAAATTAAAATCAAAATGGTTCATTATAATGGTTCATCGTTTTTTGATTAAACAACGATAAAAAAATTTACGAACCACTCCAATATTGTTTTTTTGGATCAAATAAACGATGAACAATTTCGATAATATTTTTGATCAAAAAATGATGAACCATTATAATTTTTGATTTTTTAAACAACGATAACCATCTTGTATTAAAATTTCTTTTATAAAAAAAAATGACGAACCATTTTGATTTTAGTTTTTTTGATCAAAAAACGGTAAACCATTATGATTTTTTATTTTTTTTCAAACAAAAGAACCATTCTGATTTTTAATCAAACGTAGATAAAAAATCAATACAATTTCAAATTTTTTAATAAAAACAACAAACCATTTGGAAATTAATGACTAAAAATGTAACACCCTACTTTTACGACTAATGCCACATAGGACTTATAGTCCTTGTCATCCAATTATAACAACATCATCAAGGGTAAACAGCTAATTAACTACTAAACATCAACAACAAGCATAAAGTAACACGAGACGGGAACCAACCCCCGTCAATAACGTCAGTCAACCACATCGTAAGTAAAGGTTACAGTCATCCAAAAGTCACTGGCTAATAAGCCAAACCACAAAATATCAGGACTACTTACGAAAGTAGTCGCTAACTACTGTCCACGTGGCGGGTCTCGACTACTGCCCGCTGTATCCCTAGCCTCAGTCCTCGTACCTGAGATCCACGGTTAAAACAACAGTCAGCGGAAAGCTGGTGAGTTACTATAATCAACTTTAAAACAGTTTATAAAATAGTTAGCACAATATAACGACTAATAATCAACACGCGGCCGGCCTCAACTGCCTGACGCCTCATCGGGAGCGACCCGGCACAGCCTGCATAGCCCACTCCACAAAGTAGTGGGTTGTCAGGTCCACTGAGTTGGGAATGACCCAACAGGCCTCTCTACTCTGCGTATAGCAACAATACGCGCGATCCACGTGCTTTGCTCTGTGCTAACAAATGTCAACGTATAAAAGGATCCACATCGGACCCGGATAATAAACAACAAAGTAAGTAACTCACCTGAAGCACGACTACAGTCCCGCTATCAATGACAGTCTCTACAAGTCCCAGGCTTAGCTACGAAATCCTGGCAACAATAAACACAACTACACTGTAACGACTAGCTACGGAACTCATAACGACTATATTACTAACATTTACGAACTCGACATCAGCTACCGGACTCAGACCCACGAGCACGGCCACGATCGCGGTCTCGGCCGCGGTCTGGGAGCGCGTGCGCGATCCCACCGCCAACGATCACCCTTAGCCGCCTCATCCTGATCGCGGGCGCGACCAGATGAGCACGGCCGCGATGCGGCGACGAACAGAGCAGTTCATGCTCTGTTTTTCTACAGCTACGGGAATCACTTCCCAATCCCATTTTATCGATCTCAGGGGTTGCAAACTAGCCCCAATTCACTCTAGTTACTGAATATAACAATTCAACTTGTTTTGATACGAATTACTAACCTTGAGAAGCTTTTTTTTTATCTTGAATTCGGTTTCTATTTGAAGAAGAACGAGAAGGGGCTTAAACTCTTGATTATGGGTGCCTTTAATCTCTTCTTTGGCTTCCTCTTTTACCACTTTCTGAAACACACACACATACACTTGGTTGATTATGATGGAGTGAAGAATAAGGATCACAAACGTATTATATATACGTTTTGGGTCCGACACCCAATCAAAATGGGTACGATACTCATTAATCACTGGGTAGACACTCGTTAACCCAACTAATCTCAAATTAACGACTTGGGTTTAGAATGTAAATTAACTCATTAAAACAACCCCAAATCTCCAATTACTATTAAACCGGTTATCATCTCAACCGATTAAAATTACATGTAATAGCAATCTGCTTTACCCACTCACGTGCAATTAATCAATTAAAATTCACCAACTCATCGAGACAGCTCTTAAAGCCAATAAATAAATTACACGTACCTGCTGCTAGATCTCGGGTGTTACAAAAAAGCAACGAACCATTCCAATTCTTGCTTTTTTCAAACCATTTAGAATTAAAAAAATTTATTAAGTATTTGCAATGAAGAAACTTCGAAACATTTTTATTATATTCTTTTTCCAAACGAAAAAAACTTCAACACGTTTTGTTATTTTGAAAATTTTTGAATGGAGAAAAGAAATAAATCATTTCGATATTAGATTTTCCGAACGAAAAAACTACAACTAGTTTTTATTTTTAATTTTCTTAAATGAAAAAATTAATTGAAAAAAAATGAACTAGGTTTATCATATAATAATCTTAAATAAATAATTATAGTAATATATAAAAAAAATAACATTAATAATAACAATAAACATACAAATAAAAATTAATGATTAAAACAAAAGAAATAAAAATAAAATGTTATATTTGGATAATTAAATTATAAAAAAGAAAGAAATGATAAATATATATGAAAAGTATGAAAATTTCATAAATGGTCCCTGAAAGTTTGAAAATTACATAAATGGTCCTTGAAAGTCAAAAAGACAAAAATGCCCCTGAAACTAACGGCTCAAGTTAACTGCCGTTAGTTTCAGGGACCAAAATGTTACAAATTTTTGATTTTAGGGACTGCTGGTATAATAAAATTCTTTCAGGGACGAAAACCGTAATTTTATATAAACCACAGGGACCATTTATGTAATTTAGTCTAAATTATTTTATGATGTTCCGTTATTTAAAACCTTTGTTTTTTTCGGTTTGTATCTTATGTTTTTGAAGTAAATTACGTTATCAATTAAGCTTCTAAATTTACTCTTTTCGAGGGTCTCAATGTTTGTAAAGAAAAATATTAATTAATTTTTTCTAGACTCGATAATTCTACATAATTAAATATTGATATAGAAAATAAAAATAACTATAAAACTTTATTCTATTTTCATATTTTTTATTATATTCATTTTGACAAGTAATAAAGACAAATGAAATTGTTGTAAAGTCAATTCTCTAACTTTTACCATTCAAATTCATGTCACATTATAAAAAAGACTTTTACATTAGGTTCATGGGATTGAATTTAACTGAAATGAAATTTAGTTAAAACGTGAGAGTGTTTGGTAATGTGTGATAAAATATGTTGTTTAATGTTTGGTTAATGATGTGTCTTATGAATGTTATAATCTAAATTGTTTTGCAAACGACAAATTCCTCTAATCATGAAATTTAATTGAACTTGTACAAATTTTAGTTTGTCCTGTTTATATTCTAAATGTCCATAAACACTTAAAATAAATTTTGATTCCTTTGATTTCATTCCATGAGCCAAACACCCCTTAAATAAATTTTCACGTGATTACATTCTTTTGATTTCACAATTTTATTGTTAAAGTAAATAACATTGTGGAGATAGAAAGCATCAACTTTGTAGTTCTGTATTTGAGTTGGGAAAAGTTGGAATGCACTGAATTGTTATGGTTTGTATTATTTTGTATGAAATAATTTTTTAATAACAAAATCACTCGTTATCTTTAGAGAAAATTTTTCATCAATTGCCATGGAAAAACGTTAAAGTTCTTTTAAATGTTTAAAAAGATCATACAATATATTTTTTATATTATACCGATATAATATATTAAAAAAAATTAGATACTGTATATGGAATTCAAAAGATAATTCTACATGAGGTCAGATATACTTTTTAAGCTCAGTAATATACAACTAGTTTTTGGTTTAGCTGCACTTTGCGACGAGTCTCAAACAAATAGTCAAATATTCAACATTTACATATTATAATAGAGTGGAAAAATACTAATCAAACAATAAAAAATTTTATATATAATATTTTAAGTAAAAATGTGAAAGCCTAAAATAAAAAGTAAAATAAAAAATATAGCCCAATAATATCCCAATTAAATAAAAAAAAGATTTTATTTAAAGTAACAAAAGTAACAACATTGCATATGGTTATAAAGTAAAGAATTTACATAAACCAAATATTAAATTGATCAAACAATAAATAAATTTATATACATAAAAGAAAAAACATTTTTTAAATACAGAAAAGGTTAAATAAAAAAGTCAAACCTGAAAATAACTATTCTTTCTAAACAGAAACGGAATAATATAGAAGGACAAAATAAAAACTTAAAATAAACCTAAAAAAGCCAAAGAAAAAGTTAAAACTAATTAAACCAAAAGGTCCAAAAGGATCAAACCCGACAGTTGTTGAACAGGAGAACCCCTGAGTCAGAGTGACCAATCCAGTGGAAGGCCCAGAGTTGTTTTGTTCTCCTAAACCTTTAATTAACTTTTCAATTTAACGATAGGCCCATATGGGTGGCAAACAGTATTCATCAACAGTTTTGATAAATATGCAGCATGTATATTTAGTTAAATTATTGGTCAAAATTATAGGGTGTGGTGTATGAGAAAATAGAGTATGGTGTATGAAGAATTTACCTTTATATAAATTATTTATTCAATGAAAAAGAGGAACATGCAACCAATCATAAACTCTAATTTAGTTAAATTATTGGTCAAAATTATAGGGTGTGGTGTATGAGAAAATAGAGTATGGTGTATGAAGAATTTACCTTTATATAATTATAATGTAAATTAAAGTGTATTTTTATAGTTATTAATTGAAATAAAGTTCAAAATTTCTTTGCATTCTTAAATTTGAATTTTGCTTTTATCATCATCATCTATAAAGGAACATAAATTAGTCAATTACGACCTCCATCCGGCTATAGTGGAAAGGATTAAATAAAGGAAAATTACCAAGAAAGACAATATAAAATACAAAATTTGACAATAAAAGTTTCGTAAATTTTTTTTTTTGCCAAGAAATGTAATATAAAATTCTATTTTGGCCGAGAAAAAACATGAAATTCAAATTTTAGGCCAAGAAAGATAATCAAATATTATTCGCTTACCAAAAAAGGGAGCATAAAATTAAAAATTTACCTTCTTAATTTGTCATAAATACATTTTTTTGTCAAATTTGAATTTTATGTTATCTTTCTTGGCCTAAAAAATTTTACATTACCTTTATTGGCAATTTTTGAATTTTATATTACCTTTCTTGGTAATTTGCCCTTAAATTAATCAATAAGTATAATAAATAATAATAATAAAAGTAGGTTATTTGTCATAATTAAAAGATTCAAATTATCAAATTATTAATTGTTTGTTAGGAGTCATAAAGTTTTTAAAATTTGTTATGAAGCTTCTCTGAGCTTATCTGCAACAAAGATAATTTTTTTATACGTTTATTTGTTTTATTATACGTTGATTTTAAATAAAATATTTAAAAACAATGTGTGTTGTATTAAACATGTGCATCACGACAGGATGAAAAAAAACTATTTAACTACAAATAAAAATGCTCAACGTCAAATTTTGATCATATCTTATAAAAATGCATCTAAAATTTCTTTACATTTCAATTACAATGTGTTTTCATTGGATTCTTCTAATGTATAATGTCTTATCATATTTGATTTTGGTGTAGATTTATAAAGTGTTGAATAAAAAGAAATATATATGTAAATAAAATCATATTTTAAAAATGTAAGAGAAATATAGTAATAATATTTGGTAAATAAGGAGTAAAAAGGAATAACTAAAATGAAGATAGAAATGAATAATAACACTTTTGAAAGGTGCAATGTTAAGCTTTTTATAAGAAAAAAGATTTAAAAAATTAGGAAAAAGTTGTAACCAATCAATGACCATGCATCCAAACTTTTCTCTTGTGACGGTTTAAAAAATAACATATTTTTAAGGAAAATAAAAATACAAAAATATATGGTAGCATCGATCGCTAATAAATCGTAAAACACAATAAGTTAAACATTATTAACGTTAATGTATGATTACGTTTTTTTTAGAAGCAATATTTCATTAAAACAACACATAAAAAAAAGTTAAACATATTAATGTAAATGTAAGATAAATTAAAACAATAAATAACCGCACATTAACATTAATATTTTAAAAAACATCTAATAAAATAGATATTGTTTGAAGAAAATAAAATTAACTAACAAGAGTATGAACATTAGATATGGTATTTAATAATATAATATAAAGAAGATAATGCTATATTGTGTAACTAGTTTATTACTCGCGTATTACACGAATATTTTCAACATACATAAAATATAATAAATTAAAAGGTAAAAATATAAATATTATTTTTTTAAACAAAAGTATATAATATTGATATTATTATTTATTATGACCTATTAATTTTATATTTTTTTAAATATATATGAATAGTAATTATTTTCATATACTTTTTTAAAACTTTTATTATATTATATTATAATAAATAAGTTAGTAGAATATTAGATTTTGTTATATTTGATTTGATTTGAATTTAAAAGTAGATTACATTAGATTTGGATAGATATAATTTAATTTTTTAATTATTTTTAAAAACTATATACGACACGTGTCGATTCATGTTGATAACACGTTGTTACACAAGGAATAAGTAAATTTAATTTTTTATTAGTATTTATAGATGATATGTTATGTTAAGGAATTATATAAATACAAAATCTTAATAAAAATAAAAATTATATATAATATAATATAAGATATTATATTATTATGTAATGTAATATCATATAATATATTAATATTAATAAAAGCTTCTATTTTTTCTTGAGGTAATATTAAAATAGTAGATAGGAAGTATTTGTAGAAATTATTTCTCTTAAATTACAACCTCCATGCAAAACCATCTTACTTGTTTAATAAGTCTTTTTTGAAATAAAATTACTTTTTTTTAATAATTATCATTTTTTAAATAAAAATGACAAGTGAAGATGTCAGCAAAATTATACATTATTCTCTAATGAATTTTTTATAAACCAAAAATTTTTAGATTCATATATAGGAAATGACAGTGAACTAAGAATTTGTATTAGATTTTATTTTTATCTGCATATACTATTTAAAGGCTGATAAAATAGTTGGTAATTTTTTTAATAATGTTTAGATTAACCAAATTAATAATATTTTTGATCTTTCAGAAAAAAATCAAATTAGTAATATCTCATAATTGCAATAAATTTAAACTTATATTAGGTTAGAAATGACAATTAGTAAAATGATACATACGTTAAAAATATTTTTATCAAATGTTTAAATCAATATTTAAAAAATATGTTCTAACATAAAAATAAATAACCTATATAGTAAAAGTTTTAAATTTGATGAATATAAAATATAAAATGTTACTAGTATAATTTAAAATTATTTTATTACTCCAAAAAGAATCTAAGACAAAAGATTAAAAATGAAATCAAATTAAGTACGATCAGTTTAAAATAAAAAAAAATACGTTAATTAACTAAGTAGAAGTTTCAATGAAGACAAAACAAACAAATAATTTACACAATATCATTTGTCAATAATTAATGGTCTATACACAATAACTCTAATAAAAAGTATGAACCTAATACCATGGTTATCGAAATCACGATTTAAATCGTGATATCGTACGATCCTACAAGTACATTTCGATCAGGATCGCTAGTATGATCGATTAAGGTGGGATCGTAAGCAAGATCGTAGGATCTTTAGTAAGATCGTAAGATCGTACGACGATCCGATCCTACATACGGTTTGTTTTCGTAAGCAAGATCGTAGGATCATTAGTAAGATCATAAGATCGTACGACGTGTATTTCAAACTTTTTATAACTTGTGAATGGATGTATGAAAATGACTTTCTTTAGTGTTGTCTTTAACGTTTGAATTCTCTATGAAAATTACTAGCTTTCTTATGAATGAAAAATTATTTTCTTTATAAACATGATTTTTTTTTTATGGAAATGACTCTCTTTTGTTTATCATACAACACTATGATATATAATATTTAATTTCGGTTGGATCTTACGATCCCGATCTTGCAATGACAAAAACGATCATAGGTAAAATCTCGATCTTGACAACCTTGCCTAATACTATACACACATATGTTGTGTATAGACACGCACATCTGTCTATACTATTAACTAACATGCCACATGACATGTTCTCCTTTATTTGTCACTAGTTTATTACCCGTATAATATACGGATCTGTTTTGAATAATAACCTTTTTAATAAATTACAAAGTTTTAAATAATTATAGAACTCAATAAACGGTACAAACTATGAATATTATAAATGAAACGTGACTAAATATTTATTTAAACATTATAGATTATAGAATGAAAAAAAATTAGTAAAATAATTTAAGAAACATCCAATAAATTAATGAAAAAAAATCATAGTAAGATCCTTACTGTTATTTATAATTAACGAAAATACATAATTGAAATACAATAAACCTTGGCTTTATTAATAATTAATGTCAACATTTAGAAATTAGAATTTTCATTTCGCAAGTCTCGTATATCAACCATTGAAAAATGATTCTATCAAACCAAGGTTGTTAATAGAATCCCTAAAACATGTTAACTATAAATGACTTGTAATTACTTATTTAAACAAAAAAAATTATAAAGCACACGTGTCAAATACAAGCTTCGCCAAGTGGCAGCATAGTTAAGTGCCAAGTGACACTCTAGTTACTCTTATAATAGAATAGATAGATATGTCGCTTTCTCCATTTGTCGTTTCATTAATAAATTTATTTTAAATTTTAAAGTGAATCAAATCTATCTAAATCTAATATGGATTAATTTAATAACTAATTAACTATAATTAAGCAAACTTTATTATTCTTATAATTATATTTTTATACATATTTATAAATATTTGTTTTTAAAATTAACGCATGTAAATTTATATATCTTAATTATGAGTTTAAATATTTTAGTAAATAATTTATGTTAAAATCATCCATGTAATACGTGGATTAGAAAACTAGTTTTAAAATAAAATACTACTTTTGGCTTTTCTTTATTTAACCTATAACAATTATATTAAAAACTATCTCAAGCAAAATGCTAGAGACAAATAAATAGATACAAGAAATACAAGGAAACAACACCATGTTACACGAATAAAACAAATAAATAAAGAAAAACATCACAGCCCCAAGTAAAATAAACTAAAAAGAAGCTTCTAATAGCGAATCACATAGTCAAGATTTGAGTTTTTTTCAAGAAGATAGTTATTGTTCTTTTTAACCATCACAAATATCGATTCTGGATTTTTTTTTTTTTAAATTCTTTAATGATTTTGTAATTTTCAAACATAATGAATGTTCATGTTTTCATATTTGGGTTTTTAAAAAAAACCAAACATGCACTTTTTTATTTATTACATGTGTAATAGTTATAATAAGGGTTTATTATGAAAAAAACCAACATGTTTTCACGTTATTTGCGTTTTCGTCCCTCCATGTTATTTTTCCATAAAAAACCTTAAGTTATTTTTTTCTTTTTGGTTTAGTGAAATTTGGACATTAGACCACGATTATAATTTGTGAATCGGGTTTTAAAAAACTGAAAAACCGGGTTCTAATGTCCAAATTTCACTAAATCAAAAAGAAAAAAAAATTAATTTGAGAACTTTTATGGAAAAAAATAGCATGGAGGGACGAAAACGCAAAAAAAAAAAAAACATGAACACATGCTGGTTTTTTTTCATAATAAACCCTTATAATAATTATATATTATATGTATAAAAGTTTATATTACATATATAATAGCTTTTATTGTATGTATAATAATTGTTGATTTTGTATTATTAGTCAAATTATATTAGATTCACTTTTTTGTATGTTTGATTTTGTTAATAAAATTTGAATAGTATCATCCGTGTTATGAGAATTTAAATATATAGAATTTTACATGTTGTTTGATGATTTTCTGAAATTGAAGCATTGATAAATGTTGTTCCAGATCTTAGTTTAAAAAAAAACCCGGATTTTGTATTAATTTATGTTTATTACATATGTATAATAGTAAAATATTACATGTGCAATAGTTTTATGTTGTATGTATAATATGTTCTAGATCTGAATTATTTTATATGTATAATAGGTCTAGTTATGTACTATTTTATATGTATAATAAGTTTTAGATCTACATTATTTTTTATGTTTATTACATATTTAATAATAAAATATATATGTTATATACTTATATGTATAATAGTTACTATTGTACGCGTAATAGCTCATATTATACGTGTAATAACTCCTATTACATGTAATAGCTCATAACTCTCATTACGTGTAATAGTTACTGTTAGATGTGTAATAGCTTTTATTATACGTGTAATACTTTAATATATATATGTGTTATATGTTATATATATATATATAATAGCACCTATTAGACGTGTAATAGCTCTTATTGTACGTGTAATAACTCTTATTACATGTAAACATGTAATAACTCCTATTATACATGTAATATCTTTTATTATGCGTGTAATCGATCCTATCATATGTGTAATAATCTATCTATACTATTAAAAGAGTAACTAAATGCCACATGGCATGCTCTCATTGAATTTGCCACATGGCATGCTCTCATTGAATTTGCCACATGTCGCTCTCTCATTTTGCCACGTCATTTACTGATTTTGTTTTTAAATTTTAAAGCAAATCAAATCTATGTAAATCTAATATGGATTAATTTAATAACTAACTAACTAAAATTAAGCAAACTTTATTATTCATATAATTATTATATTATACATATATAAATATCAATTTCTAAAATTAACCCATGTAATACATGGGTAATAACCTAGTTTTTATTATTCGTGTAATAGCTAATATTATAAATGTAATAACTCATATTTATGTGTAACAGCTCATATTATGTGTGTAATGGTTCTTATTATATATGATATCTTACATATAGTATATATGTTATATGTATAGTTTACAATGTTATACGTAAAATACGCAGTATTACATATGTAATATCGTGTTAGTTTGGAAAAAAGGAGGAACACTAATGTACGACATTGAAAACTTAATCCGGGAAAAAATTTAAAAGGGGATGCAAAAAGTAGGAGAGAGATTGAAAAAAGTAAGAGATACGATGCATTCTATTGGATGACGAAAAGTTAGTAGATTTTTTACTTTTACCAAGATATTTTTTAATTAAAATATTGGTTTTTTAATAACCATTGATCAGTCTAATCTAATGACTTTGATTGATTTTTTGGAAATTCATAAATATTTATTTTACCATTGGAGCTATTTTCATGGAACAAACAACTAGACGGTTAACTTATTTTATTATTTCATTTTAATAACTGTTTTTCTATTATGGTGTTTTATAACAATTTTAATATATCATCATAACCATACTATATTTATTTATATTTCGATATAAACTTTATTACTGTCTGAATTTTTATTACAATAACTAAATTTTTATTGTTTAGCTGTTTGAGATGCATTTGACATATTTTATTCAAATTTTTATAATATATAATTGTTCTGTTCTTCTGTACAATATGCAAATGTTTTTTTTTTCTTATTATCATAACCTTTATTAGTTTAATTTTAATCATATCTAAATATATTATTATGATCGTATTATTTTTATCAACTTAATATAAATTTTATTATTGGCCGAACCATATTGGAAACATGATTTTTATAATGTTAAATATCTATATATAATTTATAACTATTTTATTTTCCATTATATCCTTTAATATATTTGGTTTTATAAATAATCAAATATTTTATTATGATTGCTTATTTTTATCTACGTTCAGATAGTAATTTATTATCTTTCAAACTATTTTTAAAATTTCAGTTATTATTATTATTTTTATTATAAGATATAGTTGTTTGTTTATATGGTATAACCTTTAGTATATATTGTTTTGTAAAAAAATATGAATACATGATTATGATTGTATACTTTTCGATATTTAAAATCTATTGTCCTTCGAACTATTTTTCAAGTAATAATAACTTTCATATTAATATTTTACATCATATATAATTGCTTTTTTTTACAACCTTTGATGTATTTTTATTTTTTTAATACTTAAATATATTGTATATGATTCCACTGCAATGCACAAGGTTTAAGAACCTTGTAGTATTTATAGTAAACTTGATGAATTGTAAATCAGGTTACCAGACAGTTGAATTAGACAAACAAATAGAAAGATATTCTATTTCTTTTAGTGAATTCGCGTGTAAAGTTCATTTATTCATTTTTATTATATTTATATTATACGTACGTACATAACAAAAAACTTTTCCTTTAATAACCTTCAATATTATAAAATACTATGTTGTTAACATTACAATTACAAATTTTATTTTCGTTCAAACTATTTTTAAATTTTTTTTATAACATTTAAAAAATTATATAATATATAATTGTTTTGTTTTCAGTTATACTCTTTGATATATTTTTGTTAGAAATATTCGAATATGCTGTTGATTTTATTATTTTACATATTATGTTTAAAAGTTAAATTTTTTTAAAAAATAATTTTTTATAATGTGTAATTGTTTTAATCTACACTTTACGGTCTAATTATTTTAAAAATAATAAAATCTTTAATATAAGATTATATAATTGTTTTATCTGTTGTATTTTTTAATATATTTTTTTTTTAATAAAAATTTAAATATATTATTTTTGACTGCTGTAATACACGCAGCTAAATAACCTCATAATTATATATTTTCAAGTAGTTACACTAAATTCATCTAATAAAACAATTAAAATAAAAAATCATCTGAAAATTTAGTATCTAATGTATAGAATGTCTAAATGAAATTATAAATAAAAGCTACTAACTTGTATATATATAATCGGTTTGGTTATCAATGGTTTTCTAAAAATAGAAATATCAATAAAAATAACATTAATATTAATTATTAAACAAGTAAGGGTAAAATGATCATTTTAAATGGCCAAAAGACCATATCCGTAACAAAACTTCAACCACAAGGATTGTCAGTGTAATTTTTAAAGTTAAAGGATCCAATCCATAATTCCCAATAAACCACAGGGACGAAACTTGTAATTTACCCTAGTATTTATAGATGATATGTTATGTTAAGGAATTATATAAATACAAAATCTTAATAAAAATAAAAATTAGATATAATATAATATAAGATATTATATTATTATGTAATGTAATATCATATAATATATGAATATTAAAAAAAGCTTCTATTTTTTCTTGAGGTAATATTAAAATAGTATATAGGAAGTATTTGTAGAAATTATTTCTCTTAAATTACAACCTCCATGCAAAACCATGTTACTTGTTTAATAAGTCATTTTTGAAATAAAATTACTTGTTTTTTTTAATAGTTATCATTTTTTAAATAAAAATGACAAGTGAAGATGTCAGCAAAATTATACATTATTCTCTAATGAAACTTTTATAAACCAAAAATTTTTAGATTCATATATAGGAAATGACAGTGAACTAAGAATTTGTATTAGATTTTATTTTATCTGCATATACTATTTAAAGGCTGATAAAATAGTTGGTAATTTTTTTAATAATGTTTTGATTAACCAAATTAATAATATTTTTGATCTTTCAGAAAAAATAATTGATTAGTAATATCTCATAATTGCAGTAAATTTAAACTCATATTAGGTTAGAAATGACAATTAGTAAAATGATACATACGTTAAAAATATTTGTATCAAATGTTTAAATCAATATATAAAAAAAATATGTTCTAACATAAAAATAAATAACCTATATAGTAAAAGTTTTAAATATTGATGAATATAAAATATAAAATGTTAGTAGTATATTTTAAAATTATTTTATTACTCCAAAAAGAATCTAAGACAAAAGATTAAAAATGAAATCAAATTAAGTACGATCAGTTTAAAATAAAAAATACGTTAATTAACTAAGTAGAAGTTCCAATGAAGACAAAACAAACAAATAATTTACACAATATCATTTGTCAATAATTAAAGGTCTATACACAATAACTCTACTAAAAAGTATGAACCTAATACTATACACACATATGTTGTACATAGACACACACATATCTGTCTATACTATTAACTAACATGGCACATGACATATTCTTATTTATTTGTCATATATCGCTCTTTCCTTTTTTTATTTCATTTACTAAATTTATTTTAAATTTTAAAGTGAATCAAATATATCTAAATCTAATATGGATTAATTTAATAACTAATTAACTATAATTAAGCAAACTTTATTATTCTTATCATTATTATGTTATACATATTTATAAATATTTGTTAATAAAATTAACGCATGTAAATTTATATATCTTAATTATGAGTTTAAATATTTTAGTAAATAATTTATATTAAAACCATCCATGTAATACGTGGATTAGAAAACTAGTTTTAAAATAAAATACTACTTTTGGCTTTTCTTTATTTAAACTATAACAATTATATTAAAAACTATCTCAAGCAAATGCTAGAGACAAACAAATAGATACAAGAAATACAAGGAAACAACACCATGTTACAGGAATAAAACAAATAAATAAAGAAAAACAACATCACAGCCCCAAGTAAATTAAACTAAAAAGAAGCTTCCAGTAACGAATCACATAGTCAAGATTTGAGTTTTTTTCAAGAAGACAGTTATTGTTCTTTTTAACCATCACGAATATCGATTCTGGATTTTTTTAAAAATTCTTTAATGATTTTGTAATTTCCGAACATAATGAATGTTCATGTATTCATATTTGGGTTTTAAAAAAAAACCAAACATGCACTTTTTTATTTATTACATGTGTACTACTTATAATAAGGGTTTATTATAAAAAAACCAATATGTTTTCACGTTATTTGTTTTTTCGTCCCTTCGTGTTATTTTTTTCTATAAAAAACCTTAAGTTGTTTCTTTTTTTTTTGGTTTAGTGAAATTTGAATATTAGACCCCAGTTATAATTTGTGAAACGGGTTTTAAAAAACTAAAAAACCGAGTTCTAATGTCCAAACTTCACTAAACCAAAAAAAAAAAAAAAAACTTGAGGACTTTTATGGAAAAAAAATAACACGGAGGGACGAAACGCAAAAAACATGAAAAATGTTGGTTTTTTTTAATAAACCCTTATAATAATTATATATTATATGTATAAAAGTTTATATTACATATATAATAGCTTTTACTGTATGTATAATAATTGTTGATTTTGTATTATTAGTCAAATTATATTAGATTCATTTTTTTGTATGTTTGATTTTGTTAATAAAATTTGAATAGTATTATTCGTGTTATGAGAATTTAAATATATAGAATTTTAATTGTTGTTTGATGATTTTTTGAAATTAAAGCATTGATAAATGTTGTTCCAGATCTTAGTTTTTTAAAAAAGCCATATTTTGTATTAATTTATGTTTATTACATATGTATAACAGTCAAATATTACATGTGCGATAGTTTTATATTATATGTATAATATGTTCTAGATTTGAATTATTTTATATGTATAATAGGTCTAATCTCTGTACTATTTTATATGTATAATAAGTTTTAGATCTGCATTATTTTTTATGTTTATTACATATTTAATAATAAAATATATATGTTATATACTTATATGTATAATAGTTACTATTATACGCGTAATAGCTCATAACTCCATTACGTGTAATAGTTACTCTTAGACGTGTAATAGCTTCTATTATACGTGTAATACTTCAATATATATATGTTATATGTTATATATATAATAGCACCTATTAGACGTGTAATACCTCATATTGTACGTGTAATTACTCTTACTACATGTAAATATGTAATAGCTTCTATTATACATGTAATATCTTTTATTATGCGTGTAATCGATCCTATTATATGTGTAATAATTTCTATTATTCGTGTAATAGCTCATATTATACATGTAATAACTCATATTTATGTGTAACAGCTTGTATTATATGTGTGATGGTTCTTATTATATGTGATATCTTACATATAGTATATATGTTATATGTATAGTTTACAATGTTATACAAAATACGCATTATTACATATGTAATATCGTGTTAGTTTGGAAAAAAAAGAGGAAAAATAATGTATGACATTGAATACTTAATTCTGGGAAAAAATTAAAAAAGGATGCAAAAGGTAGGAGAGATATTGAAAAAAGTAAGAGAGACGATGCATTCAATTGGATGACGAAAAGTTAATAGATTTTTTTACCTTTACCAATATATCTTTTAATTAAAATATTGGTTTTTTAATAACCATTGATCAGTCTGATCTAACGACTTAGATTGATTTTTTGGGAATTCATAAATATTTATTTTACCATGGAGCTATTTTCATGGAACAAACAACTAGGCGGTTAACTTATTATTTCATAGATAATATATAACTGTTTTTCTATTAGTGTTTTATAACAATTTTAATATATCATTATAACCATATTATTTTAATTTATATTTCGATAAAAACTTTATCACTGTCTGAATTTTTATTAAAATAACTAAATTTTTATTGTTTAGCTATTTGAGACGCATTTGACATATTTCATTCAAATTTTTATATATATAATTGTTCCGTTCTTCAGTACAATATGTAAATGTTTTGTTTTTATTATCATGACCTTTATTAGCTTTAATTTTAATCATATCTAAATATATTATTATGATCGTATTATTGTTATCTACATGATATAAATTTTATTATTGTCCGAACCATATTGGAAACATGACTTTTATAATATTAAATATCTATATATAATTTATAACTATTTTATTTTCCATTATATCCTTTAATATATTTGGTTTTATAAATAATCAAATATTTTATTATGATTGCTTATTTTTATCTACGTTCAGACAGGAAATTTATTATCTTTCAAACTATTTTAAAATTTTCAGTTATTATTATTATTTTTATTATAACATATAGTTGTTTTGTTTATATGATATAACCTATAGCATCCATTGTTTTGTAAAAAATATGAATACATTATTATGATAGTATACTTTTCGATATTTAAAATCTATTGTCCTTCGAACTATTTTTCAAGTAATAATAACTTTCATATTAAATATTTTACATCATATATAATTGATTTTTTTTTTACAACCTTTCATGTATTTTTATTTTTTAATACTTAAATATATTGTATATGATTCCACTGCAATGCACAGGGTTTAAGAACCTCGTAGTATTTATAGTAAACTTGATGAATTGTAAATCAGGTTATCAGACAGCTGAACCGGACAGACAGATAGAAAGATATTCTATTTCTTTTAGTGAATTCACGTGTAACGATTTCATTTATTCCTTTTTATTATATTTATATTATACATACGTACATACATAACAAATTTGTTTTTCTGTAATAACCTTCAATACTATAAAATACTCACATTGTTGTTAACATTACAATTACAAATTTTTATTATCGTTCAAACTATTTTTTTTAAAAAAATTTATAACATTTAAAAAGTTATATAATATATAACTGTTTTGTTTTCAGTTATACTATTTAATATATTTTTGTTAGAGATATTTGAATACGGTGTTGTTTTTATCTTTTTACATTTTATGTTTAAAAGTTAAAAAAATTTTAAATAATAATTTTTTGTAATGTGTAATTGTTTTGTTTTTTTTATCAACCTCTAATATATTTGTTTTGTGAAAAATCAAGTACATTATTATTATCGTTTTGTTTTAATCTACACTTTACGGTCTAATTATTTTAAAAATAGTAAAATCTTTAATATAAGTATATAATTGTTTTATCTGTTGTATTTTTAATATATTTTTATAAAAATCTAAATATGTTATTTTTGACTGCTGTAATACACACGACTAAATAACCTCATAATTATAAATTTTCAAGTAGTTACACTGAATCTATCTAATAAAACAATTAAAATTAAAAATCATCTGAAAATTTAGTATTTAATGTATAGAATGTCTAAATGAAATTGTAAATAAAAGCTACTAACTTGTATATATATATATATATATATATATATATATATATATATATATATATATATATATATATATATATATATATATATAGATGGGATCATTGCAGAACCTAAATTTAGTGTAGAACTGTAGAACCAATATCGTCCATAGATTAGAATAATCTAATGGTTTTGATTAAAAGAGTTAAGTTTGGAATTAGTGAAAAAAAGATTGGTAATAGTGATATTTTAATTCTTGGAGGGGTAAAAAAGGAAAAGATTGGAAATAGCAAAAAGATTGACATTAGCAAAATAAATATCTTTTTTCTTTAAATTAAAATAACATTAATATTATTAATTTTTAAATCAAAAAAATTATACCATAAAAACGAGAATTTTATACTCTTTAAAACGAGACCGGTCATGATATATTTTTTTCGAAAAAATTTTACGTGTTTATTTTTCGTAAAAAAAAATTACCCAGACCACGATGCAATATATCATGGTGAGATAATGAGATCATTCGATATCGAATGAACACTTTGATATCGTATATTTAACGTCAATGCAACACTGCATATACGCTCATTATTAACAGAGCTAAAATAATAGTCACAATTAGTAGTCAAAGTTGGTGGATTTAACGAGAACGGTTATGATATATATTTTTTATTTTTCGTAAAAAAAATTTTACCCAGACCACGATGCAATATATCATGGTGAGGTCATGAGATCATTCGATATCGAATGAACAGTTTGATATCGTATATTTAACGTCAATGCAACATTGCATATACGTTCATTACTAACAGAGCCAAAATAATAGTCATAATTAGTAGTCAAAGTTGGTGGATTTAACGAGAACGGTTATGATATATATTTTTTTATTTTTCATAAAAAAATTTTTACACAGACCACGATGCAATATATCATGGTGAGATCATGAGATCATTCGATATCGAATGAACACTTTAATACCGTATATTTAACGTCGATGCAACACTGCATATACGTTCATTATTAACAGAGATAAATAATAGTCAAAATTAGTAGTCAAAGTTGGTGGATTTAACGAGAACGGTCATGAATATATTTTTTTGAAAAAAAATTTACGTGTTTATTTTTCGTAAATTTTTTTTACCCATACGACCATTCGATGTCGAATGAACACTTTGATATCGTATATTTAACGTCGATGCAACACTGCATGTCCATTATATATTAAAAGAGTAAAAGAAAAAGTCAAAGTGGACAGTCAAACTTGGTAGGCTGCTATTAATTCAATGTTAATTGTATAATTACCATCTTATCCCTAGTGTTATATTATAATCTAATGGTTTAGATTGGTTCTATGGTTCTGCACTAAATTATGGTTCTGCAATGATCCCATCCCTATATATATATATATATATATATATATATATATATATATATATATATATATATATATATATAGATTTGGGTTCAAATGAGTACCACTAGTTTTGCGGTGTACCGGAGGTACCTCGCTTAAAATTATTTTTTATGAAATTTTTTTTCATAATCATGTTTAAATTAATAATATAAGACTACTTGCAAAAAATCACACATAAACACACACTATAACTATGTGAAACGTGCAAGTTCACATGAACTGCACTGTTGTGAACGTATGTTCACAGCTAAGCATGTTCACATGAATTTTTTCACGTTCACATGACTTTTAAGAGGCTACGAAATGTGAATGCATGTAATTCTTTTACAAATATGCTTATATTATTTGTATCTAAATGAATATAAAATTTTTTTTTAAAAAAAAAACTTTTTTTCGAAGCATGTTCACATCTTAAACCCGTGTGTTCACAGGTACTCACGGTACTCTGCATTTTTTAGGTACTCACACGAACCATATTCTATATATATATATATATATATATATATATATATATATATATATATATATATATATATATATATATATATATATATATATATATATATATATATATATAAAATCAGTTCGGTTATCTACGATTTTCTAAAAACGAAAACCTAAACCGCCCCGTGATGTTTTGGTTACGGTTTTTTTTTTTCGATTTCGTATCAAACGGTTTAAACGGTTCGGCTCGGTTTCTTGGTTTTCCGATTTTATTTGAGCGCTCCTAGGCAGGTGGTTTTTGATTTGGCGAATAAAAACAGAAAAACTTGTTTAAGGGAAATATCTGTTAGTTTAAAGAAGTATAGGGACCATTTTTATAAATTTATTCTTTTAAGATATTTTTTCGCTTTTCCGTATTCTTCACCCAATCACAGAACCATTTAAGATCCATATGATCTTTTCAATATTTAAACTCACTGCCCGTCATTTTCTTACGCCACAAATAAATCCGGACCGTCAATTACATTCATCTGACGCTTGTCTTTCGCTTTCATCACACGCAGCGTAGATCTTCTGTCAGTTTACAGAAAGTGCACGAAGTAAATAAAAAATGCCGCCTTTTCGACAGAGTCGGTTGTTCTTTGCCATTGACGACCGCTTCGTCTGCGATTAAATACAAACTGTGTGCGTGTTGGTGTAGCTGTGTGAGAAAAATGGATTCATCATCGGCGGTAGAGGAGGCTAATTATCAGGAGAAACCGAAAAAGTCCGTTGACAAAATGACGGCGAAGCGGTGGTTGACCGGAGCGGAGAAGGACGAAGCCGAAGAGGAGTTCGACGCAGAAGCTTGGGAGACTCTGAATAAGAGTTTTAAGGAAGCGCAATCGGTTTTGGATCAGAACCGATTATTGATTCAACAAGTGAACGAGAATCATATGTCGAAGATTCCTGATAATCTGGTGAAAAATGTCGCGTTGATTCAAGAAATTAATGGTAACATATCAAAGGTAAGCTCTGTTTATTCGAATCTATCTCTCGATTTCGCCAGCTTTGTTCAACAGCGACGCATCAAGAACAAAGATGATAAGCTGGAGCACGCGGATTCGTGACTTGCGTTTCGCCTAAAAATTCATTATATTTGGTCGCTTAATTTCAGTAATTCTCGATCATCGTTAAATAATGCTTTTATAAGCTATTTGTGTTTCCCATAGTTTGGTATAATCTCTATAATCGAAGTCAGTTTGTGTGTCTATTTGGATGGATGTCGTGCATGGGGTGTCTTTTTGGATCACTTTTGTGCTTAATTTACTTGTGATTGGTCGTATCTGGAATTGAAAATTTGGAACTTAACCAGTGATTCGTTTGTCTTTGATGATAAAGGTAGAGTGATTGCTGCAAGACTGCCAATCGATTCTTTACCAGCTAACGAAATGAGGTATCAATGTTTGCATTCTTTGAATTGCCACAGTGAATGTTATTTATATATGAATGGATTTTTATCTTTGATGGTGTTTTCCACATTGAGAAAGTTTCTAAATTTGTTTATCAAATTCATAGTGGCATTTAATCAAACACCTATATAAGTAAGGGTCTAGATTAACAAGTCCATGTTGATTTGGATTTTGGAGTAGAATATTAGGTACAGATTCACATCAAGTATACTTTGCAGACGAAGAAGCTTCGGCTATATATTAGGGAAAATTTAAGGTGAAAAGACACTGTAAATTTGGTAATGAAGGAGCAGTTAAAATTTGAAGTGAAATATGTTTATTGATCCTATAAACTCAAGGTACCGAGTCCATGATTTTAGTTCTCTTGTGCATCTGTTTATTTGTGTTTGTGGTGTTGAGCATGGACTCGCTAACTTGTTTGATTTTCATGAATTATTGGTGTGCCTGTAAATGTTTCTGGAATTGGGTTTCTACATGTGTTGGTATTTTCCTGTCTTTATGTGTTATGATCTGAAGGAGAGGAGATGTGCAACAACTTTTGAGATTATGATGTGCCATCTCGCTTGTTCGCTTGTTAGTTTACTTAGCAGAGTTTTTCAAAGATGTCAAACAGTACTTCAAAATATCCTCATAGTGAAAAAAATGGAAGTGATCATAAATTTGCAAATAGTTGTTGTAACTTGAAATTGCCAAAATATAATTCAGTAGTGTTACGTATTGGTTTGGACTTTAGATGTGGTTTTAAGACACTCTGCAACAACAAGGAGATCTTATGGACTAGTCTAATAGATTTTTTGGTATACGTCTACTATGTATGCCTATTAAAAAGTAACCAGTCCCATGACCAACATAGTAGAGGTAAATGTAGCCCGACTTATGCCATGGACCTTCACTATAATTCTATTTTCCCAACACTAGGCTACCATCACAGAGGACGTGTATGTTTGTTTGGATATATAAAATTATAAATCTTGTGGTCTCGTTCATGGAATGTAAGTGTTTCATATGATATACAATGCATGTTGAATATGAAGAATCTGTTCAAAATATTGTTGAATTTGTGTCACGTATCATTCACATTGATGATAGGTTGTGTGTGTCTTCAATCACTTTGTGGATGAGTGCATTTGTGGGACTACAATAGAAGCATGTAAATTGTTTTGGTGTGGGACTTTCATCCTATAACTGGGTTGATTTATAGCTGTTTACTTCATGATACCTTAGACACTTTCTGCACACAGCTTCACCATGTTCCACATGTTTTTCACTTGTCCATGGTTTTATTTCATCCGGGGTCCTTTAGATGTGTTGCTTTTATGCTTCACCCTTATGCTAGTCGTATAAACTTCCAATTAAAAATATTTCACTCCAATGTAACTATTGATTTTTAGCCCTTCATGAGTTTGAAGCTGAGTGTCACGGTTCCCCTGGTTCTCTTGAGTTGAGCCATTTGATTGTCTTCAAGCACTGGACTGTCCCACAAGCATTCTTGTTAGTTCATAGTTTTATCAAGCGGATGAGAATGAGTTTCTTTATATGTATGTAAGTATGTATCTCTAGTATTTCTTGATCTATAGATAGAATGTATACAGTAGTAAAACCTTGAAGAATCATTTAAGTAGAATGGTCCTCAGCTTCAGAGAATTTCATTTAATATCAATTAGTCATTAGGATTTAGGGGGGAGGCCTCCTATATATATAACATCAAAGAAATCTAGATCAATACAACATGATGTGATCTTTCAAAATCATTTCAGGATTTTTCAACCAAGTCCCATAGGAAGTGGTATAGAACAACTTCAACATTCACCTATGTCCCTATGGCCTATAGGTAGGGCATGAACAGAAGCCGACGTTGACTATGCTATTCTATCTTCCATCGATTTGTATTTTAAGGTTGTAACCTAAATGCCCCTTCAACCATTTAGATGTCTGCAATTTTCACCATTGCTTTAGCCTTTAATCTGCATTCGTATTTTCATGCTAACTGGTCGACTTTACCACACTATGTTGACCAGAGTATCCATGTAATGATTTACTTTGTACAAAAAAAAATATTACAATTAAGTTGATTGTTGAGGGTTTGTTTGGTCCTCTTGGATCCTCTTCTCCAAATGACTCAAGGCTAACAACTGGCTTGGCGCATAGTGCTCTAAATGCCCATCCATCCTTAAGTCTGGTTGCTGGTGGAATGGGTTTTGGGGACTGTGACCGTGTCGAAGGTTTGGAACACATTGGTGTCATAGTTTGGTTGATTTTGGATTTCTTGTAAAAGTTTTGCTACATTAATGTGGATGTTGTGATATTTGTATATTATGGTGAACTAGTTGCATTTGTGATTTTGTATTTCTATTTTGTATTTTTGATTTATAATAATATTATATATGTAATTGGCAATATCAGGCTTAGCCGATTATAAATTGAAACCAAGGCATACTAAGAGTTTGTTTACTTATTAACAGAATCATTATAAAGTCATTCAAAAGTAAAATAACATCTTATTGAGTCCATTAAGAGGTAAACAAACGAGACTTTAGTTTCATATTTCACTTTTTTTTGTTCCAATATGTATTTTTCAATACACGCCATCTAAATCCTACTCATAAATCTAAACATTTTGTCGACTATGAGATTCAAACTACTGACTTGAAATGTAGGTTAAAACAGTGATACCGCTGGACTACAATTCTTTTGATGGACCTTTTAGTAATTTAAATGGCACAATCTTGTTAAAAAGGGTGTTCTATGGGACAAAAATCCCAAAAACGATGAGGTTAAAAGTGTAAATAAAAGGCATTAATATATTGAGATTTGGGTGCGGGGTGCGGTGGGGATAGGGATGTGATCGAGTCCAATACCTTAAATTTGACTTGAGCTCAATATTGAGAGGTGAAATTATTGGATTGATCGATAATTTTTAATTATAATTTTTAAACAGGCTTATATCGTCAATGGAGGTTTAAATGATGTGTAATACTTGACAACTGATTTCAACAACTAAAATTTATTCAACGTAGGTTATTTACCGGTCCACGTAGGATTAATAACCGGTTTCAATCGGTTACCTTAGTTCGAGTTTTCAATGCAACGAAAAATGATTTGAGGTTTTAATCACAAAAAAACTGAAAAGTTAAGGGGTTTTTTTGCGCAATCATCCGTCTCTATAACCTATTCTATATTTATAATACTCTCATTCTCACTTTAACTTTTCTATCACATATCCTATTTTTTTATTTTATAATCACCAATCTTATTTTTCTTAAAACTAAAACTTTATCGTCTAAACAAGTTTTCATTTTTTTATAGAAACTATTGTTTTTTTTTCTTTCTGAAAACCATAACTTAAAAATTGAAATTAAAAAATGACTAGTTTTATTAACAAACGCAACCTTACCATCTTAAACCGTCCCATACTCATCCTACTTTAATTATCATTAAAAAAAATACAAAAATGTTTATGAAAAAAAAAAGAAAAAAAAAAAAAAACTAGATTTACCTTTGGGTTTGGGATGGTTTTGAAGATCCCGGTATGGGGAGAGAAAAAGGGTGTTCCTGACTACGGATGCGGGAAGCGTTATCAAAGTGGGTAGTTGACCTCCCCATATCTACTACTATACGTGTGCCAAGAAGGACTCTCTCTCTCTGAGAAATGCTCTTCGAGCAAGATATGAATTCGATATTCTGATTTCAGAAACGTGATTATGTCGATCGTACCGTTCCACATTGCTGTCAATCGCCACTGTCATCAAGATCGAGCTTGAAACTATGGGATTGTTTTCGAGAAAAACAGTTCGAACCCTTTTCCCCTTCCCTTGTTTCTTTCTTGTATTCTTCTTATTTACTCTCGCGCTTCTTCTTCTCTTTCAGGTATATATACATATATATTTCTTACTCCTTTACTTGTACCTAATTCAAATGGGCTTTCCAAATTTTCACTTCTGTATAATTTAAATGATTTCGGTAACACTTCTGTTGTTTTGATCGATGATCATAACTTTCATGGAAGTTGCTTTACCCTTTGAAATTTGGGCAAACTGCGTGTATACGGTTCCTTATTTCATAACCTACCCCCTTGTTTGATTATATAGTCCCTAAACCGACGTTCCTAAAATAGAAATTGTGAAAAAAATACGTTTCTTTTACGTTTTGATTGTTTCTTGTACATGGTTTATTTACGTATATAATGTGGAAAACTTGCTAAACTACGTGGTTTTGATGATTTTATATGAATTTCTTATTTATGTATGTGTATTTGTTGATTGTGGCATTTTGTCCAACAGTTGGACAACTTGGCTAGCCAGACAAGAACTATTGTTGGGCATAACTTGGAGCCAACTCCATGGCATGTATTCCCTGCCAGAACTTTTAAAAATGAAACCAAGATAGCTCAAGCTTCTAAGATCGTACGATGCTCTTATCTTTCCTGCATGACTTCATCTAACGATGCCCAGACCACATTCACTCGCGAACCAGAAAAATGCCCTGATTTCTATAGATGGATACATCATGACCTTGAGCCTTGGTATAATACTCGGATTTCATACGCCAATTTGATGGAAGCCAAGAAATTTGCTTCTTTACGTATAGTGATTGTTAGTGGGAGATTGTATGTGGATTATTACTACGACTGTGTGCAGAGCCGAGCGTTGTTTACAGTTTGGGGGTTGTTGCAGCTTCTTAAGAGGTATCCTGGGAGCATTCCAGATGTGGATTTGATGTTTGATTGCATGGACAGGCCTATTGTTCACAGGAATGATCACTCTGCTATGCCTTTGCCGATTTTCCGCTATTGCACTACGCCTAATCATTTTGACATTCCGTTTCCTGACTGGTCTTTCTGGGGTTGGTAAGCACAAATCATTGGTTTTTATCATGAATTTCTTTGAATCTTGGATGCATGTGAAATAGTTCGATAAAATCATTTGATAATGTCCCTTAAGTGATATACGTTCTTTCAAGTGACACATTTAGAAAGAGACAAACAAAATAACCTATTTATGAGCTTGAGTTTAAGAAAACTTTTTGGATCTAGAGTTCTACAAGGTTGACCTTCTTCTTCCTTTAGATTAGGCTAGCCATTAGGTTGTTTACATAGATTCAGATAATGTTACTTATGCAAACTTGAGATTCTTCTTGCATTGATGAACATTCATATCGTTAAAGGTTGACAACAACTTTCGATTAGTTACATATAATACAAATCCTAGCAACAAGCTTTGATGTACACAAATTGTCAAACCAAATTGAAGTGGGTGCCCAAGTATCGGACACTTTCTTGTGAATGTGTTGCTGATTTTCTGTAGGGATGGAAGTTTGACTCATTCATGTGAGGAGGGGAACTTTGCATACGATAAACTCTTTTAAAGAACTAAGCATGTGATTTTTTTGTGTATCAGGGTAGAAGTTAACTTGGGACCTTGGCAAGATGAATTCCATAGCATTAAACAAGGTTCACAAGAGATGAGTTGGGAAAAGAAGTACCCTTTTGCGTATTGGAAAGGAAACCCTAATGTTCTGTCTCCAATTCGAGAAAGATTGCTCCTCTGTAATGATACAAATAAGTGGGGAGCACAAATAATGCCTCAGGTGCATATTTGTTTCGATAATTAACAAGGATTTGATGATCTTGAAACGATAATTTATATATTATTTGAGTTCCTTATATATTTAAATGCCTTTCTGATTTAAAGATTTATGTTACAGAATTGGACACAGGAAATCTTGAACGGGTTCAAGAACTCCAAGTTATCTGACCAGTGCAATCATCGGTAATTTACAGTGACTTATTTACCAATTACAAAGTATAATAATTTTTCTGGCACATATATGAAGTACTTGACCATACGACTAATGGCTGATTGTGGTCAATCCGTTGATCATGATTATGCAGGTATAAGATATATGCTGAGGGCTATGCTTGGTCCGTAAGCTTAAAGTATATCCTTTCTTGTGGCGTTGTTCCTCTTATAATCAACCCAAAGTATGAGGATTTCTTCAGCCGTGGCCTTTTCCCCAAGAAAAACTACTTGCCGATCTCCCCCGATAACATATGTCCATCCATTAAAATCGCAGTCGAGTGGGGTAATTCACATCCGTCTAAGGTAATGCTTCAGTTTTCTTGCTCAGGTTACTCCCTCCAGCTACAGAAATTGCGCAATATTTGTCTTCAGAAATGTTTTACTTGTTTCAAGTATATATAGTAAGTAATGTGTTTCGATATCAACAGGCAGAGGCAATAGGAAAAGCGGTACAAGATTTTATGGAGCAATTGAACATCGACAGAATATATGATTACATGTATCATCTGATAACTGAGTACGCAAAGCTGCAGAATTTCAAGCCGGTTCCACCTTCAACTGCTCTAGAAGAGTGTGTCGATTCTCTTCTTTGTTATGCTGATGAAACCCAACGAGGATTCCTCAAAAGGTCAGCTACATCCCCTTCAACGACCCCTCCTTGCAAACTCCCCCCTCCAAATGCTGAAATGATTAAGAAACAAATCGAAGCAAGAAACGATTATTTAAATAAAACCCGACTAATAGTTTAGCTACCACTGCTTACTTTTTTGTGTAGGCTAACTTATTTATCTCTAGTAATACAAAAAAAGGAATGGAAGAATTGTATTATGATTTCTGAACATATAGCATCTAATAGTTTGTAATTTCAACTTCACATCATGATGGATACTGTCATTTTGTTCCCTATTTTTCGTAAAAAAACACACCATGGTTGCTCAAAAGCCGGAAAAGCTTCAAGTTTCCAACAATGTTTAGGTGTGCATCTTCAGTTATTTTGTGAACACATTATAGACCAAGCTCGGATATGGTGTTGCTGAGGGTCACCAGTATCTGGACTCACCACCATTTCCTTTGTGATGGATGATCCATGTGAAGTGGAAGCATGGACCGTAGAGGTGTATACACTTGTTAATAACAACGTTAAAATGTAATTTATTGTCACTGTAATCTCAATTTGGGTAACATACTAAATTTTTTTCTATTTGACGTAACATACTTTCAAATCAAGTCAATAAAGGTAACCAAACCGTATCGGATTGAAAGGTAAAAATTACTGACATGACAGTTTATGTATCAAGTTATAAGTTTTTTTTAATTTCTAATATTGCTTAATTATTTTAAATTTGCTCAAAATAGCAAGCTATTATCAAAAAGTATTTTTAAATTGCACAAAATAGTGTACATCATACAACAATTAAACTGTTATTTCTGTAAAAAAATATGTTGACAGGACAAAGATTGTGTCACGTCAATAATTTTTACCTTTCAATTCTATATGGTTACCTTGATTGACTTGATTGGAAAGTATGTTACCTTAATTAGAAATAAAATTAGTATGTTATCCAAATTGAAAAAACTGTGACAGTATTTTTAACGCAATTAACCCTAAAGAAAACTATGAAATTGCATAATAGTTTCTATGGACTAAAGTTACAAACCAATATTTATATTATATTTTTAATTTTAATTTTATATACATATAATGTAAATAGTTTATTGAAACAAATCTATATGATGAGTTAATAAGCTAGTGTGTGTGTATTTGACTATTAGAACGTGTAAGCAACCTATGATGCACAAACAAGAAAGGCATGTATTAGGTAACATAAGTATGTCGCTATCAAACTTATTATTGTTATTTTAATGCATTTAATTAATTGGGAAATAAGTATGGCAATGTTTTAGCCCTAAGAATAAATGCTTTCATTAAAATGTACATAAATAATTGATGTTATGTTAACTGAATGAAAAACTATATCATTGGTATGTTTGATACATACATATGACTACTATGAGGAAAATAAATTATGAAACGGTCTATGTTAAAGATATCTATAGAAAATGAAATTACATATCACATAAAACATGGTATGGTCATATCAAGAAAACATGGATATTCTTTAGATTTTATAATTAAGAACTGTTTAATTGTTTATTTGTCAAGAAAAGAGACACATAACTAGAAGATTTTTCGTTGAAAAACACCATTGTCCTCAAAAGCTACAGTTTCTAATTATCTACGATCTCTTATGATAATATGAATTGGGCATTTTTTTTTAAAACTAAATTTATTAAACACCAGAATTAGGAGTTTCAGGAGGAGACACAAAAAACGAACTTACAAAACACCCAAAACAAACTTAGAGAATTGATACATCAAAATAACGACCAACAAAAACTAGAATACCCAAATGCATCTAGAGCACCCCTTCTATAATCAACCAAGGAGTATGCACCTCATTCGCCAACGGTCCAGGAGAAAATATCCTCATCAAGAGCCTTTGGACGAGCATCCAAAGCAACAAAAACAACCTTATTTCTCCATTTTCACAAAGCTCAAGTAGTAACTAAACAAACCGACTGAAAAACCTTTGCAGAATTTTAGTTGACGGTCTCATGTCAAGAGACGAGAAAGCAACAAGTTCCATCATCCTCAAATTATTCTCCAAATTAGCTTCATTTTCACACATTTAGTTTCAAAATTATAATGAAATGGGCATTAAGCAACCCTAGTTTCATCATAGATTTTCAATGAATTCTTATCCTAACATGAAAGTTGAATATAAATGTATGGTGCACTCTCTTAATGGTAAATGAGGCGTTAGGAATGGTGTTTTTAGATGCATCAAGCACTTTTAAAAGCTAGTAAAAAACATGTTAGAATACAATTATATTATTTTGCATTATTATTATTACTAGGATATTCATATGGGTATTACATGGATTTATCAAAAAAAATTGAGTTTGTATTCTATTTGTAGTAATGATGCATAAGTATTATTATTTTTTATTTACATTATATTTATAAAAATTGTAAATATAAATATAAAAATACATATAAGTTCAAGTTATATCTGAGTTTGAATTTTCAGCCGCTATAAAAAAATTTAAAATTAAATATATTTTAAATCATCCTTATATTTTATATCCAGTTTTTTTTTTTAATTTTAATTATTTTTGTTAATATTAAAACGTGAGGGACTTTGACAATGGTATGATCTTTACTCATTTATTTTACAAACATAGGTGTAAACATATTCTTATTAGATTATAAAAAATATTAAAAATATTATTAAAGAAAATTTTTAATTGTATTATATAAAAATTTTATTAGTATTAGATTATATAAGTTACTATATTCATAATATTATTAAATCGGCCAACTTTTAGTTTTTTTAAATAAAAATTTTATTATCATATAAAATCTAAATCTATAAATACTATTAAAAGACTACTTAATTGTCATTTTTGTCATCTTCATATGATGCCAAGTGACATCTTCTACTACTGACAAATGTTAATTAGTTGTTCAAGATTAAATTAAATTTTTTAAATCAAATTATTTTTAAGATTAGATTGTGGTTAGATAATTAAATCTCACAAAATCACAACAAACAATAATTAAGGGATTTTTTTATTAATAATTATAATAATAAACTTAAAAGTTATTAATGATTGGTTTTTTTGTTTAAATGATTCATACATAAAATTAATTATAATAAGATATACTAAATTCATTAGTATTACAAGTTTGAATATTAATTTTAAATTTTAAGTTTATGTAGGTTTAAGAAATAAAGTTAATAAATTTATCCGTGTAATTCACAGGTCAATAAACTAGTAGTATTAATAGACTAATATCAATTAAATTGTTAAACTTAATTTATTAAATAATATACATATATTTATTACTGATAGGGTAGAAAGAAAATTGTTTACATGACAACACATGTATCGCCTGATCAATTCTATATTTAATTTTAACCATTTAAAATCGAGTTTAACAAACAATACACAAAACTAGGAATTGAATCCGACGAATAAACATGTGCTTAAATTAATCATTGCAATTTATCTTATCCCCGTCATATTTAATTTAAATTTTTGAGCCTTTAAATATTTTATTATTCTTTTACGAATTAATTGAATTTTTATATTATCCGTTAAAAACAAATATTACACTACCAAATTAGAAACCGTGTATTACATGGGATTCGTTATAAAGAACATTTTATAAATAAAAATCTAAAAAAATATGTTAAATAATTATAAGATGTAAATAAAATATTAATACATATTTGAAAGTAAAACCATAAAATTTAACATTACATTGTTAAGTATTTATAGTTTCTTAATAACAACTGTACTACTTTTAAATACATAAAATATTAAATTTTATTTTTCAGGTAGTATATATGCTTACACAATACTTACAAACATGTATCGAGTATATAATATCAAATTAAAAGTATATACTTTTACTTAATTATTAGAATATTTAGACTTGATTTGATTTGTTTTATATTCAAATTAGATTATATTAGATTTGTATTTGTGGTTTAGATTTGTTTATTATTTTTAAATAACTTGAGTGTCATTGTTAATTGTTGGTGCTAATATATGACATAACGTAAAGAAATAGTGTTACTCGTTTATTCATATTTATTTCAAATTTATAAATTATTATCTAGTATTTCATTGTATTATGGAAGAATAACTTCTAAATTAATTATGATGTAAGAGTATTAAACTAGTTATCTAGTTGTCTTATAAATAGGGATTGTATTTTATCTTATCAAAATAAGAAAAATAAAAAAAATTAAAAGAGCGTTGTATAACAGAATGTATTCTTTTATAAACTTAAAAACTAAAAGCATATTAATTAATTGGCACAAAACTAGTCAATAGATAACTATATTTAATTATTTATGAAACATGATTATCACATAGACCATTTTTAAATTGCTTTTTTTTTATTTGATACATCATATCTCCCACTTTGGTTGTTCTTTTGGAAAGCAAATAAGAGCATCTGATCCAGCATATTAATTAATATCATCAACTATTAAGTTTGGAAGCAAAAAAAAGGCATGATATATAGTAATTAAGGTGCAAAAAGCACATTTTTATTTCTAATCAATAAATTAAACGAAACAAATAATTAATTGGTTTGGTTGATCGTGCATCAATACGTCGTCGTTGCTAAGGAAGTCAATGGTGGTGCACCACTTAACACTCAAAAGCAAGGTTTTTTTTAATGCATCGTTAACTTTATTTTCGCCCCGAATTTATGCTCGAATCCAGATTCTCTTTTTAGCCCGTGTTTACTCATATCAAACCTATATTATGTCTCTTTGGATATAGTTAAACATTTATATTTATACCTACAGAGGTGGTTCAATGGAGAACTTCCATGCACCACCACAAATTTATCACAAGTCCGCGTGATACATCATTATTTTTACGTGATGCATCAAATTCCTGCGTGATGCATCGACTTCCACGTGATGCATTACGATTTTCTAGCGATGCATTGTACATGGTTCTTCGATGCATAGAGAATCTCCATTGAACTCACCCCTATATCTATAATCTATATGACTATATTTAAAATCTATAAATACTATTAAATATTTAAATAAGTAACAAAAACAAAGTATCATTTGTCGCACTCTCCTTCAATTTGCCACTTATACGTCATCTTCTTAATTTGTCATGTAATTTGTTAAAATCTAATTATAAAATTCAAATCAAATCTATTATATTAAAACCCAACTTAACTAATTTAATAATTAATTAACTAAAAAATTCTATAAACTTAAATTTCTTATTAGAATTTTCTATATCTTTATGAAGGACCAATTTAGCAATTAAAAAATGGTTTGAGGGACCGCCACTGCAACTTTGGAAGTTAAGGGACCGTTTTCATAATTTTAAATAAACCACATGGACCATTTTTGTAATTTATTATTGTTATATTAGAAAATCAGAATTGAAGTATTAGTTGTAATAAATGGTTAAAAACTTAAAATTAATGATGGCCGATAAAATGGTTAATACCAAGAAAAAATAATATACTTTCATCGAAATTCTATTTTAAGTATTGAAGTTTCATCTAATGAATATATAAACTTGTCGATCGATCATCTAAAGTGAAAAAACATTGAAAATCGTCTTTCAATATGTTTTAATTATTTATTATTTATAAACAGGGTATTCAAACTAAATAAAAAAATAAGACAAATCATCGAGCCAAAAGCAAGATGGTTTCAATTTTCATTTGTAAACAATCAGTAACCGAGATGTATGTTTGTATATAAACATAATAAGCTAATAACTTTTATTTATAGTTTTATTGTGTCCGTTCGTAGACATTGACTAATAGAACACCAAGTGAATATATTTAATTTAGTTGTTTTATCGAACGTTATCCTAAATTTGTAATGATTTATGATGAAATGATTAATGATAAAAAATAATTTAAAATAGAAACCACTTTGAAAAAAAAATTCTTTACGTATTATTATTTTCAAATATATAATAAGTAACCACTGATCGAACCAAATATATAAATCTTTTTATCAGTTTCTGTAAATGGATCCATAAAATCATAAGCATGATTCATACTTTTATTAGTAATTGAACAAAACGGACCACAATCACGGATCACTCCTATTATTATACAGATAACCATAAAAAGTTAAAACTACAAATCTGTCTACTCTATTAAAAAAATAAATAGTTGCCACTTGGCACTTAAGTAGATTGTCAATTGGCGTAATAGATATGATATATGTAATATACAATTTTCATCTTAAAATTAATTAATTAAATTAAATTATGTTATAGAAAAATCCTTTGACTATTTTATAGGACTTTTTTTTTAATTTCAACTATCTCCGCATTTTTTTTTCATAGTTTCTTATTCAAGCATATTAAATTTAATGAATTAAATAAATTAAAATATTTAAAAAAAATTCGTTTGACTATTATTATAAAAAAGTTATTTTCTTTAATTATTTAATTCTTTGTTATACTTTTAATTATTTGCACCAAATCATTTCATTAATCTATTTAGTAGTATAATATTGCTATTTTATTTATTGTTTTTATAATAATTTATAAATTTATATAAAATTTAAAAAAAAAAAAACTCAATTATCTAGGTATCCTGTCGGAGACAAATTGGAATTTAAGTGATAAAAGTAAATCTGAAGTTTTCGTTTGGGGCAAAAAATAGTTTAGAAACAGGTTAGTTTCTCGTTTAAAAAAAATAAAAATCTAGGTATCCTGTGTGGTGCAGACGTGTAATAAACTAGCAAATATTAAAGAAAACATGAAAAATGAATGATTGCGGTTAAAATATATATGTCATTTATGTTATGTTGTTTGTTGGGAGTTGAGGATGAGATGAGATAAATATTTAAAGAGCGCGGGAAGGGAAGGGAATACTTAAATGATTCCCACTTGACTGATTCTGTGTGTCAGTGTGTGTGTGTTCATATAATGCAAATCAACGATGCGAAATCAACATTTCACACACACCCTTTGCCTTTGCCTTTGCCTTCTCTTTCTCTCTCATCCTTCCATCTGCGAATCTACAAACAGAAGCGTGTGATTCACCATCGCCTAAACATCCCACCCATCGCCTATATCAACCCAATCCTCCAATTTCTCGTCAGTTAACCCCAGAAGTTTAGGATTATTCAAAACACAGACACTACAATGGGGAATTACAGGGTATGCTATTGTTTTACTAGGAACTTCAAGGTAACTGAAGCCCAGCCACCGTCTGACGTCAAAGATGCTTTCAAAAAGTACTCCGCCGATGCCAATCACATGACCGTTGATCAGCTCCGGCGGTTTCTAGAGGAGGATCAGGGCAGCCATGGCGTGATTCCGGATGCTGAGCGTGTAATGGAGCAGATACTTCACAAGCGGCATCATCTTGCCAAGTTTATTCACAGGAAGGCTCTCTCTTTAGAGGATTTTCATCATTTTCTCTTCAGTACCGACCTTAATCCCCCAATTAGATCTCAGGTATCTTTTACCCTATAAATTATTGTTTTTATTAATTACTAGGCTGATTGTGAGTTTTAATAAGTACTGAGATTTTGATCCATAGAAATCATTCCGCAACTTCAATTTTCTGGAATCCAGAGATTACCATATTATCAATATGAAATTCAAAGATAGTTTCCTCAGCTTAAAGACATAGCTATTTAATTACAAACAACGATGAGGAAAGTGAGAATTCAGAAATTGAAGGATTGTATGGGATTAATTAACACATAATGTCAGGTTAAGTTTTCCAACAATTTTTATATTTACGTTATATAAAATGCAACCCATAGTTATTCAGATACACAGTGAGAGCATCCAATAAACCCACAAATGAGTTGGGGGACTTCCGGACTTGGGGCTACTGGATTTGGTTTGTTCTTACAAAGCAACAAACTATCCCCACAACAGAGGTTAAGGAAGTTGCAATGAACAACAGTAGTCAAGTTTTATACCAAGAAGATAAATGCATCGATAGTCCATCTAGTTTGAATATACACGTCCTTTCTTTTGTGAATGTTTGTACTTTGTGATCCAAGAGGCATGGGTGCTACCACCTGATGATGGGCTCGTGTGTATTTGACGAGGCATGACTCTGAAGTCACAAGACTTAAAGGAAAACTTAAGTCTTCTACCTAAGAGAGAGAAAGGATGCAATGCTATGCAATGTATTTTTTTCATCACTAGTTAGTAGAGTGCTTCTTTTAGCCAGTACTCTTCTCTTTTTCAAGGTATATGCTGTGTTTTATACTAACCAAATCAGACCAGCTCGTGTCAATAATTGTTGCAGAATATTATGACCCCTGGGTCACCCTTATTGTGTATATGTTTATTTATTGACTATTTGTTAATGCATCTTATGTTGAGTGATCTTTTTATGTTACGTTGTTATATTGTAAGAGCTGAAGAGAAAGTTGAACTCATTAGACATAGTGACATACCATCATTTCTAACAACGCACATGGATTTCAATTTCAGGTTCACCAAGATATGACTGCTCCTTTGTCCCATTATTTCATATACACAGGCCATAATTCATACTTGACCGGGAACCAGTTAAGTAGCAATTGCAGTGAAGTACCGATCATCAAAGCACTCAAACGAGGTGTGAGAGTCATAGAACTTGATCTTTGGCCAAACTCATCAAAAGATAAAGTGCATGTTCTTCATGGAAGGTATGCAACTTTCTTCCATACATGTGGTTAAAACTTCTAGTGGTTAGCTTATAGCTTATCTTGACATATCTGTAATGCCGGGGTAGCCCCATAACTGAAAGTTCTTGTGGATGGTGCACTCTTGCATGGGAATGTGACGTTAGTGCAAGTTTTGAGCAGGTGTTGACTGCAACAACAAAACTTGACTATCTAATACATGCCCTACTATTCTTCTTTTGGCAAGATTAGTTTAAGCTGTATGCTGATCCATGCAGGACCCTAACAAGCCCTGTAGAACTCATGAGATGCTTGAAAGCAATTAAAGAGTATGCCTTCATGGCTTCTCCTTATCCAGTTATCATAACACTGGAAGACCACCTTACACCTGATCTTCAAGCAAAAGTTGCTCAGGTGAATAGTTTTCTTATTTGCGAAATCAAATGTAACCCTTCATCGCATTATATGTTCATGGTTCTATTCTCTATTTTTGTAGATGGTCACTGAAACATTTGGGTCAATGCTATTTTTCCCTGAATCAGAAAAGTTGGATGAACTTCCATCACCTGAGAGTTTGAAGTATCGGATTCTGATTTCAACCAAACCTCCAAAGGAGTACCTTGAAACCGAAGATGTCAAGCGTAATAGTTCACAAAAGGGCAAAGATTCTGAAGATGATGATGATGGATGGAGTGAAGAGCTTTTAGGAAATGGAGCATATGAATACAAATGTTTTCAGGTTTTGTGGACAATGAGAACTGAGTCTGATTCATTCTACCTCATTCATGGCTGTTTACTAAGTGAAATTTTATGTAATATGTTGCAGTCAGGAAGTGATAGGAGTGACCATGATGTTGATGCTGAAGATTTGGGACAGGGGAAAAAATCACCGTCATCTCCTGTTTACAGGAGCCTGATTGCAATTCATGCCGGCAAACCCAAAGGTGGATTAAAGGATGCACTGAAAGTTGAAATGGACAAAATAAGGAGGCTAAGCTTGGCTGAAAAAGCACTTGAAAAGGCTGTAGAAACTCATGGACAGGACATAGTGAGGTATATAGACTAGCCATAGTTACCTTGTGCAAGTAGTAGGAAATTTATGTTCATATCATGAGTTTTGAATAGCTCTGCTTATATCCGTATCGTGCATATTTTCTTTGCCAGGTTCACCCAGAAGAATATTCTTAGGATATATCCCAAAGGAACTCGTATTACCTCCTCCAATTACAAGCCACTAATTGGTTGGCTACATGGAGCTCAGATGGTTGCATTTAATATGCAGGTCCGCATTAGTTTTCTACTTCTACAATTTCTTAAATAACAAATTATTTGGTGTTATATTGTCTACACATGGCTTAAGAACTGCAATTTGTCATATGTCCATTTTTTTAATACAGAGTGGTTGCGTCATATTGTCGACACTTATGGTAGATTTAGTTTGTTGCACCATGAGTTTCTAATTAGAACTTTCAAAATCGTTTTGTGGGAATGTGCCTTTCAGCTTCTTTGCTCTTCATTCTTTGAAGATTATAAATTGCGTAGAAGTAATACGACATTTTTTTATAAAATTTATAAATAGTAATCTTTTCAGTTATATTTCCAATTCGTGCTACATCAGCTTATCTTATTATATGCAGCCTGGCATAGAAGCATAAAAAAAGTCCATATGTGACGTGTGTTAGGCGTTCTGTTCAGTGTCTGCTATATATGTGTTTAGATTTTAGATTGTTTACAATGCCTGTAATTATTAATAACTATTATTCTAAATTTCATATTAAATGCAGGGATATGGTAGATCACTCTGGTTAATGCATGGAATGTTCAGAGCCAATGGAGGTTGTGGTTATGTTAAAAAACCAGATTTTTTAATGAGATGTGGACCCAAGAATGAGGTGTTCAATCCTAAAGCAAAGCTTCCGCCCAAGATATCATTAAAGGTAAATACCCTAAATAAAGAAAAGCATATTTCTGCTTAATTAGGAATAATTTTTCTCACACCGTGATATGTTTATTAATAGGTGAAAATTTATATGGGAGATGGATGGCATTTGGACTTTAAGAAAACTCATTTCGATAAATACTCCCCTCCAGATTTCTACACTAAGGTAATCAATCACCTTTAATCTCTGTGGTAACATCGGCTTCTCACTACATTATTGTATTTTATTACACCTGATGTTAGTTTGCCGGTAGATGATCTTTCTAGAAACTATTTTGATACTGCTGATAACCAATAGATCTATATAAAGCAAAATAGCATTTTTTTTTCGTTCTGTTTATGTTTTTGTATGGAAGGTTGCTCTGGAGTCAACAGTAAGATTTTTGCAACCCATAGTAAGTCAATAGTTGAAATTCCACACTAGGGTGACATGATTGTTGATAACGTGAAATGCTGCAACCATATTATCAGTTTATCTCTTGACTCTTTTGTTCTCTGGAGTTGTAAAGGTTGTAATTCACTGTATCTCTGGAACAGGTGGCTATAGCTGGAGCACCTGTTGATAAGAAAAAGAAAAGGACCAAGATCAAGGAGGACAACTGGACGCCTGTTTGGAATGAAGAGTTCACTTTTCATTTGGCAGTTCCTGAATTAGCCTTACTGCGAATCGAAGTACATGATTACAACTTGCCCGAGAAAGATAATTTTGCTGGCCAAATTTGTCTGCCTGTTTCAGAGTTGAGGCCAGGAATCCGTGCAATCCCACTTTGTACTCGCAAAGGAGACCAATACCCATCAGCAAGGTTACTCATGCGATTCGAGTTCTTCTAAAATAGTAAATATACATTACCATCACTTTTTAGACTAGCTCATCATACATTCTAGGAGTTGGGTTTGGCTAGTGCTTCATGTCTATAATATTTGTTTATCGAGGTTGTGATTTGTCTATCATTATTTTTTGTAGAAAAGAGTTGTAATTCAATTTGATATAAAACCTCTGTATATATATGTTCATGAAAGAGAAATCCATTCATTTTTGTGAAATCGCTTGTTGCCTTGTTCTGAATGGTTGGATATTATATGGCTGAGTTCCACATGGTAATTTAACAGGAGCAAAACTTGTGTATGTTAAAAAATTTGCGGAGGCACAATGATCCAACATAAAACATGTATTAGCAATACAAGGGTAATAGAAACTACCTATATATTTCCATTTTTTACGTCTTCTATTTTGTTCCTAGCGATACTTGTTCATATTTATACGTGTTCTATTGTTTGCAGAAATTATTCCTGGAATAGAAAGCGAAGCAAAAGAAGGGAATCTGGAACTGGAATAATAGCTGGTAGGAATAATTCTCACTTTAAAAATGAGCAATATCAATAAAGTTAGAATAATTTAAAGTTTAGTTCCCCTTTTGGGTACCCCATTCTCTTTTAATCAATGGAAGCAATCTCTTTGAAATCTTTTGTATAACACGCATAAATTCATGCATCCCTACTTAAGCCATAGGGATGAAAACAGTAACATTGTTGTCTGCTGTATAATTTCCCCCCTCTTTCTTGTTAGTAAATAATGCAATCTTTTGAGGTATTTGGTTGTTTCTTGAGACATTTCGGGGCAAGAAGGGATGAACTTCCGGAAGATATTAAACAAGTGATTGAAAAGTACTCAGAGAACGGTGCAATGAACGTTCACAATCTTCATGATTTCTTGATACAAGTCCAAGGACAAGCCGATGCAGATGCACAGGACATATTTAACAAGGCAAAGCATCACAATCTCTTCCATCACAGAGGCCTGAATCTCTTGCAATTTCTTAATAGTGATCTCAACCATCCTATCCGTGTAATATTCTTATAATAACATTTTACTATTACACTTTTCTTATAGTGTTAACGCCTATGAGCCTAAGCTTTTAAACAAGTTATGTAGCATGAAATCTCACAACAATAACATACCTTTTATACTTCCCCTTTCCGATTGTTAATTTCACTTCTGTTTTAACTTTTAGGCTCGTCTTGATGATATGAAATCTCCACTCTCTCATTATTATATATATACCAGCCACAATACATACCTAACTGGTAACCAGTTTACGAGCGATAGCAGTGTTAGGCCTATCATAAGGGCCCTACAGAAAGGCGTAAGAGGTATTGAACTGGATCTCTGGCCGAACCAGACAAACACTGATATAAAAGTTTGTCATGGAAGGTATGGATTTGATTCCATTACCGTCAATGATTTTTTATTTTGGTTCGTGAGCGATTGCTGTTTTGGTGTTTCAGAATTATGCGGAGTTTTTCCTTGTGATTTTGTTTTTTTTCTTTCTGTAAAGGACTCTGACTTCCTCTGTTAAACTGAGGAAATGTTTGAAAGTTATCAAGGATTATGCATTCCAGGCTTCTGAATTTCCGGTTATTATTACATTTGAAGATCATCTCAACAAAAAACTCCGGGGAAAAGTGGCGCTTGTATGTGAATTCATTCTGTTTATGTCTTTTGATGATAGGTTAACCGAATAACCGCTACCTGAAATCATGACTCTTTCTTGTAGATGGTCAAAAGAATATTTGAGGATATGCTGCTTCTACCAGACAAAAATCATAAACTGACCAAACTTCCCTCACCAGCAGAATTGAAGAAAAAGATCATTATCTCGACAAAACCACCAAATGAGTCGTCGGATTCGGAGGCAGTGGATGATCATACAACAGCTAATGTAATGTTTTTCTTGATTTACTTCTTTTGGTATCGTCGGTATGATCGTGATGGTGTCTTATCTTTGCAACAGAATATGTTGTTTGCTGCAATTTCTAACTGCTTGAAAAGCCTAGATGGTTCAGATGAAGACACTGCTAAGAACCAGGAGGAAGATATGCAGGGTGAAGTCCCCGAGTACAGAGATTTAATCGCTATCCATGCCGGGAAGCATAAAGGAGATCTGCGTGCTTCGCTACATGTTGACCAAAATAAGGTCAGACGTCTTAGCTTGAGCGAACAAGAGCTTGTAGGAGCTTGCAAAGAACATGGACAACAAATTGAGAGGTTGGTAATATACACCGATTTACTTTCATGGATGGAAAATAAACTACCATCCAAATTAGTACAGATTTAAAAACTGGAAAATGTCAAATGAATGGCAAAGATCCTTGATATTGCCTTTATTATTGTTTATTGCTATTTGACACCCAAATACTGTCGTTCCAGATTTACGCAGAGGAATATATTGAGGGTGTACCCAAAGGGGACACGCCTTGACTCGTCCAATTACAATCCTTTTGATGGTTGGAAGCATGGAGCTCAAATGGTTGCATTTAACATTCAGGTAATAGTTGATGCATTTGCTTTCCTATGTTTTTACAAATTCAGAAAAATGAGTAGATTTCCTGGTAACACTCATGTTCTCCGTTATTTGTATTGCAACGCTTGCAGGGATATGGAAAGAATCTGTGGTTGATGCAAGGATTGTTCAGGGCCAACAATGGACGTGGCTACGTGAAGAAACCAAGGTTTTTATGTGACGGCAAGAAGACCTCTCGTCCAAATGAAGTTAAGACAATTTTGAAGGTTGATTGAAAATCTACGAGTGTTTAGTAATAGGAAAATGAGTTGTTTTGCACAAAAGTTATCCCGGAAAACACAGTTTTCTGGATAACATGTTCATACTTCAAATCATGTGTTTCCCAGAAAAACTGAAAACCTTTACACGACCACATATTAATTCTGTGATTCTGTCCGTTGGTGTTCCTGAACAGGTAAAAGTTTACATGGGAGAAGGTTGGCATTTGGAGTTTCATCACGCTCACTTCGATTATTGTTCCCCGCCAGACTTCTATGTAAAAGTGAGTTTGGATTTTTCCACGATATCCATATTCGATCACTCTACCATTCTTTTGGGATTGTGCAGGGCCGACCCTGGGCAAGGTCAACACGGGCAACCGCCCAGGGCCCATTAATTATAGGGGTCCATTTTTAAAAAATCTATTATATATATACTTAGGTCTATTAATGGTTAAACATGGATATTGACTTGCCAAAAATTTTAGTTTATATAATATAATTATAAGTTTTTTGTTTTTTATTTATTATTTTTACTTGAATTTTGCTTATTTTGAAAATACATATATATTTATAAGGCTCTTTTAAGTTTTTGCCCAGGGGCCCTCGGGGTGATACCATTATAAACCATATTGTTTCTAAACCAGGCCAATTTTTTTTATCAGTTTTCAACCAACCATAGTGTTATTTTCTTAAATTCTGGAGTATGATGGTTTTTGAAAGGTAAATTTTAAGTACTATAATTAGAAATACTAAGACGCAGCCGACAATTGGTAAGTGGTAACTTCAAATTGTAGGTGGGAATGGCTGGATACGAGGATGATAAAACCGCAACATATAGAACGCAGTCAATCGAGGATGATTGGTGGCCGATTTGGGATACGGAATTTGAATTTCCGATCAGAGTCCCGGAACTGGCTTTGCTAAGGGTTGTGGTTAAAGATAAGGACACCACCAAGAAAAATGAGTTTGGGGGCCAAACTTGCCTACCGGTTTCCGAGTTGAGAACAGGCATACGTTGTGTCCCGTTATACAACAGGAAAGGCGACAAGTACAAGTTCATAAAGCTTCTCATGCGTTTTGAATTCATAACTTTAGTCTCCGTAAGTTAGATTAATTACTTGCTACCTGCTAAGACCATGTTAATTGGATTCAAGTTTTCAAATCATCTTTAATTCTATAGTTGCTTATATCTAGAAATTCAAAATTATAGTTTAGTCAGTCATGTATTCAAATCTCGAGTCACACAAAAAGTAACAAAGATAATGTCTATGAGCAGAATGATAATTATATAAACAAGTAAATCGTTAAATTTTCATTATACCTTTGGAACTCCTATTCAACATAATCTACAGATTCAGAATTCAATCTAAGATCAATCATGAATTACCGACATTACATCTATGAAAGCGGGTTAGAAGTTTACTGACTTTTACGTACGATTTGACGTGTATTCATTAAAGAAAACGAAAATTTTGGTGGCATTACATGTCAAAGTCTGTTTTCATGTGAAGATGAATAGTTCGAGTATCAATTGGTCAAGAATTTGCAACTCGAAACTCACACCAATCTCTTCATAATCTTCACCATTCCATCTTTCTCTCAGCACCCTACTTGAATCCATCACATCTCTTTCTGCCATTTTGCATATTTCTTCCCACATCTCTCCAATATCCCCAATCACAAAATTATTTTTATTTAATCCAATGAATCTCTCGCCTTTTCTGCTTGATTCGACACCATCATCCATAGAATTGCAACTGCTTCTTGGAGATGGAGATGGTGCATTATTGTCAAGATCCCCTCTCAATTTCCAACTTGAATTAGAATTTTTCGACTTTGTATCTTCTTTTCCTGCAAATCATTCGTACCCAGATCAATAGATCATTAAAGATCACCAAGATTGTGAATGTTGCAACTAAAAGGAACAAACTTTAGGAATCAAACCTGAATATGAATTTTCTTGATGGCCTGGGAATTCAAGAACAGACACCGGGCTTGAATTTTCGGAATCAGATTCTGTCTGGACTTTCTTCCGTGATCTCCCTTTTTCAGCACACTCTTTATCACACAGTTTCATTGAATTCTTGTTGAAATGCGTCTTAGAATCGAGTAATTGGCATGAATTCATGACTATGCCATCATTTTCTGGACTTTGACAAATTGGAATTTCTTGATTCTTCTTGTTCCTTGTTTTCATTTTCAATTCAATCAAACCCTTCTGAGTTTTGGAAGAATTCAACTTCAATTCCTTGTCTTTACCACCTCCTTCAAAGCTAAGAATGATGAACTTCTCATTTTCGAGCTCAACAAAACTCGGGGCTCTACAAACATAACCACCCTTTCTCCGCAACCCCAATTCCCTCCATTGATCCATCACCGGCATCGAATCCAACCCCATCAATTTGGCCACAATTCCAGGATTACCCTTGAGCTTACCATCACAATAAATATCATCAAATTCGTTACTCACATAGGATTCTTTGACTTGATGATCAAAGGGTAGTGTGGAAAGGCTGTGGAAGCAGAGCAGGCGGCGTAGGACGGTGGGGAAACAGCTGGGAAATGAGTAATTGGGACGGATTTCAGAGGAGGAAGAAGGTGAATGAAGGAATTTCATGGTGTTTAGATAGAGATGATGATCATGAGTGGAGGAGATAATTGGGAAATTGATGTGGGTTTTGGTTAAAGATTTGAAATTTGTGAGGTGAAAAAGAGGAAATTAGGAAAAGTAAAGAAAACAGGGGAAAGAAAGGGTGGCGGGATATGGATTTGAATGTTGAAGAATGTACGGTCGGTAAGAGTGAAAAAAAAAAAAAAAAAAAAAAAAAAAAAAGAGAGAGAGACTCTGGAGGTGTGCTACCCACGCGGGTCCAATTGTCAATTTCCTACTGTCATCATACATATAAATTATAATATTTCCAATAATTTCAAAAATATATGTTATTAAGTATAAGTAGGTTGGTATATTTTGCATTTAAAAGTCATAATTTTAAGACTTTTTAGATAAGCCTAAACACTATAATTTTAACTACTTTACAAATCAATTAGTTCAAGGCTTTAATCTTATAATTTCAAATAATGACTATCCATTATTGTTTGTATTAATCTAGAACATCTATTTAGTGTATATAATCAACCAAAAAATATAAACTGTATTTTATTTATTAAATTTTTTTTTTTTGAAATGCAAGTGGTCCAAGGAGTTTTAGCATATGAGAATAGATTTTTTTTAAAGAGTTCTAAGGTTATGTCTAATTCATAAAATGAATGAACTGAAATTTATTTATAATGTATTTAAACTTCTAGATTATAAAAATAATAAATTAATACTTGTTTAAATTTCTTCAAAATCTATTATTGTAAAAATTAATCATTTTAAACAATTTGCAATTAAATTTAGATTCCTAAACAATTCACAACCATACATTGATCAGCCATAAATGTCATTACATACCTCAACCAATAAACATATTATATTTTTAATTTAAATTATAAGTATTTCAAATTTCGTTTTGCAAGCCAAAGGAGTTGTACTTTCATTTTAACTAATATATTAAACAAGGCTTTTGAAAACATCAATTAACACAATTTTTAATTTGTTTTAAAAGTTCATTAAATCAATATTAATTAAGAAAAGAAAAGGTTGTTAACAATTTATGTAAAAATTATTTAACTAATATAAAAGATTAAAGGTATTAATTATTAAACATACATGAAAAAAGTTAGGACCTAAATCGGCCTCGGTGCTAAACATGTTTAGGGAATTAGGGCTAATGTATTGTAGTTGTAACGAATTAAATTTCTTATGTAAAATAAGTGTGCGTCATCGTTAATTGAGACTAAAATAAAATTAAATCCATACTTAAGATTGGCACCTTGATTACACAACATTATAAAAGTAAAAAAGAACTTTCAAAATGAAAATTCTCACTAAACTTAAAAAGTTGTTTTAAAAATGTATGTAGTTTTAGAGAATTTCTGAAACGAAAATAAAATATTGGTTTTTATGTTTAGGAAAAGAGAAAATCATATTAAAGATTATAAAGCATATAACAAAAATTGTTTATGAAGTTTATTTTGTTTTGAGAATTTACCTAGAAAAAAAAACTACATTGGAATTGATTAGTAATGCATAATCCTAAAAATTAAATTACAAAAATTAGAGTTTTCATTCTTCCTTTTTTTGGTTCAACTCATTGTCTGTTTGATAATATACTATATCACCAACATCACTAACAAAATGGTCTTGTTGTATGCTTCTCAACAAGTTTTCTATCAAATGTACTGGTATCAGTCCTGACTTTTTAGGCTCTCTGTAGTATTTCCCGAGCACCGGTTTAGCTGCCTTTGTCTGCATATTCCATACAATACAACGTCACTTGTCGATAAGACCTACAATATACTCACCTTAGATAAATTACTTACAGCTTCAATTAAATGATAGTGTGGGATTTGAGGGAAGAGGTGGTGAATGACATGAGTGCCAATGTCATGGTGAATATTGTTGAATAATCCATAATCACGATCTACGGTTGTAAGTCCTCCTCTTAAATAACTCCATTCCTGTTCAAATATTGATAATACAAAAGATAACTTTTTTGATTGTTCTAGAAGATTTATATTGTACAATATAATATACTATAAGTCTACAATGATGATTCCAAAAATAATACCTTGCCACGATACCAAGGAAGCTTCCGCTCATAACCATGATGATGCAAATAAGTTACTATATCCAACCATGCGATAAAAATCTATAAATCGAGAAAAAAAAAATAGTTTAATTCATTTAAACTTTAAATCTTTGATATATAATTGTGGGTCTTACTTAATACAAGGAGAATAACGGGAAGATGTATCATAAATGGAATAATTTAAGAGGAAGTAAATGATGTTATTATAAGACATACATTTTGATCTACATGATTTCGTCTAATTAAAACATTCCCTTTGTTGAGCTAAGTTTATGCAATGCCTATTTATATCATTTTCTTATAAATAAGCAATCAGTTTAGATTCAATTAAAGTCTTTTTGAAAAACGATACGGGTCCATCAGAGTTTCCGGATTAAAAGGATAGGCCTTCCGCCTTCCTATGCTATATCAGGATTTCTTGGACTAAAGTATTTTCTAAAATCCTTACTATCACAAAAGAGTAAATGCGACAAAATGGACAGATTTGGTATCATGTCTAAAACAACGGGTTAAAAGGGTCTAAATCCTGTATTGATGTGTTAAACATGATTATAAATATTATACCATTGCAATAACAATATAGTTGGATCGAATAACAAGAGTAAAAAGATTGTAACCTTTAGAATACGTTTCGACTACAAGATATGAAATATGATTCTATTATTTATAAAAAGAAATTTATAATAACAATGTGAAAGAACTCACCAAATAAGGAATGCCATAGACGTTGAACAAAAGGAGTGGGCCTATGAGATGGGCCAACCAGAAAAGCAAACCAACCATAATTACCCAACATATTGTAGAAGTCACTATATAATGCCTATCATTTGGTGAAAACAAATCACTATACGGGTTGAAATGTGAACCCGACTTCCCTGGGCTCCTCTTCAACTGCAAACAAACCCAAACAATAATAAATTCTAAATATATGCATTATTTAGTTATACTGTACAAATCAACAATGCAAACTCTTCTCACCAGATATAATGGATATGCGAACATTGGGAAAGGGATTTTGAATCTGAAGAACTTCGTCTGAGGATCCAAACTCTTATAAGTCTTCTCTGGTATCTGAAAAAAAAAAAATAACTATATAATTATTTTTATTTTTTTTTTAATTTATTTAATGAATTTTTTTTTTTTTTGAAAGACTAGTTAGTTGTTAGTATTACAACCAAAGTTAGATTAGATTCACCAATGTCAGGGATTGAACACCCGTGACCTCTCCTAGAGGCAAGCCTCCCCACCTTTGGTGGTGGCCACCAGGGCAAGCCCTGATGGTTATTTATTTAATGAATTTTTAATGTAAGAAAGACGATTACCGGAACCCAAGATTCATCGTTCTCGACGTGACCATGATTCTGATGGTGAGTTCTATGACTAATTCTCCTACAAAGAGTTGTATGTATATTACTACAATTGCATCCAAAACAAAGAAGAATAGTCGATAGAGGGCAAAAATGTAATATCATAAATTACCAGCCATGGTACGGTACAAGAATTGCAGTATGCAAAAAATGGCCCACAATATTATTGAGACTAGGACTGTCCGAAAAGCTTCCATGTCCACTGTCAAATTAAAAAAAAAAAACATTGTCAGAACCGTGAGTGCAAGATTCTGATGCATAATTTCTCTGGGAATTACATAATTTGAATTGGAAAGAGTGAAAAAAATCATCATAAACAACAAAGTTACAAAACCAATCCCAATAGTTTCATGTTTTTTTTCCTTTGTACACCAAAATTCTCTCTTTTAGCAATGTGTTTTATCGTCTAATTACCTGATATTGTTGATTTCTCTCGTATTTAAATCAATAAATAAATCGGTTTTTTTTATTCAAACCCAGATTCCCTATAGGCTACCGAGACCAAAATAAGAGCTGAAACTAATTGGACCATACCAAAACTAATACCGAAACCATCAGGTTTCGGTAAGACCGAACCAAACTTGAATCCAAAATTCAAGAAATTTGAAATCAAGAACTGAAAAACAGTTTTGTATCGACTTCTGTACAGGCCTAGTTACAAACATACAAGAACATAGTTGATGAGTTTTTTTTATTTAAAAAAATACAATAATTGATATATTAGGAAATAAAAGTATATGGTCCTCAAGTTTTATCTATGATTCTTGTATGTAATAAAATAAAGAGAATGACTTAAAAAGAAAAAGAAAAATAAAAAAATTACCAATCATGACCAAGAACAAAGATTGCCCAAAACATTGTGCCTTGGGCCGCCCAATATACTGGCCAGAAAGCCCAAGTGAAGTTATTAAGGTAAACAGCGGTGGCAGCCAATGAGGAAATGACAAAAATATCCCTCAGGACATATGCCAATGATCTCCATGGATTTTTGACCCAACAATGCTTAGGAATGGCAGCTCTGATCTCAGCCACCCTGAAAGGAGGAGGGGCAGAAGGGTCAAATTCCATATCTTCATCATCATTCACAACAGCCTCTTCTTCTTCCTCTTCTCCTCTTTGAAGCTTCCTCCCATTGCTTGATGGAACAGCCATTCAAAGACACCCTTTTCTTGATTTTTATTTATTTATTATTATTTTCCTTTCCTTTCAGGGCTCTGTTTTCATTACCCAAACATAAATGTAACCAAAACAAATTAGAATGAAGCTAAAACAGATTGTGGGGAAATAAATATATAGAATATGTAAACTTTATAATTACTATATTAAATTTCTTGATCCAAAAGTGATAATTTTTATTATTATGGTAATATATAGCAAATGGTAACTAGTTATTGCTATGATATACTAAGATATGTAGTCAATATTCTGTGTTTATGAGAAAATATTGCGTTTATTACAATTATACACTTTTATTGTTAATATATATATTGAGTTATTGTATCATCAAAATGTTGTGATTGTAAAATCATGTTAAAATTTATGAAGCAAAATGATAAATGGTAAAAGACAATATATCAGTTTTGAAAGTAATTGTTACCATGATAGCACAATAATACAAAACAAACAAAAAAAAGCCTTAAAAAAGATTATAATACTCTGTTAAACAAACTAAAGAATGAGAAATTAGATATAGAACACCACCTTCACCTTGTTTGACAGTTCCTTTCGATGTGGAAATTAATTTATTGCTAAATGAGCAACATGATTATGCCTAAATGAAAAAAAGAAAAGTTGAAAACAAAATCGTCGGAAATTATATACAAAGAAATTGAATAATCATGAAGAAGAAAGATCACATATTTTTTTAAACCTCTTTAGAGAAAGATGGAGAGCCGGGTGTGTGTGAAATTCAGATTCACATGAGAAAAACATAAATAAAAATGAATGAAATTATGTTGGAGCCAATATATATAAAGTTAATGCTAAAAAGAAGAAAAAGAAATGGTTTTAAGAGGGGGCAATTGTTTTTCGGAGATCGAACTAAACTAAAGGAGAGGTTGTAAAATTTAGAAAAGGTAAACACCATATCTCATTTTCAAAATAATATAAATTAGAATCGTAAAATTGATTGATATTTTAAATGATACCTATTTGATTTTGTATAACCTATACGTGATCTTAAAGTTTGTTTTTCATCACATATGTTGTGTCACTTTTGATTTTGTGCATTTTTGGCATGCACTTTAAATTTCTCTTTTTTTTTTTTTATTTTGTGCATCTTTCACATGCAATTTATGGGAGCTTAAGTTTGTGGTATTTAAGAATGAAAAATGATACCAAATAGTTATGTACTTTCGAGTTTGTATACATTTATGCAGTATACTTTTTGTGTACATTTAGTAGTCAAACTTTTAATATTGTTTCAATTAGGTAGTTGGGTGACCTGGAAACCGGTACCAACCGGTTACCAGACTTACGTGGATGATTTTTTTCAAAGAACATGATACCAAATAGCTATGAACTTTTAAGTTTGTACACATTTTTGTTTTATACTTTTTTATGCACATTTAGTAGTCAAACTTTTAAAAAAAAAATTAATTAGGTAGATGGATTACCTAAAAATCGATACCAACTAGGTAATACGCTTATGTGGACATGTTTTATGATATAATTTTTTTTTAAAATATGATGACTTATTTTTTTTTCTTTTATAAAATGATTCATAAACACGGTAGGTATCAAACAAAACATATTATTATTTAAATGTAGGAGAGATAGAGAAGGAAAAGTCAGGCGGGCTGAGGGAGCCGAGACGAGATGAGGCAGAGCGGGACCGACAGGGGTGAGATGTGTTACTGTTGGGGCGGCTGAGGTGACAATACCGAAACCCGAAACCCCTTAAGGGTGGGTATCCCTCTCAATCTTATAACAAGGGCGTGACTAAAATATAATTATTTTTAGTTATCACTTTATTAGAATAATATTTAGTTATCACTATTAATGACGAAAGTACTTATTTAAATTCTAATATATTCAAAACCTAAAGCAAATTAAATCCCGAACGAGGCTACCATTATCAATAACTTAGAAGAAAACCACCTCAATCAATTGCCATTTCATGTATTTTACTATTTGTGTATTTACCTTGATTCTTACTAAATGATTTGAATCCGAAACGCTTGAGTACTCTTTTTATTTATTGAAAAGATTAATTTCTATTTGTTTAAGTTGTTTGTTCCTAAAGTATAAAACGTTCCATCTGTTCCTCAATTGCTTCTATCAAAATGGCTTCTGCTTCCTCGGTAAATGTCTTGGTAGAATATTTTTCTTGAAACTGCGATTTATTGGTTCTTAAGTAAGTACGTAACTCAACAAGAAATTTCCTTGCCTGTCTAATTTCTAATGAATCGAGATAACTGTTTGTTCTGGTATAAATAGTAAGTATCTGTTCTTCTACCGCAAGAGAGGCGGATTGAGATTGTTTAAGCAAATCACATAAGCATTAACCTCTTGCCAATTGATGTTGAGTAGCTTTATCGAGATCAGAAGCAAATCATGCAAAAGCTTCTAATTTTGCAAATTGTGCCAGTTCCAATTTTAATTTACCAGCTACTTGTTTCATAGCTTTAATTTTAGTTGCAGACCCCACTTTGGAAACAGAGATCCCTACATTAATAGCGGGTCAGATTCCAACATTGAATTGATCAACAAATAAGAATATTTGTCTATCAGTAATCGAAATTCATTACTAATAATATAAGCCGAAACATCTCTCGATTGGGTTTCAACTATTGGTAAAGGATCATACTTCCTTCACCTAAAAGAAAACTTAATTTAGCAGCTCTTTCCAAAAAGGCGTGAATGTAAATAAGAAACATCCACCGGATAAGCTTCACGTCCAGGAGGTCTTCGCAATAGAAGAGACATTTGGTGATAAGCTTGCGCTTGTTTAGAGGGATCATCATAAATGATGAAAGTGTGTACACATACACCCAAATATATGGACGAATTCGATTTAAACTAAAATTAATATTTTAGTAACACAAAAAGATAATTTATTTAAAATACTTAAAACAAATGTTAATCATATTGACTTTGTGCCTAACTTGATCTTAGAAATGAAAACCTTTCAAACAAACATAAATAAACAGACAATAAATGATTAACCATAAAATATTAGAATCAAAACACAATAAACAATTAGATGTATTGTCAAATGAGTACTTTTATCATCAAGTTTCAAAAAATACATGAATCAACACCGGACACACGTCACACACAAGTCACCAAAATACAAAAACATTATAGACATGCCATGAAAAACATAAAGTTACAACGACATAGGATTCAAGTCTTGAACATATATTTGAAGAGTGAAATTTTAGATCACCGTAACCCGTCATCATTTCTTCACAAAAAGATCATATATATTTCAACGATAATCAAAAAATAAATCTTTTATTATCATATAAACACAACGTTCAGAATTTTCAGATTTTACTTTATACAAAGGAGTTACAACATTTGATTAAAACAACGAAAATCAAACTGAGAACAAAACTTTGCGCCATTTATATATTACATTACAAATTACAAGCATAATCAATAATGCAATACTACTGCCATGAAACTGTTTTGATTTTCTTTTTTCATTTTCTTTTTCTGAACATCAATTTGGCTATTTGCCAATTTCTTACTTGGCCACAACGTTTCGGGAATTCCTAATATATCTCTAAAATATTTGGGTTTTAAAGAATCAATTCCGCTAATACTAAAACCCTTCACCAAACACCATCAAGATTCAAGACCGAGGGATCATCAACACTCTAAATTTTACTCTCAACCCTCATCAATGGCGGATGACCTTGAAACGGCAGCACTAATTCCTCAGGGATCAAGAAAACGCAAGAGGCTCCCCTCGATTTCCAACCTTCTACCAAACGAAAAAGTTGAAGTAATGTCTTCCTTATTTCAATCAATTTTTTATTATTATGGGTTTATCGATCATTATACGTGAGAATCTGTGTGTTTCTTTATGTGGGTTTTGGCTAAAATATGTTTTTTTGGGGGTTTTTGATTTGGGTTTGTTATTATTCATCATTTGTTTGATTGATTGCATGCTTTGATTTTACCTACATTACATTGTGCTCTTATCTGTTGCGCATTTCTTTGATTGTTTGACGGTTCTGAACAATTAAAAGGATTAGGAAAGAGGAATGTTTGGTTTGATTTCAATCGGCAACTATTCATTTAGTTAGGATAATAATAATGGTGGCAGTTTGGGGTTTTCTGTGTTTGATTTAGTTTATAGCAACTAGAATGCAAATTGATTATAAGTTTATGCATACTATCCTATGAAATTTGGGGATTCTTAAGTTTTGTTCTATTTTTGCCTCTCTGAATCCATGCAATGTAATTCTATGCATCAATACCCTTGGATTTTAGCTTGTTTAAATAGAACAATTTTTGTCTGTAATTAATGAAATCATTTCAGGTTAGGAGTACTGATGAAGGGTTTGAAGGCTCGTGGCACAATGGGACTGTAATCCATGCTAAAAGTAATGCTCGTGAGGTCAAATACGATCACATTTTAAGGGATGATGGTTCAGCTAACCTTGTTGACTCTGTCCCGGTTTCATTAACTGATGCACATCCTTTAAAGTTTTGTAGATATCGTGGCAGGATAAGGCCATTACCCCCTCGGTTTAACTGTAATTTGAATTGTCTACATTATGGACAGTGTGTGGATGTGTTTCATGAGGATGCGTGGTGGGAAGGTGTTATTTTTGACTTTGATGATCTGTGTGATGAAAGATCGGTTTTCTTTCCAGATGTTGGTGATGAGCTTAGGGTTCCAATCACAAAAATACGGTTTACTCGAGACTGGAATGCAGCTACGGAAAAATGGAAGCTCCGAAGGGATTGGCTTTTCCTTGAGGTTCTGGAGGAACTGGAGCTAGAATGGCCGATTCTTGTTTCCATGAAACAAATATGGTATGAAGTTAGGATGAAGAAACAGTTTGCAAAAGAAATTAAGGAGTGGACGTGTACTTTGAAGGAAATTTGGAAAGAAACCGTTAAGGAGGTAATTTTGGATAATTTGAAGTTGACAATGGTGGATTTTTTTGGTAGATGGCAACACGAAGGCGATCAAATCTTCGATATGAGCAAAGAACTTATTGATTCAATGGTTAATATCGAACCATCTTTCTTTGAATGTCTTGCAGATGTACCCTCTGAGCCAAATCATCCACAAGTAGAAGAGGATATTGATGATGATGATGACATGGGTCCCCCTGGATTTTCGAATCTATGTTTGTATCCCGAAACGAAAGTGAGTATCAAATCTGAAAATGAAGTTGTTAGCTCTCGTTCTGAAGATCAAACTCACGGATGGACTTGTGTAAACGAATATTGTGATTCTGAACCTGAACTAGTTATTAAAGCCAAGTGTTGGCCCGATTCAATCTTTCAATACTACGAGTACTATTGCCATAATTCTAAGCCTACTGCGTTGTTAACGTCGAATGTGAGGGAACATTTGGCATATCTTGGTTGGACAATTGAGATCAAGAGAGATGTATTTGGCTCAAAAAGGAAAGAAGGTATTAGATATCGTTACATTGATCCTGCGGCTCCTGCTGGAAAGCCATACTATTCGCTTAATGTTCTCTGTGAAAGGTTATGTTCCCGTTCATCTGAATCTGACTACTGTTCAGAACCTGTGGTTGACTATTATTTGTTGAAGCTAAAAGAAAATTCTGATACCCGGAGTGTTCAGTTACACAAAATGCTGAGAAGAGCAAAGAAATATCTCTTTGCCATTGGATGGACCAGAAGGGTCGTTGATGAGCTGCAACATAGACAGGTTATTTACACCTCACCAAGTGGAAAGAATTATTTTTCTTTTCAGCAAGCGTGCAACCATCATATATTGGAAAATTATGGTCAGCGGTCAGAAAATGATCCTGAGATAGATGTGGAAAGAAGGGAAGGGGGAGAGAGTGAAAGCAAGCATGTGAAAAAGGGAAAAGAGCAAGGGGTCGGGAAACTTATAATCAGGAAAAAAGATGGTGTTTTGTGTATTGAAGCAGCTCCTTCCTCAAAATCGATAAAAAGAGTGACAAAGACCAAAGGATCTTTCTTGAACTCAATGGACAAAGAAACTGGAAATTCTTCGACGATAAATCGTGTATTGAGGTCAAGCAAACGGGCCCGAGAAGAGAGTTCTCCAATGCATCAAAGCCCACGAACTGTTTTGTCTTGGTTGATGGATAATAAGGTCATTCTACCAAGATCAAAAGTCATATACCGTTGTAAGAAAGATGGTCATACGATGAAGGAAGGTCAAGTAACTCGTGATGGGATAAAATGTAGTTGTTGTCAAACTTTGTTTAGTGTCTCAAGATTCGAGTCTCATGCTGGAAGCACTTACCGACGACCTTCAGCCAACATATTTCTTGAAGACGGTAGGTCCTTGCTCGACTGTCAATTGCAACTTAAACGTAATCAAAACGCAACCTTGTGCAAGAGTGAACCTCGCCAGTTAAAGGGTAATAAACATCAAATAATAAATGACAACGACTATATATGTTCCGTTTGTCATTATGGTGGGGAATTGGTTTTATGTGATCAATGCCCATCCTCGTTTCACACACACTGCCTAGGATTAAAGGTATCCATTTTCTGTTCTTTAAAGACATTATTTCCATACTAAAATTGGAGTTTATATTTACGGGCGCTATCCTTTTCGTTTGTTTAGGAAGTCCCGGATGGTGATTGGTTCTGCCCATCGTGCTGCTGCCGGATATGCAACCAAAACAAATTCAGTGATGATTGTGCAGAAAATATCGACAGTAGCATTCTAAGCTGTGAACAGTGTGAAAGGCGATGTATGTAGGCTGAAAATTCTTTGTGGTTTGTTACACTAGGCCTGCAGCCTGTATAAATTGCTAATTTATGAGTAAATTTGGTGCAGATCATATTGGATGCTTAACAAAAAAAGAGGGTTTCTCAAAGCTGGAGAGTTGTCCTCAAGTAAATTGGTTTTGTAGTCTGAGATGCGAAGAGGTATACATGATAACTTTATGTCTCAGTTATGGAAATACTTCATCCCTATGTCGGAAAAGAATCTGTTTGCCAATCATCATCGCATTGACATTGTTTAAAATTTTGTCCACAAGATTCTGTGCTCTTTTTGTTATTATCGAAGGATGTTATAATCGTTTGACTAATAGTCAACAAATATCGTCAATACAATGTGCCAGTGCAATCTTTAGAAATATTGCTTTAGAATCTTAGGGTGCGTTTGGTACAGAGAAAAGAAATGAGGAGAAATAGAAATGGAAATGTGGGAGAAATGGAATTGGGGAGAAATGGAATTGGGTGGAGAATTGAAATTGTGTATCTTGTTTGGTATCAACAGAGAAACAAAGAGGAGAAATGGTGGCTCAGGTGGAGTAGAGACACAAGACAGTCAATTCTCACCATTTCTTTACCAAATGGAGAGAATTGCATTTCTCCATATTTAGCCTTCAAACAATTCCCAGAGAATTCAATTCTCCGCCTAAAAATTGAGAGCATTTCTCCCAAACAAGAGTAATCACAATTCTCTCCTCTCAAATCTCTCTACCAAACAGCCCCTTAGAAGACTAATGGGGTTTTGTATGTGCATTTTCATTGTGATTATTCTGATGTAGAATAAAATAATTAGCTGCAACAAAGTGAACGGAATAAGAGATGCTGGGATAGTTACATAAATTTTTACATGTGCTTAAGCATATTTCGACTTGATGGTAATCAAGTTTGCAGCACATCCAAACACTCCTAAAGATCAAACACGCAATATCTGGTTCATCGACAGACTCATTGCACTGTTTTTTTACAGATATTTTTGGGCATTACCAAGCTTTTGGGAAAGCCGATTCCAGTGGGGAGGGATGATTTGACATGGACTATCTTGAAATACAAGAAACCCGAAGGCACCAACAACGACACCTCAAATATGGAGGAAATAACCGAGAGCTATAGCAAGCTGAATATTGCTATCAGCGTTATGCATGAATGTTTTGAGCCTGTTAAGGAACCTCGCACCCAAAGAGATATAGTTGAAGATGTTGTTTTTTGTAGATGGTAAGACTATTATTAAATTCTAGTATTACCAAAGTTTAGTTACTTATCCCTATAAACTTGTGGTAATTATTAAAAAGTGGACACAGGTCAGAGCTGAACCGTTTGAATTTTAAAGGGTTCTATACGGTTCTTCTTGAGAAAGATGATGAGCTAGTTTCAGCTGCTACAATAAGGTAATATATATTTTAGCAAAGCTAGGTTATTCATTTGCTTTTATCCTTGTTATCTGACACATTTATTGTATTTGGTTGTTACCATTTTATAAGGATTTATGGAGAAAAGGTAGCGGAACTCCCACTTATTGGTACACGATTCCGATACCGTAGACGTGGAATGTGTCATGCTCTTATGAACGAGCTTGAAAAGGTAAAATATTACATCTTTATTTCAAATGCGGTAAGATATACCAATTAATTTGTTTAAAAGGCCAGACCAACAATCCCTTGTTGCCCAATGCCCCAAAGTCTGTTTGGTTTTGTGCGGTTTAACCTCCCACTCAGGGCATTTTTCTATAATAGTTTTCGTAATGGTTCTACTTTTGGCTTTTCACAGAAACTCATCGAACTAGGAGTGGAGAGACTAGTTTTGCCAGCTGTCCCGAGTGTGCTACAAACTTGGATCTCATCGTTTGGTTTCTCTCTGATGACCGAATCAGAGAAATTGGATTTTCTAGGCTACACTTTTCTTGATTTCCAGGGCACACAAATGTGTCAAAAACGCTTGGTGGGGGCTTTACCATCTGCAGAAACAAGCATATCAAGAGGTGGGATTTCTGTAATGATCCATCCCCCTTTTACTGGCATGTAACTTAGAATTTAGGAATCCACAAACAAACTAAAATCGTATAAATTGATGCAGGGAATAATTGCGAGATAACTAACGTAAGCAATGTTGGAGATTTAGATGGTATCAGTGCTGTTTCAGAAGTGTCTCAAGCTGAAAGAGTTGAGGAGAGCGGGATGATTGATCAACGTTCCTTAGAGTATGTATCCAAATTTGAAGCTCCTGTGAACAAAAGTTTAACTTAGATTCTTACTTTCTCTCTTGTGGCCCCATGAAATTGTCGTTCAAATAATTTGGGGATGGTCAAACCGCTTGAAGCTGAAACTTGTGTCCTCGTGTTTCTAACCACTGTGATTTTGCTAGTACCGCTCGAGGCAACCAGCACAAGAATGGCATTGGCTCGGCTCCTCTTGAAATCTTGGTAAGCTTCGTTCTATTTTCATGCACTGTCGATTGTTTTTCTCAGCACAAATCAAAAGACAAAAGGTTTTGAAATTGTTGATTGTAGTCGAACCAACATTCTCATGTGGAATGTCAAAGTGAGATAAGCGTAGAGTGCGCCATGGAAGCATCGAACCCCAACGAAGATGACAACAATGGCAACAACAGCCATTTGAAATGCTACCAACGGAGGAAAGTAGTAGCATGCGGGAGCTGACTGGACTGGACTTTGTTTGCTTCAGCGAAAGAAAAAGTAAATATCAGCAGACTCACGATCCGTCCAGGTTCTGAAAAACAAGAATAATAAGTTGGTAAGGTGTTAATTAAATGTATAAAGTAGCGGGATTGGTCATCTCATGGGGCCGAAATACTAGTTTGTGTACAGTATATCGTTGAGATGGAGTCGCCGTTTGTTTATATTTATGCGTAGCAATAGCATGTCCGTAGAGCTCCGAATTTTGCCACTTGTTTTTTTTTTTGTCTGGATTGTTGGTGCTTACGATTGGCATGAATTACAAAAGTAGTAATATTTGGAATGGAAGTAGAAGTAACTAACTAGTGTGTTTAATGTTGAATTTTCATTACATAAACTTGTATTTTTCTCACCATACCCATCTATTATATAAGGGTTCACTTAAAAAAATATTTATAAAGTAGATATGCATAAGTCTATAAGATACAATGAATTAGAGTTTATAAAATTTTGATTAATTATTTGTTGAATTAGTTAAGGTATACTTTAGAGCTTTTATAACAGTGGTTTAAATTATAAACCACCATGACACATCATCAAGTTTATAATATAAACCATTCTTATATTAATGGGGTAAAGTCATATAATACGAACCTACTTTTAAAAATTTATCAATATGGTACATCTATTTTTTTAAATGTCGCCATGGTACCTGTACTTCAATTTTTCATACCGATATGACCATATTTGTAATAGACCCCTGTTTTTTCATATCATTAGAACCATGTTTCGTATGTAAAAACCGTGTTCTATTATGTAGAATGATCATATCGATACAGAAAATTGAAGTACACGTATCATATAGACAATTAAAAAATTAGACGTACCATATTGATACATTTTTAAAAGTAGGTTGCTATTGTAAGACCTTAACCCTATTAATTGGTTTGAGTTTAGAATTTAAACGATAAACGGTTTGACCAACTGATTTCTTTTTTTATTTAGTGAATTTATGTCCTGTCGTCAATTGTATGTTTAGTTTATTTACTATTTCTTTATGTTTATATTAAGATTTTATATCTTATCAAGTGACTTTATGTCCTTTTAATTATTTATATATAGAAAAATAGATTAATTATATGGATAACTCTAACTACCATAGATGCTCCTAGTAGATTGGATTGAATTTGACTTGATTGAATTTGATTTGATTTGAAATTTAAATAAGATTACAATGAATGGCATGATAAATTGTTAAAACGACAAGTGACAAATTATAGAAGAATACTATAAATGACACATTTTAATTCATTTATTAGTATTTATATTATTACTTGTCTATCAACTCATGTATTACATGGGTTGAGTTTTTTTAAAATTATAATTATATATATAATATTTAATAAATATTATTTTATTTAATGTATAAATCTTTATGTGTGTGTGTAAATTTAGGTTTTCATACCTTCAAAATTTATTAGATTTAAAGTCAAATAGAGTATGTCAAATGATAATTATAAATGTCAAAAGTAGAGTATGTCAAGTGGCATCTCCTAGAGGATGACAAGTAGGATACATATTTATTTATTTATTTACTTATGCGATAATAAAAAATAAATATATATGAGAAATGGTTAGGAAAAAGGGTGGCTTTACATGCTTTATTCGATGACAAGTTTGATATCTATACTTTTCTTGCATAAGCCTTTATCTGTAACATAAGTGACAATTGTGCCATCTTCAAAAGGTAAATTCTAACATTGAGCCACAAACAACTAATTTTCGACTATTTTATTATACATAAATAAGTAAGTTGAAGTGGTCTTTAAATAGAAAACGAGAGTTACCTAATTTTGTTTCCACAAATTTGAAAATTTAGAAAATTAAATATCGTGATAAGCTTTTAATATTGAAACAAGCCATTTTTTAATTGAAACAAGCTTTTTAAGTGTTTTTCTTCTTTGATTGTTTACTAAACCCATTTGAACTAGGTTTATTGAATGGACGTTGGATACGTTGGAATCGTAGGTAATAGAATCGTTTAACTTTGCAAGGTTTTTAAATCGAAATAGACAATGAAGGAAAAAATTATAAAAACTTAATTCATTTCCCATGTGTTTTATTTTCTTCATTTCAATGGAGAAATGAAATATATATTAAACTCAAGTCTCCACTTATTTACATTTAGAATCAACGCTCTCGTCTCATAATAAAAAAATTGTAAAACTCACGTAATCTCATTCTTCTTGATTCCACTATACCAAACACACCCGAAGAGTTGTGCTTCTGCTTTAAATTATTTTTAATGGGTTACAAGATTTCGAAGGGTTGATTGAAGAGAAATTGGACATATATTATCTTTAACAACCCGATTCAATAATGAAGGTGGTTAGTAAACATTTTAGTTTTAAGGCATCCCAAAGAGACGTCTAGGGTTCGAGTCTATCCTTGATTTTATGTTTTTGAGACACGTAGTTTGCACGGTATTACGTGGGTCAATATAACTAAATTGATTCAGACAAATCTTTCTTGTATAAAAACATGATAAATCTTTTTACAATATTTTTTTTTCATTTAGTTTTATTTTGTATTGTGTATTACTTTTCTAATTTGAGAGTAATTCTACAAGTACATGAATCTATGATCTTGTGGTATTCCTACATTGGATCTACCGCAATAAAATATAATAATCCATGCGTAATATAATGATAATTATGGAGTTGTTTTGGTTTTATATGTTAGTTAATCACTTATACATCTTAGATTGTAGTTTTGTTCTATTCGGAGAAAGTTAAGAATTAAATTTAGTATGAAAGACAATAAAAGGTAATGGAGTTTTGATAGTTTTTTTTTTTATTTTTTATGTCAATCTTTATTTATGCGTAAATATATCATTAATTAAAATATATTATAAATTAAATGATTGCATTTCATCTGATTTCATTTCATGATACCAAACGTCTTTTAAAATCTTTAATTGAAATACTAGCAGCTGCTTATTTTATGACCCTTGACTAAAGGTATGGGTTCTGAGATTCTCTTTGTAATCGTACCCTTTTGTCTAACAAAAGCAAGACTTTAGATACAGAAAATTAGAAAGAATGAAATTATTTGAGTTTGTGAAAATTTTTAGTTAAGAATGATAATACATAAATAATACTTGATGGGTATATAAAGAAACAAGATTACTATTAGTCTTTAAGTGTTTTAAAGACCAGAGAGTTAAAACACATAGAAAAGTAGAAGTGGACGAAATAAAATTGAATTAGTTATATTTTAAAGATAACAAAGATGTATGACCTTTTAAACTAATTTATAATATTTCACATTCAATTAGTTAAAGCATATGTGTAATCGGGTTGAGTTAACCTTTGAGCTACTCAAGATGTGCTTGAAAAATAATCAAATTCGAATGATGTTAGTTGAGCACAAACTTGAGCTCGAACTACTAAAATTTTATTGAATCAAGCTCGTGTTCTAAACTATTCGACTTGTGAGGCTCATGACCCTAATTAAGATTCCACGTATTTATAAATTTACCATTTTATATATAATTAATTAAGTATCAAATATGTCAACTAAAAATATAAATTATAAATTAGATGAATCTTTATACATAAAGAAGAATAATGTATTTTTCTTATACTTTTTATAAGAATTAATATTTATATTAATTATAATTTACACACATTTTATTCAATCAATTATTTATCAAAATTATCTATATACGTGAATTTATAAAGGATATTTGTGCAAAAAAAACCCCTCAAATTAGACCATTTTTGTGATTTGAACCATCAAACATTTTGCATTGCACAAAAAACTCCCAACCAGTAAAATCTCACGAAAATGGGATATCACCGGTTGTAACCAATTGAAATTCACATGTCATTGTCGACCACTCACCAGTGACCACCGCGATTTCGATAAAAAAGTAAATTTCAATAAAAAAAACACAAATTTAAACAAGTAAATAAACAAGTTCATTGGAGAGAAGGTTCGTCAGAGACAAAGGATTGATCAGCAGATTGCAACCGGTTCATCAAGTTGCAAATCTTTTTTTTTTATAAAAAAAATCTTATTTTGATAAGTTTTAATCAATTTATAGTTTTTTTGCAATGAAAAATAATTAAATATTTAAATCATAAAAATAATCCAACCTAGAGGTTTTTACACAAATTTCCCAATTTATAAACTAGTTATTTTTTCATAAATTAACGAAAATACGTTAACTTTGTAATTACTTCCACTACTTAATTAAATTATTATTATTATTAAATATAAAATGTAAGATTCTCAGTGTAAACATAAAAACATAATGCACCGTTGTTTGTCAAAGTTTTTTATATAAACTAGACCCGACACACGTGAATCCATTTAATCACTCTTCTAAGTTCTAACGCAAACAAAACAACAACAAAAAGAAAAGAAAAAACCCAAACCCCTCATCAGTTCTCCCCCCTTTTAGTCTTTCCATCCCACTGCAACAACAGCATCTTCTCCCATGGCTTTTTTATCTACTTTGATTGCTGCCATTTTATTCTTCAATTTCACCTCATCTTACATGTTAGTTCACCATCTCAAAAACCACAATAACAATGACCATAACCCGCAACACCGACGCCCAATCCTCCAAGCCAATCAGTCCCAGTGTTCTCTCTTCATGGGTTCATGGGTCCACGACGATTCCTACCCGATCTACCAATCTTCTTCTTGCCCCATTATCGATCCAGATTTCAATTGCCAGATGTATGGCCGACCCGACTCCGATTACCTCAAGTACCGCTGGAAACCTGCCAATTGTGAGCTCCCAAGGTAGTTTTTTATATCTCCGCGTTTTCTTCCAAATCACCTCTAGTCTAGTACCCAATGCTTTAAGACTTGTACTTTGACAACATTAGAAGTAGTAGATATTTATTAGATGTGGTTGACAGCTGTGCAATTGTGGGTTTGACCAGGTTCAACGGGCTCGAGTTCTTAGAAAAGATGAAAGGGAAGACAGTGATGTTCGTGGGGGACTCGCTGGGGAGGAACCAATGGGAGTCGTTGATTTGTCTGACGTGGTCATCAGTGCCACGTGTATCGACCCAAGTGAGCAGAGGGTATCCGCTCTCTACTTTTAAGTTTGTGGTAAGTAATAAATTTGAGCCGTTGGATGATTCGGAATAATTGATGTAATAATGTATATGTATAATATGTAGGGAATATGTAACAATGGGTTGGTTAATTTAATGGAACAGGAGTACGACGTAACGCTGTCGTATTACAAAGCACAGTATCTGGTGGACATTGATTCAGTGGGAGGGCGGAGGGTGCTTAAATTGGAGGACATATCTGAAAACGCCCGGGCATGGAACAACGTCGACGTTTTCTCCTTTAACACCGGCCATTGGTGGTCTCATACAGGAGCCACCCAAGGGTTCGTTTATTTTTCTATTTTATTCCTTCCTTCCTTCATCTTTCCTTGACTATATATTTTAGTTTATTACAGGCGTATTACACGGATATTTTTAATATATATAAAAAATAATAAATAAAAAGATAAAGATATAAATATTATTTTTTAAACAAAAGTATATAAGATAATATTATTATTTATTATGACCTATTAATTTTGTATATTTCTAAATATATATGAAGAGTAATTATTTTCTTATATATATTTTTAAACTTTTATTATATTATCTTATAATTAATAAGTTAGTAGATTATTAGATTTTGTTTGATTTGATGTGATTTAAATTTAAAATTAGATTATATTAGATTTGGATAGATTTAATTAATAAGTTAGTAGAGTATTAGATTTTGTTTGATTTGATTTGAATTTAAAAGTAAATTATATTAGATTTGGATAGATTTAATTTGAATTTCTTTATTCTTTTTAAAATCTATAAATGCCACGTGTCGATTCATGGTGACGACACGTGGCTTCACCAGAAATGAGTATAGTTACTCTTTTAATAGTATAGATAGATACTTTAAAACTTTTATTATTTATTATTAACCCTTTTTCTATTTTTATAAAAATTATAAATTTCTTTTTGAAATACATGTCTTATTTAATTCATATTCTTTCAATCATATTTTTTAAAAGGGGAGCTAGTTTTCATATAATATATTTCTGGATCAAATTTTGATTTTTTATTAAAAAATGCCTGCATCAAAGAGGCATTTAGCTAAATTATGTAAACAAATATTATTTTAATTAGGCAAGAGCTTGGTTACAAACCGGACCAGACCCTTAAAAAACCCAAACCCATAAAGCCCTAAATTTAGAACCGATAACCAGGCCGGATAATAGGTAAGTTTTGACTTTTATAAAAAAAAATACAAAAACGAATTGAATCTTGTAAAATCGAAAACCGATTAAAGGTGTTATAGGAACCACGGAAACAAGAACTAGCTCGAAAGTATGTAAATCGGTCCGGTTCAAACCAAATGCATTTTTTATTTGTTCCTGTTATTTAGTGACAGAGAAGATAATAATAAAAACCAAAAACATATAAATATTAGTATCTTTTCAATCTTGTATTAAGAAAACGTGGGTGGCAGAGCACACATATTAATATTAATATCTTAGAAGGATTGGGTTGGAAATTATTTGGTGCAGGTGGGACATGATGGAATCCGGTGGATCGCTTTACCAGGATATGGATCGTATGGTTGCCATGGAAACTGCCGTAAGGACGTGGGCCCGATGGGTCGATTCCAATATTGACACCACTAAAACCAGAGTTTTTTTCCAGTCTTTCTCCCCTACACACTACGAGTATGCACCCTCATTCCCTCCATTATATCACTCTTTTAGCTTGATAATTTTGTTACTAATGTAGCCAGAAATATTTGCAGCCCATCGGAATGGGGTGCAGGTGCCGCTACCACCACCAAAAACTGCTATGGGGAGACGACTCCGGTGACCGCTTCCGCTTTCTCCGGAGTCTACCCGAACGAGATGAAGGTGGTGGATGCTGTGCTCCGTGAAATGCAAACACCGGTTTACGTGCTCGACATTACAACTCTTTCAGCTATGAGGAAAGATGCTCACCCGTCGATCTACAGTGGGGATACGAGTACGGGTCAAAAGGCTAACCCTAATGGAACCCCAGATTGTACACATTGGTGTCTTCCCGGGTTACCCGATACTTGGAACCAACTCTTCTATACCGCTTTGTTCTTTTAGGACCGATCCAAATTTTGGTTTTTGACCGTTTTGTAGTTTGTCATAGATGCCCATTTAGAATCGGAGCCGATTTGTATCCACAAATGGAATGATTTGAAATCTAGAGATAGGTTATTTATTGTTGTTTTACTTGAGGAAATGTACCAATGACATTCATAACTTATTATACGTTTGGGCCAACAAAAACTTTACTGATCTTTGTTTCCGTACTTCAAATGAGTTTTAGGGATTGTTTTATGCATCATTCTTGAACTTTTTAGCTGTAGCATCCGATAACATATATCCACGGACCAATAAATTCATCAAAAGTTGTAATTCAAATCGAAAGGTAGCTCAAAAGACCATCTCTGGTGCCCATCATCGATTGAAACACATAAATAAACGAATCTAGAGACCATCTCAATCTTCCTCTTAAAAGTCTAAAGGTAACAAGGTCTGTATGTTTTCGATCCCAGCATTCAGTCGGTTTCGGGTCCTTACCAAACCCTTGAGCATCAAGTTTGTCTTATGTTGTTTATCTTTAATTTGCAAATGTTCAATTAGCTAGGTAATCATCTTCAACTTGTATTTGTCGGCAATGGGCTTATGAGTTGTGACAAATGGAAGAGGGTATCGGAGAGGTGTAGTTCGATGGAGAAGAATTACAGTGGTGTGTTTGATAATCGTGGAATCATATTGCTGGTCTTTCAAACAAAATTTCAAGACGTAGCTCTTCAGTAGCAGCAATGATTTTTCAAGCAAGGAACCAAACGATATCGGTCACTGTCTTGATGATGATAAAACCATTCACGACGCCTTTCGACCTTATGAACGTCTAACATTTATGGTAATTTCGATCCAATAGGTCAAATGGAGGGAATAGCCAAAATAATTTGTAGTAAAAAGCTAGGTTTGAATATAATACAAAAAAATAATAATAATAATTCTAGAAAATGATGTAAATAAACAAACTATTTTTTCAATCTTACGTAAATATTTTTTATATTTTAATCACGTCAACCCGTTCGATATATTTTTGTTGAATGGATAGTAATTATCACTCTTGGATTATCTAGAAAGGAAGCAACGCTGCCACACTATTGGATGACCATTGGGGGCTTGGGGCGTTGGGCGATAACAATAGACAGTTAGTGATAACTGACAAGTCATGAACAGGGTGATTCCAAATCAGTTAGAGGAATGTTACATGAGAGATTATAGCAATCCACAACAATAATTCACCTTTTGTTATTAACAATTATATAACATAATATATTATATGATTAATTTTAACTGAATAATTCTTATATAAATTATTTTATTTTATAAATACACATGTGGATAATTTTATATAATTAATAAATAAACTTATAACTAAAAAACCAATTTTAAAATTAATTTATAAAATAAGGTGTAAATATGTATTTCGATTTTAAAAAACTACAACCTTTCAATTGATTTATAAAACAATTCGTACCCAATTTTTGTAATAAAAATCATTTAAAGATTTGTTTTGCTGATGGGACGGGATGGATCATTCCATCAGCTACAACGCTAAAAATGATTAACGGGATTATACAGTTAGACCGTTTAATTGGAATTAATTCACTTGTTTGTTTAGGTTTGAGAATCATAAAATGATAAATAAATCAATTTCTTTTTCTTATTTTTATTTCCTTCACACATGCAAAGAAATAAAAGGAATTGAAAATTTGAACTTCCTAGAGAATTGATAAAAAAAAAATAGAGACTTGTCCAGCCCCCACAAACCCCGAACCTCATTTCTACTTCCACTTCAAAAAAAACCCTAGCGACACTCTCATTCTGCTTTTCTTAACCAGCCGCACACCTCCTTCCTCTTCTGCTTTCGTTCCTCAACGGTACCTCTCCATCCCTAGCGGCGGACCTCCATCAACCTCCAGGAGCGTCGGCGATGGACCTCCATCTTGCCATTTTTGAATCAAAACCTCCAGCAGCAGCGGTGGACCTCCAACACCTCCTTCCTCTTCTGCTTTCCTTAACCAGCCACACATTTCTTTTACCTCCAGCAGCAGTGGACCTCCATCGATTTTTGTTCAAAAGTAGAAAGGCATCTCCCTCTTTCACTCGTTTTTTTGTTCAAAAGCATATAGCCATCACAAGAGCAACATCCGATAATGAGCAACATTTTTTCAAAATGGATTTCCAAAACAGAATGCCTATTTCTCTCATTTTAGGAGGTAAATTTTTACATAAAGCTTGATTTTGAAATCATTGATTTTGAGTATGTGAAATCCATCATTGATTTCATTATAGAAATTTAACATCATCCCTTTATTAAACAAATATAATAAGACATTAAACGTCTAATTACTTAAAAAAAAAAAAAACGAGCCATTTGTTTAATTTTAAATCTCTTTACTTGTATGAAACTTGTTAGGAGGTAACTTTGTTACATAAAGCTTGTTAGAAGATAAATTTATTGCATAAAGCTTGATTTTGAGCATGTGAAATCACTGATTTCATTGTATGGATGTTTATTTGATTTTGAATCTCTTCCCATTTTGTAAACCGTTTTCATTATACACTCATCCTTTAGTTAACGATGATAGCTGAAGAATATGAAACATTCCCAACATGCATGCACACAGTTTTAGGATTTATATTAAATTAAAAAACAATTTTCACCAAATCAAAGGTTTTTGTTTGGTAAGAAAACAATATGTTTTTATTTTGAGAAAATGGCGTCAAATAGTTGTGTACTTTTGAGTTTGTACTCATTTATGTAGTGTACTTTTTTTTGTGCACATTTGGTAATCAAACTTTCAAAAATGTTTCAATTAGGTAGTTGGGTGACTTGGAAATCGGCACCAACCGGTCACCATGCTTACGTGGACGGGGTTTTCAAGAAAAATGGCATCAAATAGCTATAAACTTTTAAGTTTGTACACATTTATGTTGTGTACTTTTTTTGTGCACATTTGGTAGTCAAACTTTTAAAAGTGTTTCAATTAAGTAGTTAAATGGATTACCTAAAAATCGATACGAACCGGTTACTTTGCTTATGTGGACATACTTTTTATAATTTGAAATTAAAAAAACCTAAGATGATTTATTTTTTCTATAAAACTATAAAAAGATTCATAAACAAATATAATTGAAAAAATATGCTTTCATTTTATAACAATATAATAGAGCATTAAATTTCAACTCCTAAACATGATATCTATCAAATGGAAATGATATGTTTTGAATTTGATAAGCATCGTGTTTAAGAGTCATTAATTCTAGAGAGAATTTCATATATATATTTGTAAACTTCCAACATTACGTATATATCCTTACAAACATTCTTATTACATATATATCATTCTAAACCTTTAAATCTTACATATATATATATATATATATATATATATATATATATATATATATATATATATATATATATATATATATATATATATATATCCAAATGACTATTTTAAGTTTAATTACATCATTTAAAAAATATTAAATATCATTTTTTAATTAATATTATTGAATTAAATTAGAAAACGATATTTCTTTATTTTTCTAATTTATTTTTGTTGGAATTTAAGATGGTAGTTTTGGTATTCAAAGTTTTTTTAAATGATAAAATAAATTTAAAATAGTCATTTGAATATATACGTGAGATTTAAAGATTTAGAAAGATATATATGTAATAAGAAATTTTGCAAGGATATATGCGTAATATTAAAAGCTTACAAGGATATATATGTAATTCTCTCGTTCTTCTATGTCATAAAAATATATCCACATAAGTATCATAACCGGTTGGTATCGATTTTTAGGTAACCCAATTAACTACTTAATTGAAACACTTTTAAAAGTTTGACTACTAAATGTGCACAAAAAAAGTACACAACATAAATGTGTACAAACTTAAAAGTTCATAGCTATTTGATGACATTTTTCTTGAAAAAACCGTCCACGTAAGCATGGTGACCGGTTGTTGCCGGTTTCCAAGTCACCCAACTACCTAATTGAAACATTTTTGAAAGTTTGACTACCAAATGTGCACAAAAAAAGTACACTACATAAATGAGTACAAACTCAAAAGTACACAACTATTTGACGTCATTTTCCCTTTTATTTTTGAAAATAAACTTTAGAAGTAGATATAAAACTTGTTTCAAAATTTTCAAAATCAAACTCACAACACGATACAAGCCTTTAATTACTATTATTATTATCTTTGTTATTATTGTTATTTAATTATAAAAAAAAAAAAAAAAGAATTACATGAAGGGTATTTCTGAAAAAATTCAAAACTACAACTTTTGTTAGTTTCATTAGTATGATTGATATTAATAGATGTATGCATAGCTTATGAGCTTAAAAATCATAAATAAATATTAATATAAATTAATTTATAATTATTTTAGAATATTCATTCAAAAGCTTATTTTCATTATAAAGTAACTTTTAAGGTGTGTTTAGTAAGCAAGAATTTTAGGTTTGTAGTTTTTAATAAAACTAAAAATATGATAGTTTTGAAGATAACACATTTTCGAAATGATAATCTGTTTAGATTTGATAGAAATAGTTGTTGTCTTTTTCATTTTTCGCTCTCTTTTATGACATAAAATAAGGTGACTAGATTGAAAATAAAAGGTGAAAACCTCAAAATTTTGTTTTCAAATTTACTTATAATTTTGAAAACTAAAAATTGAAACATTAAAACTGAAAACATCAAAAAGCAATGAATTTAAATGCCTATTTCAGAAATCTTTACTTTTAATGAAAAATTTCATCAAAAACATGCAAACTACAAGCCCTTAGGATTTTGTGTTTCGTTCTTTGAATGACAGTCGGAGTTTACGTGTTTAAAGTTATTGAATGTAAAAATTTTAATAGGTATGTATAGGTCATGAATATTTTTGAGTTACAAATTTTTTTTGGGGTATTTTCGTGACCATAAATTTTTTTTCAATAATAAAAATAGTGCGGTTTTTTCAATGATTAACCGATTTTAAACCCGATTAAAACCCGGCCCAAAAGTCTGGCTCGTCTTTGCGTAACCGTCACGCCTCTTCACCGTTTCCTAAATAAAGCTTAAAAGCCTCCTCCCGCTCCGATTTCATACTGACACATTTCACACTCGCAAACGCTCTCGATCGCATATCAACCTTCAAATACAATGGCTAGCAACGATCCCGAGCACAAAGAAGAGGAGGAAACAGCCGTTGCCGAAGACGAAGACACCGGAGCGCAGGTTGCTCCGATCGTCAGGCTTGAAGGAGTCGCCGTTTCTACCGGTGAAGAAGACGAAGATGCAGTACTCGACCTGTGAGTGATCATTGTTGTTCCTGTTTTGGTCGTTTTATGGTATATTGCTATAATTTCGTATTTTTCGATTTCAGTAAGGCGAAGTTGTACAGGTTCGATAAGGATGGGAACCAGTGGAAAGAACGAGGCGCGGGTTCTGTTAAGCTGTTGAGGCATAAAGAAACTGGAAAAGTTCGTCTCGTTATGCGTCAATCGAAAACCCTTAAGATATGCGCAAATCATCTCGGTATGTTATTTGTCACTTGGTATTTTTTGGATTTTGTATGTTTTTAGTGAATATCATATATTTTTATTGTTGTTGTAGTTCTGCCGAGTATATCGGTTCAACAACACTCTGGAAATGACAAGTCATGTGTGTGGCATGCTGCCGATTTTTCCGATGGTGAACTTAAAGACGAGCTTTTCTGCATTAGATTCAAATCAGTTGATGGTAAGTTTCAAGTCTTACTACCTGTTAAATTTTGATATCTTTATATGCGTTTGGGTGTGATTTGTATGTATAGTTCACGTAATGTATTTATTAAGAAATGCTGGATAATGAGACCATATATCGTCTTGCTCTTGGCTATGTGGTTCTTGCCCTATGCTATTCTGGTGAGTGACTCATTAGGCTTTTGCATTCCCACTTTTTTTTTCAAGAGCAGTCTCAATAGATCTAAGAAAGGTTAGTAAGATTGACTATCTTTAAGCTATCTTTCAAAACGCATGCCTCAGTAGCTTACTAGCTTCTAGGCTTGGAGATAAGCGAGGTGATGTGATTCCCAGATGGGCATGCCTCAATGCAAAGGCTTGACAAATTAGAAAAATCCATATGAGTGAAAAAAATTTATAAGCCCTAATCAGATGATGTTGTTTAAAGGAAAGAGCGCTAATAGTACTCCAGTAAGGCAGTAATCATAGTGGGATTAATCATTTTGTTCTTCTTCTTTCTCCCTCGCACTTGTTAACTCGCAAGCTATATGCCTAAACTGATGTTGATGTTGTTCAAGGCATCATGTACATGTATTGTAGCCAGACGCAACACTCTTCTTTTTTCCTCTGGTAACATACTACCGTTGTTAGCAACTGAAAATGCTACCAATTTTTTCAATTTACTGAACTTGCTACTGTAAATGGATTAGAAAGTAATGGATTATTTTAGTGTAAAGTTAAATATCGAAGATGCTAGTTTTCGTGTTTAGGGTTCAAATAAGTTGTGAAAGAGGTTCAAATTTTATGGCTAAGGTGTGATGTGAGTTGTTCAATGTAGTGTTATTATGTTATGAATGAAATATGATATAAAAACAAAATAGAAGTGTTTTGACTCAAAAAAAAAGAAGGGTGACTCGCATGCATATGAGGTACACGCCTTCCCCATTGTTGTTGCCCAAGACCTGCCCAATCATTTTTGGGGTCTAGGACAAAAAGGTAGAAGGGCCCCTGTATTTATTCAAAACGAGAAGAATTCAAATAAAATAAAATTGGTAAATGAAAACAAAATAAAATTACAATTAGATAATGTTGAAATAAAAAACTTTGCAAGTCAAAACTCAAAAGATGTCATTCAATCGTTAATAGGCCTTTTCAAGAGTTTTTTCTAGTTAGGGGCCCTAAGATTGATGGTCTTGGGCTGTTGTCATTGTTACCCTTGTTCAGGTCTGGTCCCGGTGCCATGTACCACGCACCCACACTCACCTGATGATGTATGAGGGAGACAGAGAGGGCATCAGGGGTTGTTTTGGTGTGGTTTTGAAGTAGTTTCATATATACTCAAAATCCATTTCTTCCCATCACATGGTTGTAACATTTGAGATTTAGTGCAAGTAAATCTAATGTGTCTTGGAATTTAGATTGCAGAATGTTCATGGAAAAAGTTGAAGAGGTGGCTGAGTCCCAGCGAGACAGGGGGGAGAACACTGATGTCTCAAATGCTGCTGGATTGCTCAAGGAGTTGAGAGTTGAAGATGATCAGAACAATGAAAGCAAAGACAACGAGTCATCTAATTCACCAGAGGAGGCCCCTGCTTCCTCTTCGACTTAAATCGCAACCTTGGTTCTTTCTAAGACCAAATGGCCCTTCACTCTCCAATAAATGAGTTTTGATTTGGTCTGGTTTATGGCTGTTATTTGGGTCTGGTGGGTGGTATTAAATTATTGATCTATATAGATCGGGGCGGGTTTTTTTTTTTGCACATTATGCATGTATGCATGTGCTTGTGATTTAAACAGTGGTAGTAAGTAAAACATATTGTTTTCGCATCAATGGGTGTTTGTTATAAAATTAGGTATTTTTACCCTTGTGATGATGCATCAGCAGTCAGGACTCATACCTGATTTCATAAATTATACCAGCTTTGTAAGGGTGTAAATGAGTTGAGCTACTTGAGTTTAAATTTGAGCTGATTTCACATATTAATTTCACAAGTCTAAAAATATACTTTTTAATTATTAAATATATAACATATAGATTAACCACACACAGATATATGTATATGCGCGCACACACACACATTAAATTAATAAAATAAATAATAAACGAGTCGAGTTCGAGCCAAACTTGAGTTTGAAAAATTATTCATGAGATGAGCTCGACATACAGAGTTTGAAACAAGCTGGGCTCGAGCTCGAGCTCGAGTCTAGTAATTTAAAATGAGCCAACCTTGAGTCTAAACCGGCTCGACTGGTTTACACCATTTCTGATATAACGAACGAAAAGATATATAACAGAACTATGTAATTTCAAACCCATGAAGAATATATCGATTCATAGAATCATAGCCAAAGTAAAGTTAATCATTTTACTACAGTTAAAACCTTAAAAATTATATAAAGATAAATAAAAGATAAAAATAATAGTCGTAAATAACAATGCAATTTAAAAAAAAAAGGAAAAACATCTTAATTAAAAATAAAACTATTTAAAAAGACATGAGATAAAATCCAAAATATATAGAAAATGTAAAAACAAAAATAGGATAAAAATATATAAAATACACCCATGTAGTAAATGAACCAACATAAAGGGTTAGTAAGTTAGTTTATACTATGAGTGGGCATGGATCGGTCTAACCCAAAACATTTTTTTTCGGTTTTTGAGTTTTAGATATCATTTGGTTTCGGTTTCATCAGGGTTCGGTTAGGATTGAACCCACGGGTTATTAGCTTTCGGTTTTTATTAGTTCAGATTGGTTTTTGGGTTTAAAACTATGTTTTTGGGGTTGATTCTTTTACTTTAAAATGATTAATTGTTTTATTTAAACTCGGTCTTTTAGGTTGTATCTTCACTTTAAATCCATTTTCATTTCTTTTGATGATATCATTAAACGTATTTTATGAAAAGTAACAAATAAAATATTGACACACATACAACTACGTTAAAAACTACTAAATTATCAAATAAATAGTAAATACTAATATATAAAAATTCTAAAGTAAAATAACTATCACAAGTTAAAATATTTTTAAAAATAAATTAATTTATAAATCGGTTCGGTTTCGGTTTTGAATGAACATCCGAACCCAAACCGTTTACTTCAGTTTTTTCGGTTTCCCGGGTTTTCAGTTTTTTTTTTTACTTTTTAATATATATATATATATATATATATATATATATATATATATATATATATATATATATATATATATATATATATATAACGCGTAATTTTTTTCTCGAAAAAAATATATCACGATCAGTCCGATCGATATATATAAATATAGACATTAAATATCCATATTAAATCTCGAATGATAGTTTGCAATACTAATCACAATTTTTTAAATAATTAATGTTAAATATATATGAAGTGTTGTATATATAGAGACTTAGAGAGGGTCAATGGAGAACTTTCATGCATATAATAACCTTCATGCACCACCACAAATACATCACAATATTCGCGTGATGCATCGACTTCATGCGTGATGCATTAATATTTTCTTTACGTTCACGTGACTTTTAAGATGCTAGAAAGTGTGAATGTATGTACTTTTTTTTTACAAATAGACTTATATCATTAGTATCTAAATTAATATGAAAAAAATTTAAAAAAAAAAAAAAAAACTTTTTTCCCGAGCATGTTCTGAAACTCGTGTGTTTACAGGTACTCACGGTACTCTGCATTATTTAGGTACTCACACCAACCATATATGTGTGTGTGTGTGTGTGGGGGGGGGGGGGGGGGGGGGGGTTAGGTTCGATGGAGAACCATATGCATCGAGAACCTTAAAAAAAACCATCTACAGTTCTTAGATTAAATGATCAATGTGCATCACACGATGCACATATCTGGTATGCATAAGGGTATCTTGAGAAAAATAATATATCTACTCAATTAAATTTTAATTTTATATTAATTGAATATTCAAAAAATAATCAAACAATAAATGCTAAAATAAATTAAATTAATACAATTTCAAAATTACAAATCCAAACAAATTCAAAATTACAAACTCTAAACAATACGTGATGCATCTAATATTAACCGTTCAAAATTCATGATGCATCTTGTTCATCGTCATCACCAACAATTTTCAGTCATCTTCTTGTTCGTCATCATCGTCGTTAAACACAATGCATCTTCATAGGAATCATTTTAAAACACGATACATCTTCATCGGATTCATCTTCAAACACGATGCATTCCATCGGATTTATCTTAAAACACGATGCATTTCATCGGATTCATCTTCAAACACGATGCATCTTCATCTTCATCTTTTGCATCTCCATTTTCAAACACGATGCATCTTCATTTTTTGCATGTTCATCTACATCGTTTGTATCATCTTGTTCGTCCTCGGCTTCATCTGCATCATCTTGTATTCGTCGGCCAAAAGAGAAGGGATGGTCGTCGGCCATGTGAGAGGGGGAGAGAGGGCGGTAGACCGGCCATGAGAGAGGGTGGCTTAGGTGTGTGTGGGTGATAGAGAGAGAAAGAGGAAGAGATAATAAGGAGAATTAATGAGATGATAGTTAATTAAGGGATTTGATTTTTAAATTAATCACTCTTAAATATGAAAATTATTAAAATATCTTTTAAATTCTAATACATTATGAATTAATAAAAAAAAATTGTCATTCCCAAATTGCATTTTATGCAATTTTTGGTTCTCAATTGTTCCCAATGTATCAAGGTTCCCCATTGAACCTCAATCTCTCTCTCTCTCTCTCTCTCTCTCTCTCTCTCTCTCTCTCTCTCTCTCTCTCTCTCTCTCTATATATATATATATAGGGGTGGGTTCAATGGAGAACCTTATGCATCGAAGAATCTTGGAGAACCATAATGCATCGCTAGATTAACTGAAATGCATCACGTAGAAATCGATGCATCATGCAGGTTTTTGATGCATCACGTGGATATAATGTAGAAATCGATGTATCACGCGGGAATTTGATGTATCACGTGGAAATAATGATGCATTACGGGGGAATTGTGATGCATTGTGGTGGTGCATGGAGATTCTTCAAGGTTCTTCGATGCATGGAGGTTCTCCATTGAACCCACCTCTATATATATATATATATATGGTTGGGTTCAAATAAGAACCCCGTAATTCCGTGAGAATCACTCTAAAATTTGTGAATTTAATGTATACACAAACTTATGCATTTAATGTTTAAATTTGTGCGTTTAATGTATAATTTAATTAATTTTAAAAGGTAATTTTAAAGTTTGAGTATTATATTTATTAATATTGAAAACCAATAATTGTTTTAAATTTATGTATTTGATGTATAAATTTGTATATTTTGAATGGTTCTTGCACTCACTCACTCACGCGATTCTCACCAAAGAAAACACACAGTATATTTGTCGCTCCTACGAAAACCTAGAGAAAAAGACAATTTATACATTTACATATTTGGGAAGGATGTCCAAACACTCCGTTGAAAGTTTAAGAAATTGAAATAAGACAACCACTTAACTTATTACAATAAGAATCCACAATATTAAAATAAAATAATCTAACATCTATTATATAGAGGTGTTCAAAAATATCTGAATCCGATCCGAAAATCCGAAAATCAGAAGTGAAATTATCCGAAATTTCGGATTCGGAGTCGGATTTTGTATAATTTCGGATATTCAGATTATCCGGTTGAAGCGAACATGTCTCACAAAGGGGCCTGGAAAGTTGAAACTTTGTCTATTGGAGGAAGTATTACATTAATCAACTCGGTTCTTAACGCTCTTCCGTTATATTTCTTTTCCATATTCAAAGCTCCAGAATGCATTTTAAAACAACTAGAAAGTATTAGGAGAGGATTTTTCTGGGGCAAGAATGATGGGAAAAAGAGTATGTGTTGGATCTCTTGGGATAAGATAACAACTCCAAAAGAAGCAGGGGTTTTGGGAATTCCTAGTCTGAAAATTAAAAATCTGGCTCTTTTGGATGACAATGGATTATTCTCGGTTAATAAAATTTTGATTCTTCTCCAATCTAGATTGAGAAATGCAATGGGGGTCAGTATCAAGAAATGGTGGTGCTCATTCATTCCTAGAAAGGTAAATGTATTTGTCTGGAGGTTGATTAACAATGCTATCCCCACGAGAGTTAATTTAGAATCTCGTGGTATTTCATTACCTTCTGCTTCTTGCGTCCTCTGTGGCTCCGATCAGGAAGATTCAGACCATTTATTATTTAAATGCTCCAAGGTTTCTCCTATTTGGCATAAGGTGCTTGGATGGTGGAATCGACCAGACTTGCGGCTGAATTCGGTGAGTGAATTCAAAGATAAAGTGTTATTTTTTTCTCCATGTTGCAAGGGGGATATTTTTCTGAGGGGATCAATTATCTCAACATTGTGGGCAATTTGGAAATGGCGTAATAACACCCTCCATGCGGATCAAGAACAATCGGAAAAGATTTTGGTGTCGGATATCTTCCCTGGTATTCAAAGAACTTTGGGATTATGGTTTCAGAGTAGGAAATCGACCGTTCAAATTGTGGTCGAAATGGACTTGTAATCCTCTCGAGGCTCTAGTGATATAGTTTGTATTTTGGCTTCTGTTTCGGATTTTAGGGAGTCTTCTCCTCCTGGGAGAATTCTTGCCTTTTGGTGTTTTAGATTTCTTTCTTAATATAATTTGCCTTTCAAAAAAAAATCATCGAATGCATGTTTTTAATTCAATTTCACAATTATTAAATATTTCACAATTGATTCTCGGTTTATATGTGTGTGTACGCGCGCGCAACATAGTACCTCAAGAAATCCAGTTTATCAAAGGTACCTTCTTTAAAAATATTTTTTTTCATAATCATCTTTAATTTAACAATATAAAAATACTTATGAAAAATCATACACAAACACACACGGGAACTATGTGAAAATTTTAATGTTATTTTAAATTAAAGAAATAGAATATTTTTCTTGCTAATGTCATTTTGCTATTGCCAAACTTTTTTTTTTCTATTTTTACCCTTCAAAGAATTTTTTTCACTAATTCAACAATTGATACTTTTAATTAAAACCATTAGATTAGTCTAATCTATGGACGATATTGATTTTACAGTTTACACTAAATTTAGATTCTGCAATAATGTCATCTCTCTCTCTCTGTGTGTGTGTCTATATAAGATGATGCCTACCGTCCGATTTGGTGCATTTCATGAAAAACGCGGTGGCATGATCGTAAATAAGATGATGCATCACGCGGGATTTTGATGCATCACGCGGGAAATTTGATGCATCACGCGGGGAATTTGATGCATTTGTGGTGGTGCAGATTGGTTTTCACAAGTTTTCCGGTGCATGGTGGTTTTCCATTGAACCCACCTCTATATATATATACATCTGTGTGTGTGTGTGAGATCCATTGTGACCAAGTTATCGTTGTGAACAAATAACAAAAATACATCATTCTTATGTATATACAAGTGTTTGTAACATGATTCATATGATTCAAAAGATTCATAGAAGTGTCTACAACAAGATTCAGAACATTCAAAAGGTTCATAGTAGTTTTTATAACAAGATGTCTAGAATTCAACAAGATTATTAAGATTCGACAAATTCATAGGATTCAATAGAATCCATAGAATCCAATAAGATTAATATGTTAATATAAGGGTTTGGTAGTATTTTCAACAAGATTCAAAAAAATTTTATGGTTGTTCACAATGTTCACAACGAATAAAGTGCTCATAAAAGATCTTTAGTCTCTCTCTCTCTCTCTCTCTCTCTCTCTCTCTATATATATATATATATATATATATATATATATATATATATATATATATATATATATATATATATATATATATATATATATATATATATATATATATATATAGGGAGAGGTTCTTTTAAGAACCTTAAAGATGGTGAGAACCTAGGAACCTTTTAGAGCCCTTATATCAAAAGGGTATTTTTGGAATAAAAAATATTATATTTCTCTCTCCACCTTTTTTATTATATGCATCTTTTTTTCACTTTCTCTCTCTTACTTTTTTTTCATTTTCATTTTCTCTTTCTTTCATTAGAATTGATTTTAATATTTAAAAAAAAAAACGTTTTTTATAAAAAAATAAATTTTTTTCTATATAAAAAATTATATAATTGCTAAAAAAGTAATGTATTCTATATAGAAATATTATATGTCTATATAGAATGTTATATAATTATATATCTCTTTATGTAGATTAACATTACTATTCATAATCTATGTAGAATGTTATGTTTCTTATATATTTCATATATTTTTATGTTTATTATACAAATCTATATTTTTTTTGTAGATTACCATTACTATTCATTGTGTTTTTGGTATATTTTATATCAGTTGCATACCAAGTGTTTGATAAAATGTCTAAATGAAATCTTATTTTTTTTGTTTCAATGTGTTTTTGTTATATTTTATCATTTAATCTACGTAGAATATATGATACATGACATTCTATACGACATTCTACATAGATTGCATGACATTCTACGTAGATTGTATGTCATTCTACATAGATTGAATGTCATTCTACATAGATTGAATGTTAATATATAAAGTAAATATCACACGCATATTTGTCGCTTGCACGTTTCACCACAAAAGATAAATACAACTTTTTATTTTTAAAATAAAAGATAAAAACAATTCATAAATTCAAAATCAAATCAAGATTATCATATCTATATATTTATTAGACACTAATTTATTAAAACAAAATAAATCTAAATCTTATATTATCTATACTCATCTATATATCTAATTATTAAAATTTCTTAAGATAAATACATATTATACAAAATTATTAAATATTTTATAACTAAAGATACTTGTAAAAACATATTTTATATCATTTTATTTCTTGTAATAAATATATAATATGTTATATATTAATTAAAATATCAAATTTATATTAATTAAAATATATAAATTTACAAATACAAAAGTAGCTACTTTTCATATTTAATTATAGAACTAGAAAAATAATGGTTATGACTAACAATAATACTATTATTAATTTTTTTAAATAATTATCATTTTATGTCTTAAAACTTTTTAGTTAGTATGTTTTTTATGTTAGTAACTTCCATTAAAAATATCCACATAATGCAAAAAACATATAAATATAACAATAATGAATGGTAATGTAAATAAAATTTTAATAAATTAATTAAATACATAAAATAAAGGAATTAAATAAATAAATAATGAAAATTTTATTAAATAAAAAATAAACATATCTTAAATAATGATAATAACAATAATAATTAATTAATTAATTAAATCATCATTCGTTAAATTAATATTTAAATTTTAAAACAAACGCAAAACGCAAAAACCGTGAAAACATGTTAGGGTTTTTCATAATAAAACCTTATAAATAAATATAAAATATATATTATTATTTTATTACAAAAATTTTGTTTTAAATTTAGAAAATACAGTTAGAAATGTACTGAGTACATAAATTATGTTTAGCTATCTTTTAATAGTAGGTTTGATTAAAATAAGTAAAATGCATTAAATAACATAGATTACTAGTTTGTTGTAACGAAAAATTGGTTTCGTTCAATGATTAAAAGAATTAGTTAAAAGGATCTAAACTTTATTGTATAAAATGCTTGTACCTCTTATCAGTTATTATATTTATTTATGATGATGCAATATTAATAGTTTGTTCTAAAAAAGTTGTTAATTTGTTAATATTTATTAAGATTGCATTCCTACTAATACTCATATCTCAAACACCTGAAAATAATAACTCGTTTCCCTTCAATAGGACAACCAAACAAGACAATGAATGGTAATGATCCGTCCCATCTCATTATGTTGTTTATTTCATTTGTTTGTCATTTTATTATATCCAACAAAACAAACCCTAACATGAATCATTTTCGAAAATACACTCAATACTACTATTCATGCTTAAGAAAGAGACATGCCCGATAACAAAAGATTGTTAACCACTTTACGGAGGCATTTGGTACGGTGAAATATAATGAAAAGAAATCATTTATGTTTAACAATGAAATAAAATCGTTTATGTTTATAAGGCTTTTTAACAATGAAATAAAATCGTTTATGTTTATAAGGCTTTTTAACTAATGATAATGACAGTTGTATAAAAATAAAAGTTAGAAATAAAAATAGCCAAAGAACTACTAAAACCATGTCATTTACATTTTTTTTTTTCTAAAATGAAATTACACTAAACTCAAATTTCTAGTACTTTTCATTTAAAATCAAACCTCCCATCATATAATAAAAATACATGTAAATCTCATTTAATTTCATTCTTTGGATCCCACCTTATCAAATAACCCATCATATGAAAGAAGGAAATCGAGGAAAATTGGGAAAGGGCTAATCAACAACTACCAAGTGGCAGGTGCCCATGTTTTCCCATTTATATACTAAAAAAACAATTTTCACAACATATATAAAGGTTAATTGCAAGAAAAGGTAATATAACTTCATCAGAATGGACTATAATATAGTTTTTCCTCTCATAAAAGATATGAACTTAAAAAAACATTCTTTAAAGATAATACGATGGAACTATGTTACTTTTATCATGGTCACGTCATTGATGTCGGCATATTTTAGGCTATACCATTTTGGGTTAATAATGAAAAAACCTTACGAACTTTCATGAATTTATCGATTAAGTCGCTGTATTTTTTTCTGTGTTTAAGTGTCTGGACAATTTTTGTCTTATTCAAAACTATATATTTGGCATGTTTAGCAAGTAACTAACCGGTAAACGGTATAGTGGCCTAAACAATAAAAAAGAAAATCCAGTGACTTAATCGTGAAAATAGGAAAAGAAAGTTGGTTTTTTAAATAATAAACTATTCGAGTAATTAGTTATTTTACCTGTTAAGCACGAAGCAGGTTAAAATATATAGTTTTGAATAAGACAAACTTTGTTTAGGGACTTAAATACTCGGAAAAAAAAGTTCAGTGACCTAATCGATAATTGCATGAAAGCCCGTGGGATTTTTTCAATATTAACCCTGCTATTTTAATGAATGTTTTTCAAAAGCTTAAATCTTTTCATGAGAAAGAGAATATTATAATATGTTTGATTTGCTGGATTTAGAAAAGAAATAGATTTTGTAGTCCTTCAAGGATTGATATTTTTTAAAGCTGTCATTTCTGGAAGATGTAATTGCAATTTTTTTAAAGTTGTCAAAACATGTAATTGATATTTTTCAAAACTGTCATTTCTGAAAGATCCTACACCACAATAAGACTATTTTCTTTAGTAAGGTTTGCAGTTTACATCAAGGATTGATCATATGGCAATTCCATAATAGGTTCAAGCATAAATTTTACCGATTAACAAAGTCTAAATTTCGTTTGGAACAGAAAAGTTCATAAAAACAAGCGAGAACCTAAAACAGAAGGCCACAAACTTCAATACACTGAATGAATATCAAGTGTATTGCAATTTGCAAGTTTGCAAATCCAACGATTGATGCAGAGTTACCAATTAACAAAATCCAAAACACCCTCATACTTGATAACAAAATTGAAGGATGGAATCAGGATCGGATCATGTACCGACCTTGATAACTTTTTTTTTCGACATCTTTACTTACGTAAATAATTAATGACTTGTGTATTAGATATGATTACAAAACCATTATCATTTATATAATAATTTTTTTTAATAACGAGATATAGGATATGGTAACCATTTAAGTACCCTTTCGGCATCTTTCAATTCATTTGGCCGGTTTCGTTTATAAATCAAGTTTTAAATTATGACCATTTTACCAAACCGACCCATTTTTAGGTAAATGAATCTAAATTCTTGCCTCAAATTTGCACCCTCTCAACCCAACACCACCAACACCCATTTCTGAGGTGCCAACTGCTTATAATTTATATAAAGTTGTCCAAAGAAATCCATGTGATGATGTTTATCGACTGCTATAATTAGTAAAAAGAAGTTTTTTACTTATTTTATTCTTTCCTCTAATAATAATAATAATAACTTCATGAGTGAGAGACTTAGAATTAAGGCAAGTTTAGAACAAGGAAGACATTCAACGAAGCATTTAATATGTTTTAAGTTATAGAACATACCTCAAATTGGCTTCATTAAGTCTTCAGAACGTTTGAGCGGAGACTATAAGTAGCCCACTTATGAAATATATCCAAGTGAGTATTTCGTTCATCCACACTTCATAGTTAAGAATATGAGGAGGTTTACTTCAATTGACTTCAATATTTCTGTCGATATATTTGACCAACCAGTATAAGCAGCCAAACGCTTTGGCAATATAGCCAGATTCCACCTGGCTAAAGTTTTTTTGTGTGGCTGACCACACTTGTTGGTGAAGACATCAAGAGCATTAGTTAACAAAAGTTAATAAAGCTAGTGACGATAACAGCTGACCACATTATTAGATCTGTACCAGCAAAGCAAAACAAGATTAAAAATCAGATACCAACAAGCCTAAATGTGTCTCCCGTCTAGATAGTTATTTATATTGGCCGACACAACCAGTTGTTTTATATAGTTGTATATAAGATTATAGACCATTGCTACTTACCAAAACCAGGTTGATACAAACTAAAAAGCCACTTGCAATGGAATTGTACCACGTAGATTGCCTAGCTCATCATCATGCAGCTTCAACAACACATATTTACCTTGAAAGCATTCACGTATTTCTAGTGCACCTTTTCCTCTTATTACGGTGACAGTCCTCGTTTGAATCATTGACCATCTTGCATCTGTCTCTGTAGAGCTCATCAGCAATGAACTTTCTGTCCCGGGCTTCTCTGAAACCATGGTCATGTGCAACACCTTTACGTAGTTTCTTCTGGTCTCCAGAATAAGACTGTTCGGATTCATAGATGTATCCATTGTGTTTTTGTTCATATGACTCCTTCCTTTTAACATCTCTTTCTTTTTTTATGAGATGACGGCTACAACTACAATCACTGTCTGACTGTTCCCTGCTATTATGATGCTTTCTGGAGCTATGGTAGTGTTTTTTATGCCTCACTTCATCATACCTATAGTTACTATGCACATCCTCTACTCCCGAAACTGATCTGTCTGTATGAAATGATCCATGATCTCTTCCATCATTTGTGGAATGAAAACGTTTTTCATGTTTTCCATGACCAGATTTGATCTTTTGATCTGGATACTTGTCACAGCAATGATCCTTGTGTAACTTCCACCCATGGCTTTCCTCAGAATTGCTCAGGGTCTTTCCCCTGTCTCTATGGGATTTATATTCTGATGATCTTTCTAGCTCATGGCGCCTTTGGATGTCATTGTCTTCATAATCGAAAGACCGTTGCCTAACAAAAAAAAACTCTTATTAGTCTAAGCACAGGAAAGACCACATGCAGTATTCCTAGTATAACCATTTAGTGAAATCAATAACATGACATTAACAGATTGGTTGCTACATCGATCTTAATGACGCTGTTCTCTCATTTAAAAGTAGTAGATAAAAACCTACCTCATTTCATGGCAATGTTTTACTCTGTTATCACTGTTCTGGAGCTCCAAATTCTGTGAATGTACCGAGAGTTGTTCAGCTCTGGTTCCTACAGCTGCTAGGCCTCCCATCCTCGAGATTCCACTGCAAGGTTGTTCACAGGGCCAATTAAGTTGCAAATATTGCAGAGCATCGACAATAATGAGGGATTTTAACGAAAAACTCAGAACATGCACATATAACAAGCTCACCTAGGAACCGATAAGCTGCCATATGTAGGTTGAACATATGGCGGAACTCCATAAGGTGTAACAGGTACCATAGTGGCACTAAAAGGCACCATTCCAGGGTTTCCATACATATTCATGTAAGGATTTACAGGGGGAAAGGGAGCAGCATTCCAGTAGGGCATTGCATAACCTGACACACCTTGAAACATATGATCTCCTGAAATCCATAGAACTTGATCACCAGACAGTCTTAAGACAATTTAAGAACTTGTCAAATAAAGCAGGACTTACCAGGATGAAACGTAGGGTGTTCAGTAGATGCGATAGGACAATCTCTTATTAAATGGTCTGGAGAGCCACACATGTAACAAGTACGTCCTGCCTGATTGATAACAAGGTACTTTTAGTGTTCACATCAGATAGAAGGTAATTTTATAGCACGTCTCCACCAACTAATAATAGGTATTCTTTCTATCTAAGAATATATTGCTAAACCCAGCAAGCCTTGAGATGAGCATTTCTCAACATTAAGCAAAACCCAGACACCAAAAATTTAAATTTTATATGAAAAAGGAATAGGAGAATATCTAAAGCACAGATAGTCATGTCTCAGTAGTCACTCATGCAGAGTTTTTTATCGTTTGAGTAAGTGGCATACCATACGGTGTACCAAAGAGCAAGAACAGAGTTATGAAATCATGTCATCAACTATGGCACATAACATTTGAAACACCTGCTTACCCCAAGCAAACAGAAGAATTAATGAAAAGAACATCCCAAAAAACAGGAAATCTACAAAAAAAAAAATATCCAACAGAAAACCCTTAAAATGTGCCATGCCTGAATGGTAATCTCATAATTTCCTTTTTTACTTTCTTTTATTGGTATAGAAACGAAGGCCCATGGCATGCAGCTTCATATTCTAGCCATCGTAATAAGTTAAAGATTTACCAAATATTCCCCCTATTATATTGCAGTATAGAACATATATGCTGTTAATGGGTTTTAGCCGGTATCGATACAAAGACCATATAATGTCATAGAAGCAAAATTATAAAATCCATTGGCTCCTCACCCTCGCCGGCCACTGCTGACTGCCGTTTCCCCCTCCACCGACGACCCCGACCTCCATCCCTACTGCTGATGTCCTCCGACGAGGCTGACCCCCACCCTCTTTTTCGAGCGATCTCGGCCTTAATCAAATGGAATCTCTCAATAGATCTACAAGGACCCCTCCTTTTTCGATCGATCTTAGACTCCTCACACGGCGGTCATTTTTTAGAAATTTGTGTTTATAAAAGAAGTGAATGTTCGCCGGCTGTAGGTCTGCGCCGGAGAGAAGCGTAGAAGATTGTGATTTTGAGTATATATATCGTATTATCTTGATTGATTTCTTTCTTTTTTGTTGATATTGAGTGTGTGTGTGTGTGTATATATATATATATATATTGTATTATCTCCATAGATCTACATTGAAGGTTGTTCCTTGCTTCTTTTATTTTGATTGATTTCTTTTATTTTTTCAGTAATTCATTATTACTTTGAGTATATGATTGTGATTTTGAGTATATATATTGTATTATCATGTTAATTTCATGCATATGTTAAAGATAGTTGAAACATATTTAATATTTATTTACAAACTTGATTATTCAGATTTGTTTATGTTTATATGTTAAAGAAAGCTGATATAAGTGTATTATTTTTGTTCTTAGATTTATATATATAATACAGATTCAACATAAAGAAACAAACTTATTAATTCAGTAATCAGTAATCAGCGCCGAACACTTATCAATCAGCACTGTAATCAGTTTTCAGTCACTTATCACTTATGCAAAAGAACAACACCTACTGATTACAGGCCTTCATGTTGGAATCTGGAGCAGCTACCCCGAAGCTGGATTTGTCCACTGATGTTAATCATGTTATCATAGCCTTGGTATCAAATTTTTCATTCCATTTTGTTATACCACCCTCCAGCCTCCAGAACTGGCTTTGTCATGCATAGAAGACTCTTGGCAAAGCTTCAAGGGTTTAATTAATATCATGATTATATACCATGCTGCTACTCTCAGAAACTGTGACAGGTTTCGACTATCATCATGATTGTAATTTGTGTTTAAATAAACTTTAGGTCCCCAGTCTACCCATCACAACCTTTAACAAACTTCCTCACCCGTAATACAATCATCACAAACTCCTCCAGCTGTTCTCATCGTTACCTAGACCCATCCAAACTTGGTCCCTTGTGACATCTACCTCACTTCAGTTCAAGGGATGCATAGTAGTCAAATGGAGATACATATGACTATTGTAACATCAGACACTGAGTTGTAGACCAATAACAAATCGAACTGTAATATTTGTCAAGAAAATGTCCTTACCATTACATCTATGAAATTCAAAAACTGAAAACTTCGACCAGATCCCATGGACTTGAGTGTGACTTGATAACTGATATGCAACTTCCAAGAAGTTGAAGGAACATTTATCAAATCTAGAGCATTCAAAGACTTGTTTGAAAAAACATAAAGACCATTGCAAGTTTTCCAGCAGCCAAGTGTATAGTTCAGTTCTTGTTCCTCATACTTTCCTCTCCTAGTTGTTCTGACCTATTTTTGCAGCATTTGGATTTGGATATAGTAATTTTGCAGTTATCTTGCTTTTCTAATTTCTATTTGCAACTTTGGCAAAGAGACACCTTAAGGGGATGTCAACACCTGTTGGACCTGTTGTGGCCCTTCCGAGCCACATCCTGCGCTATTGTTGCTTCGTTTAGATTTCATGAGTGCTTTTTGCAGTGACATTCTTACATGAAATATCTCCTATTGGGTCTCATCGCTTCATATTTTCTTTAGGGCCCTTTTGTGGTTTATTATTTATGTATATTTTGCTTTTCAGCCAAATGTATTTACGTTTCACTCTTCTCTCGAGTGCTTCCCAGCATTTAAGGTGTATTGCAAATAAACAAGATTAAGTCTGTGTATTTTTTGGGTGGAGGAGCATCCTACAGTAGTTCTCTCCCAGACTGGAAACATGCAATTAACAAAGACATGCTACTCCATATTATCAAAAACAGCCAAAACCAATATATAAGTTTGGGTCTGAACGCATGGATCAGAACTTCAAATAGGCCTATGCATTATTTTCCCCCAGTCACATGTTTATTAATTGTAACAAAAGCCATGGTCTTTGGAACGACTACCTTTTTGTTTCTGTTGTCAACTGCATAGCTTCGATCTCCACCTGAAAAAATATGAAATTCACGGAATAGGTTAAAGATCAAAATGCAGTGTGCGATGTAAGGCAGTGATGTCCTCGGGTAGGTTTGTACCTCCAGAAATAACACATATTCCCCTTTTCTTGGAGGTGGAATCAGCTGGATGGAATAAGCAACCAAAGAAATTTTGATATTAATAGAGGTACAAAAAAGTGACAAAAGGGAAATTCTATACACGTCCAAAGATAGAGTCCACATTTGACTTTTGCATCATGTAGCTTACTTTGTGCAACTTAAAAAGATAACCAAAAATATTTTGGCTGTACATTCGAATAACAATTACCAGATCCAGCTATAACAAGATATTATAATAATATAACAATGTGTAACCAAAAGGCCAAATTGTTCACGTCCCTTTCGACTTGAAAATGTAACTTTTAATTTCTAAAACCAAGAGGATGCTCTTTTGGGGAAAGATAGAGCAACAGTAATAAGTAATGAGTCACTGTTTTGTAATTGTAAGCATATGAGGAATGACATATACCTTCATCAGGCATGCAAACTTGAGGCATAACAGGCTGGTTTTCACCTTGAGAATCCGCAGGAGGTGCCAAATTTTCATGTGTAGGTCCACCTCCATTATTACTAGTTACTTCAAGCAGCGGAGTTGAATTCCAGAGGCCGACGGCACCAGATTTACCAGTATGATATCCTGTACCCTCCAAGAAACCGTTCTTCCTGTTATGTGGCTCGTGCACAGACTCTGCCATATTCTGATTTGATCCTTTCTCTGTTGCAGATGTAGAATAAAGGAAATCCAACTTTCTTTTCGTGACAGTGGAAACCTCCTTCCCCTGAATACCAGATTCGCCATCTGAAAAAAAACAAAAGTAATCACACATGCACTACTGAAAATAAAATTATTCATCTAAAAATTAATTGGGTTAAGTATCATTTTGACCATTTAACTTTTAAATTTGTCTCATTTAGCCACTAAACTATTTTTTGTCCTGATTTAGCCACTAAACTTTAGTTTAGTGTCATATTTTGGGGAAAATGAATAAAAATAATGGCTAAATCGGTACAAAATATGATAGTTTAGTGGCTAAATTGGGACAATTTTCAGTGGTTAAATCGGTAAAAAAGAAAGTTTAGTGGCTAAATATATCTACAAAATATAGTTCAGTGGCTAAATCGAGACAAAAGATAGTTTAATGCCTAAATCAAAAAAAAATCTGAAATTGGGATGGTCAAAATGACACTTAACCCTTTGACCAGGTAATATCAAAAGGGCCTCACCTGGGACATATTTCTGCAAATTATTTTCTGGAGCAGCGGCAAGAATCTGAGATTCAAGAAAATGCTCAATGGCATGCCTAAGAGATAAATTTGGCAGCAAGTGTTCAACGCTGTACTGGGTAGAAGAACATTTAGGGCACCTTGCCGTCAGTGGAAGTACTTCACAGATGCCTGTGCACACACAAAGTACATGTGACATGTCATATATGTATGCTAGAGATCCCCCCCCCCCCCTCCCTTTTCCTTTACTTGGTAATAAATAATTTTAAGCAGAACATTCCACTTAACTATTACAGGCTTACAGCCAAAGCATTCAGAATGTGTTTGATGTGAGCCACACAAGACACTGTGAATTAAGTATGATATAAACTTAGATATCGTCCGTTTCGTCTGCATCTCTTTATTTGTTATTATTAGAAATGATGCACATACATATGTATATGTAGGTACCATTTCTCAAATTTTTATATAATTTTCATAGATTGAAAGTTGGCTAGGGTGGAATTTCCCTGGTTACCCAACAAAAATAGTGGTACAGAAGAAACAGTTTATTTCACCACTTTTCAGATTAAAACCTTTATTAGTGAGCATACATCAGAACACCTAAAGATCAATAATCCTCAATTCCTCAAAGATTCTCTAATTGGGCTAAAAAGTAACAACCACAAAACACCCTAATAGGCACAAGCTCAATCAGCAAAAAGACACTACACCCTCGGCATAGAATTTAAAAATAACATTGTGCAAAATTCTGCTCTGAGACTACTAAAATGAAACAACCACGAAACAGTATTACAGTAGTTATAAATGTCTGAAAAAAAAAAGTTAGTTAGCCATTACTAGAAAAAGAACATTGTTAGCAAGCAACATGCGGAGACAAAGTTGCAAACATCCATGCAGATTGCAGAATGAGGATTGCCCTGTTGTTTCCCTCCAACAGGCAACAATATGATATTATGTTTTAGAAGGATGCATTCTGACCAGAAAGATATTTGTAATTATTCAAGATGCCAGCCGTTCATTACACTACTATTACAGTTTTCATGGAACAGCATTTCACCCTTACAGTATAATATATATAATATATGCACACACACAAACACATGGGGGCTTTACTTATGCCTATAATATCAACATCAACAACTAAAGGGCTTACACTTTTTACAAAAGCTATGCTGACAGCATGGTATCATCACAGCCTCCTTGAAATATGTGTTGCAAATAGGACATCTAAGTTCCGATGGCAAGTCAACTTTTTGCAAATCAAAGCCCGTTGTGTTAGCCTCTCTATGGACAAGTCAATATTAGAAAAGAAACAAAAAGATGGTTTAATTAGCCTGAATAAATTAATTATGAGAAACCAAAAAGATCATGTGGCACAAATTATACTTTTTCAATTTCATGTGTTCACTGTCTTCAGGTGCAAGCTTCTCCGGAACTATTTCATCTGGTTTGTTGTGATCTATACCTGCAATTACAAATAAAATGAACTGTAGTTAGAACGGTTGGTCCAAAAATTATATTTAGCTTCTTTAAATTGTTATACACCTTTTGGAGTATCCTCACTAAGCTCACTTGCTTCAAGCTTATGATGTCTTAACCTGGAAAAACCAAGGTATCACATGTCAAGCTCAAGCCAACAAAAATACAGGTAGAAAAAATATAAGTTAACCAACAGTAATTATCTAACAAAGGAATGGAGGATAGGTAACGTAAGAAAATGAAAGGCAGTAGGTCCTGCTGAGATCAAGCCTCCAAATGCATTCCAAGGCACTTATTGTTTAATGAAGCCCATATCTATAATAGTTAAGTGAATAAAGGGTGTAGGTCTCAACACTAACAAATTTATAGATATAGGCGTAATGAAAATAGAAGCCCAGCCCTAACAAAAGTCCAGTGCTAGCACCAAATGACAGTTAATTTATTTTTCTTGTTTGATTATTCTATTTTCTGGTGCGTTCTTCTTCTTGACAACAATCGCATCAAGGATTCTTCTTCTTGTGGTCTGAACTACAATGATCTCATCAGGTTCTCATGAGTTGTATTATTTGTTTTTGTATTATTTATGGATTTAAACGATATGGAATCACAAACTGAGACAGCCTGTGTATAACATGACATGTTGGTGGTTAGTTGTTAAATGTATAATTACAGTGTTCTTCGTATAAAATGTGATATCAAAATAAATTTAAAAATGTTTTGGTTTTAAAAGTGTATGAACACACAGCCTTCTGCTACATGCTACCTAGTTCTTCAACTATTCCTTCCTATATGTTCTGCAGATCTTGATAGCATTAACTACTTGTAACATTTCAAGTATAGGAAGGGACTCAAGAAATAATGTAGCTCACTCGGCAAGTACAAGAGTGCCAAGACGTCTGAGAAGGTAAGAAAGGGCAATGCATGAAGATGTGTTCTGCATGTCAAATTATTTACACCGTCACTGGTTTTTCAAGGTTCTTTGCATGTCGAGACCAATAGTTATCAATAGATAGACTTGATATAAATTGGGATGCAGTGTTGGTTAGAATTGTTAAATAATTTCATACATACTGCATTAATGTGTATATAGAAAAGCCTGCATGACCTGGAAACTCAGACTTCAGAGTGAAAGGTTTCACAAACGATGTACAAAATGGTAGTTGTCATCCTTCTATCTATTATGAGGGCCAGGTACTTAATCATGGATTTTAATGTTTTATAACTGACTTGATATGATTACTTCAACTGCAAGTAAGATGAAGCCAACTGCCCTCATGTTCCCACCGCTTCCAACAGAACAATCCACTCACATGTATTATTTTCATAATTAAACAAAAATATTCACCGCTGATACACCAAATGTTGTAAAAATTCATCAAATGATTGTTAATTTCGTATAGCTAAATCACACGTTAACAGGGTCTATGACGAAACTTAGTTCAATAATATTGTATAGAACTTACATGGCTGAAGACGCCGGTTCTGCTGGAACCCTCTTTATGATCACACTCGAACCGCTAGGAATCTTGAATTTTTCGTCATTATACTCTAATAACTCAGGAAAAAAAAGTCCAATTCATTAATAAATACAAATACATGTGCACAAAAAATCATGTAACAGAGAACACGAAAGCACATAGACGAATAGAATTACAATAACAACCTTGACCAGTGAGATCATCGAAGAATACGAGATCGAAATCTTTATGGCATATGCCGTTTAACTTCTTTTGACGTATAATTTTAGATCTGAGTTCTCCCACCGATATGTAGGGTTTGCCACCGTCGATTTCGATAGTATCGAAGTTGACAGAACTTCTGAATTTGAATCTGATTGACATAATCTACTTTGTGTCTTATAAATTTGAAATCGATGTTGCTACGAGATTTGTTAGCTCGATGACTCTGATTTCTAATCTATTGTGGAGAAGGGAGGAAGAAGACCGAGATAAACGAAGCACAACGTGTAAAAGTTGAAAAAATCAGGTGTGAGAGGTACAAGAGGCGTGCAATACTGCAATGTCACGCCACACGTGCGACCAGTTGGCACGTGTGAAAATAGGTTGTTTACTTGTTTACATGAACCAAACACCCCGCTTTGCGGCGGGTATAATAATTATTAACAAATAATTTAAGCTGAAATATATAATGTAATAAATTTAAAATATATTTTTAGTCAAAATTAATAACATCTATAATCATATATAAATTTAATGTTATTATTATTTAAAAGGGTCATTTGCTATTTTTATATTTTCTAAAACAAATTCTAAATATACTACATTCATTTTGTAAATTTTATAATGATAATAATACAAACAAAATATCAAGAAAATTTAATATTTGAGTGATAGTGTGTGTGTGTGTTTAGGTGATCGTGAGAAGCCGAATATGTATTGAGAAATGTGAGAAACACTATGATTCGTTAATTTTGTACATTAATTCACTTATTTCGAATTTATGATTCATATTTATAAATTAATAAATTATCTCAAAACATTGTGAAGTTGATTCACTTAACTTAGAATTTATGATTCAGTATTTATACAATAAAAAAATTGTGAATCAATATGTAAAAATGAATCACAATGATTTTAACATTTCTAGAGATAGATTTAGCATCTCATTTGATTCTAAATTTATATATATAGATAATTTAACAATAATGATGATACTATTTTAACACAATTACAATGATAAAATAATTTAATAAATAATACATATAAAGTTATCTATTTGATTTATGAATAGTGTTATCTATCTATCAACAAATTAAGTATAGTAACTAATATTGGATGATATATAAATGTGTAAATTTAAAAGTAAGATTAGGAATGTGTGTATTTTTCTATTCAAAAAAAGATTGATAATATACAATATGTTCTATGATAATAACGACTATTTTTTCTTTATATAGAAATAAATTAGATGATTCATATTTTAAAAGAAATAATTTCACTATACTTTACATGTATTAAAACTTATGTGTAATCTTATTTATTTTTTAAAAAGCTATAAAAATAGAAAGAAATCAAAACATAAATAAATAAGAAAAAAAATTTCAAAGCAATAATAATTAATAATAAGTAAATTTAAAATTGGATTAAATAAAGTAACAATATTTAAAAAATGACTTTGAATTCAAATTTGTATTAAATGTAAAACTACAATATTTAAATATCTTATTAAATTAGTATTAAGTAAGATATAGTATAATATTATTTTTTATTTTATTAAAACAAATTAATAAATAAATTATATAAGAAAACTTTAAAAACAAAATCAAAAAATCAAAAAGAAATAGAATGAATAGGTTATGAATAGTGAATTTTATCTTGGTAAATGTATATAAACGAGTGAAACACTCCGTGCTTTGCGGCGGGTATAAGAATCGTTAACAAATAATTTAAGCTGAAATATATAATGTAATAAATTTAAAATATATTTTTAGTCAAAATTAATAACAACTATAATCACATATAAATTTAATTTTATTATTATTTAAAAGGGTCATTTGCTATTTTTATATTTTCTAAAACAAATTCTAAATATACTACATTCATTTTGCTAAATTTTATAATGATAATAATACAAACAAAATATCAAGAAATTTTAATATGTGAGTGAGTGTGTGTGTGTGTGTTTAGGTTATCGTGAGAAGCCGAATATATATTGAGAAATGTGAGAAGCACTATGATTCGTTAATTTTGTACATTAATTCAATTATTTTGAATTTATGATTCATATTTATAAATTAATAAATTATCTCAAAACATTGTGAAGTTGATTCACTTAACTTAGAATTTATTATTCATTATTTATACAATAAAAAAATGTGAATCAATATGTAAAAATGAATCACAATGATTTTAACAATTCTAGAGATAGATTTAGCATATCATTTGATTCTAAGTTTATATATATAGATAATTTAAGAATAACGATGATACTATTTTAACAACAATTACAATAATAAAATAATTTAATAAATAATACATATAAAGTCATCTATTTGATTTATAAATAGTGTTATCTATCTATCAAACAAATTAAGTATAGTAACTAATATTGGATGATATATAAATGTGTAAATTTAAAAGTAAGATTAGGGATGTGTGTATTTTTCTATTCAAAAAAAAATTGATAATATACAATATGTTCTATGATAATAACGACTATTTTTTCTTTATATAGAAATAAATTTGATGATTCATATTTAAAAAGAAATAATTTCACTATACTTTATATGTATTAAAACTTATGTGTAATCTTATTTATTTTTTAAAAAGCTATAAAAATAGAAAGAAATCAGAACATAAAAAAATAAGAAAAAAAATTTCAAAGCAATAATAATTAATAATAAGTAAATTTAAAATTGGATTAAATAAAGTAACAATATTTAAAAAATGACTTTGAATTCAAATTTGTATTAAATGTAAAACTACAATATTTAAATATCTTATTAAATTAGTATTAAGTAAGATATAGTATAATATTATTTTTTATTTTATTAAAACAAATTAATAAATAAATTATATAAGAAAACTTTAAAAACAAAATCAAAAAATCAAAAAGAAATAGAATGAATAGGTTATGAATAGTGAATTTTATCTTGGTAAATGTATATATATATAATTAATAAATTATCTTAAAACATTGTGAAGTTGATTCACTTAACTTAGAATTTATGATTCATTATTTATACAATAAAAAAAAATTGTGAATCAATATGTAAAAATGAATCACAATGATTTTAACATTTCTAGAGATAGATTTAGCATCTCATTTGATTCTAAGTTTATATATATAGATAATTTAACAATAATGATGATACTATTTTAACAACAATTACAATGATAAAATAATTTAATTAATAATACATATAAAGTTATCTATTCGATTTATGAATAGTGTTATCTATCTATCAACAAATTAAGTATAGTAACTAATATTGGATGATATATAAATGTGTAAATTTAAAAGTAAGATTAGGAATGTGTGTATTTTGTATTCAAAATAAGATTGATAATATACAATATGTTCTATGATAACAACGACTATTTTTTCTTTATATAGAAATAAATTTGATGATTCATATTTTAAAAAAAATAATTTCACTATACTTTACATGTATTAAAAGTTATGTGTGATCTTATTTATTTTTTAAAAAGCTATAAAAATAGAAAGAAATCAAAACATAAAAAATAAGAAAAAAAATTTCAAAGCAATAATAATTAATAATAAGTAAATTTAAAATTGGATTAAATAAAGTAACAATATTTAAAAAATGAATTTGGATTCAAATTTGTATTAAATGTAAAACTACAATATTTAAATATCATATTAAATTAGTATTAAGTAAGATATAGAATAATATTATTTTTTATTTTATTAAAAAAATTAATAAATAAATTATATAAGAAAACTTTAAAAGCAAAATCAAAAAATCAAAAAGAAATAAAATGAATAGGTTATGAATAGTGAATTTTATCTTGATAAATGTATATATATATATATATATATATAATGAGCAGAAGAAATCGAAAAACTAAAAAGATATAACAGGCGTTTAGTTCGTGAAATCTGAACGAATTTGATGAAAAATCAATGAATTTCACATTCTGATGTCTTGTTTGGTATTTAAAAGGAATGGAACGATGATTTCATATTTTAAACGAATTCTTCATTTTCAATGAATATGGATTCTACAGGTAATATTGATGAAATTTATTTTTCATTTATAAACATGTCCTCGTATCTATCATATTAACCCGACCCGACCCAATTTACCGTACATATACCTTATCCATCCTATCTCAACCACCCATCATACCTCACACATCCCATTCCACCCCACCCCACTCCACTCATACCCTAACCACATTACTCTGCCACCAATCTACCAACACATTAAATTTACATATTTTCTCATCCTTATATACATACACTAACCCTATTCTATCATACCCTATCTCACCTCAACTCACCCACCCATCCCGCCCATACCCCAACCATCTTACCCTGCCACCAATTTACACACCCATCAAATATATCACATCTTTCCACACCCTACTCTACCACCAATCTACTCATCCATCAAAATTACCACAATATCACATCATTTTCTACCATTATATATCTACCATATCATACATTATCTCTACGCTAACCTCACTTCCTATCATACCCTATCAAACATTTATCAATATTTTTTTTAAAAATTTATTAATAATATATTTTGGTCATTTGTCACAATCATACTTCAATTCTTTTGACAAATTTATAAATCAATCATAAACAACAAATGAATTGAATCTGAATTTCATTCATTTCCTACCAACCAAACACACTACAGTATTTAAATTCAAACAGATTTCATTCATTTGACAGATTTCATTCCAGAAATAAACATTATACGAGCCAAATGTCGTCTAAAAACCCAAAAAAATAAAAAGAAAACTGAACCAAAGAAAAATTGTCAGTTTACTTTATGCTTTTTTCAAACATCACAATTTACGATTCGTTGTGGTTTTCCAAATCAATATTAAACATTTATATATATAATAATACATGAATACGTTTATGATTCTATGGTTTTGTCAATCGTAGATATACAAGTATATATATGTATTATTTAATATGTATTGACAATATCGTTACATGCTTGAATCATTGACGACAAGTTAAATTTTTATTTTCTAATCTATGTTTTTTTATACTTATTTAATTTTAAGTAGTTAATATTTATATTTTGTGGCAATCAAACAACTTGTATACATACGTACATATGCATATATATGTGTGTGTGTGTGTGTGTGTGTGTATATATATATATATATATATATATATATATATATATATATATATATATATATATATATATATATATATATATATATATATATATAGAGGGAGGTTCAATTGAGAACTTTTATGCACCGAGGTACAAAAGTACCCATATCATCCATTAGATCAAAAAGTTGTATGGATTAGATTAATGGCAAAAGGGTAAATAGTTGGACAATTTAATGCATATTGTGCATTATAGAAACAAACAAGGAAGGACATTTTGGGGAATGTGCATACCTCATTAAATTTAATATTTCAACAAATAATCAAATAATAAATGCTAAATAAATTCAATTGATATATTTCCAAATTTAACAAAAATCACACAAATTCAGAAAAAGATGATGGAGATCGATGCATTTCATCGTAATCGTGTTTATTTATGCATCGTGTTAAAAAAAGATGCATTTAACAAAAAAAAATACACAAATTCATTTGTGCATCGTGTTCAACTTGTTCATCATTCATCTATGCATCGTGTTCGTCGTTCATATTCTTCATTCATCTATGCATCGTGTTCAACTTGTTCATCATTCATCTATGCATCGTCATTGTTCATCATCCATTTATGCATCATCATTTTTCGTTGTTCATCGTTCATCATCATTCTATGCATCGTCATTGTTCATCATCCATCTATGCATCATCATTATTAATCGTTAATCATCCATCTATGCATTGTGTTCTTCATAATCATCATCGGTTGCATCTCTTGTTCATGTTCATTATCATCGTTGTTCATCGTTAATCTTCGTCTTCAAATCATAATCACTATGAAAATCATGAAGAACACGATTAGAGAGAAAAAGAGAGAGAGAGAGAGAGAGAGAGAGAGAAAAATGGGGAGGAAAATTAGGAATGTAGTTAATATGGGATTTTAATTCAAAATGTAACTCCTAATTATCTTTTAATGACTTTTAGATATAAATTAAGGGTTTATTATGAAAAAAACCAACATGTTTTCACGTTTTTTGCGTTTTGGTCCCTCCATGTTATTTTTTTCCATAAAAAACCTCAAGTTATTCTTTTCTTATTGGTTTAGTGAAATTTGGACATTAGAACCCGATTTTTCAAGTTTTTAAAACCCGGTTCACAAATTATAACCGGGGTCTAATGTCCAAAATTTCACTAAACCAATAAGAAAAGAATAACTTGAGGTTTTTTATGGAAAAAAATAACATGGAGGGACCAAAACGCAAAAAACGTGAAAACATGTTGGTTTTTTTCATAATAAACCCATAAATTAATTATCATATCTTTAGTTTTCCCTAAATGCCCTTTGTGCACCATTGGTAAATTATCTGATGCACAAAAGTTCCTCGAGGTTCTCGATGCATAAAAGTTCTCAATTGAACCTCAATATATATATATATATATATATAGAGATGTGATCATTGCAGAACCTAAATTTAGTGTAGAACTGTAGAACCAATATCGTCCATAGATTAGAATAATCTAATGGTCTTGATTAAAAGAGTTAAGTTTGGAATTAGTGAAAAAAAGATTGGTAATAGTGATATTTTAATTCTTGGAGGGGTAAAAAAGGAAAAGATTGGAAATAGCAAAAAGATTGACATTAGCAAAATAAATATTTTTTTTCTTTAAATTAAAATAACATTAATATTATTAATTTTTAAATCAAAAAATTTATACCATAAAAACAAGAATTTTATACTCTTTAAAACGAGACCGGTCATGATATATTTTTTCGAAAAAATTTTACGTGTTTATTTTTCGTAAAAAAAAAAATTACCCAGACCACGATGCTATATATCATGGTGAGATAATCAGATCATTCGATATCGAATGAACACTTTGATATCGTATATTTAACGTCAATGCAACACTGCATATACGCTCATTATTAACAGAGCTAAAATAATAGTCACAATTAGTAGTTAAAGTTGGTGGATTTAACGAGAACGGTTATGATATATACATTTTATTTTTCGTAAAAAATTTTTTACCCAGACCACGATGCAATATATCATGGTGAGATCATGAGATCATTCGATATCGAATGAACACTTTGATATCGTATATTTAACGTCAATGCAACATTGCATATACGTTCATTACTAACAGAGCCAACATAATAGTCACAATTAGTAGTCAAAGTTGGTGGATTTAACGAGAACGGTTATGATATATATTTTTTTATTTTTCGTAAAAAATTTTTTACCCATACCACGATGCAATATATCATGGTGAGATCATTCGATATCGAATGAACACTTTGATACCGTATATTTAACGTCGACGCAACACTGCATATACGTTCATTATTAACAGAGATAAATAATAGTCAAAATTAGTAGTCAAAGTTGGTATATTTTAACGAGAACGGTCATGAATATATTTTTTTGAAAAAAAATTTACGTGTTTATTTTTCGTAAATTTTTTTTTACCCATACGACCATTCGATGTCGAATAAACACTTTGATATCGTATATTTAACGCCGATGCAACACTGCATGTTCATTATATATTAAAAGAGTAAAAAAAAGTCAAAGTGGACAGTCAAACTTGGTAGACTACTATTAATTGTATAATTACCATCTTATCCCTAGTGTTATATTATAATCTAATGGTTTAGATTGGTTTTATGGTTCTGCACTAAATTAAGGTTCTGCAATGATCCCAACCATATATATATATATATATATATATATATATATATATATATATATATATATATATATATATATATATATATATAGCTCTTAATAATTAGCTTTATAATTAACATTGTTTTATCTCATTAAGCAATGAACAAAATGAAATAAACATTAAAGTTTTCTAACACTAAAAAATGGGTGTCAATTATCATTATTCATGAGTACTCACCTTAATTTTAAAAACCGCACACAAACTGCAGAAAAACCTCACAAACTCGGTTTTTTGTTTTCAAAACCGCTTTTTTCCCGATTTTGTACAAACATCACACCATACACATCCCTAGTAATTTAGGTTGCAACAAGTTTTCTAAATCCCATGCTATGGAACGGTCTAAATCTTTTATTATTCTTATAAATAAATTACGATATGAGTCGTAAAGATAAACCCGTCAAATAAAATAAAATCTCTAAATTAGTTGAATAAGAGTAAGAAAAACAATATAGGATTAAAAAACTATAAAATATCAGATCGAATCAAATTGATGTATAATTATTTTGTTTGTTAAAATTATAGTCATGTATTTTTGTACTTAACTTAAAATTAACACTCGCGCGTTGCCGTGGGGTCAAAAAATAATTAGTTACAAAATAAATATAAAAACAAATGAACAAAAATAGTTTTCAAGCAATTCAAATAACGAAAAACAACTGAATCAGAATCGAATAGTGAAATTGGAAAGCTGATATAGATTCAAGAAGCAAGACAAATGATACTGTAGGTTGTTTATTATGATTGATTTATAGATTTTGCAATATTAAAATTACAAACAATGTCTTATTAAATTGGATGGGAACCAGATTTAATTAATTAAATATTCATACCCATAATTTGAATTGTTGGTTTTACAATCGAATCAAATAAATTTATAACGATAATGTCTCTAATACATTTATTAGGGTTGGTCAACGATATAATAGTAGTGTTCAATGTTATACACTATCATATTTAATTAAAAAAATCTAAACATTAAATAGTAACAATTTAATTATAAAGCAATTTTATTAAATTTTATATCATTCATTTGAATTATAAAGTTTTTTTCATACAATTAAATATAACATCTATATATCTATATCTATATATATTACTAAAACAAAATGATTTGTGCCACATGACGCTCTCTCCTTACACAAAAAAAAAAAATTACATCGTCTTTTTCCTTAAATAACTCCACTACTTATATAATTTATTTAATGTTATAAATCCATAAAAAGAATACAATTAAGTATGTATTTATTGTATTTAACTTCTATAACTATACTTAAAAAATATTAGTAACTTAAATGTTTTTATAAAAATATATTGGAATGAATTTTTTTAATATCTTAGTTAAATATATTTATTATAATAATAGAGAATGTTTATATTATCAGAGAAAACTTTTTATTTACTATAAAATAACTTCTATAACTATGCTTAAAAAATATTAGTAACTTAAATGTTTTTCTAAAAATATATTGGAATGAATTTTTTTAATATCTTAGTTAAGTATATTTATTATAATAATAGAGAATGTTTATATTATCAGAGAAAACTTTTTATTTACTATAAATTTTTGTTATTTAGATTTATTAGTTACACAAACTAATTTAATTGTGTAAATAAATTTAAATATATACATTAACTATCAATAAATGTGATACTTATAATACTAGAATTGAAAATAAAAAAAAATCTATTTATTCAAAATATGTTTTCTTTCTTAAAATTGCACATTATCAATATATTTTAAATTAAATACTATGTGTTTCAATATGATTTAAATACTTTTTAATTTCTATATTTTTTTTATGTTTATCTTGATTAACCAACCAACTAATTTTTCACATATTTTATTATTTGGCTTTATTGATTATATAAAGTTATTGATTGACATAAATGATTTAAAAATATTTATGCATTAAATATCTATAATAATGTTGATATTACAATTAATAAATAAAGATATTGTTTTTTGTATTAAAAAGATGCATATTATAATTTGATTTCTGATTTATTAAGTATTTTATGTTTCAAACGTATTTATTGTGAATATTTATTTGTTATCATTACAATATTAATAATTTTGATTTCCTATTAAATAATATTTTATAAATACAAATATTTGGCAAACAAAAAATTTTATTTCCTAATATTCGTAAATTTTTTTATAATTTTTAGATATGTTTTCTTTTCTGGATTTTTACTTAGTTAATGATATATATTAAATTTTTAACTAAATATTACTATTGTTAAAATAACATTAAATGTTTTTAAATTCTATTTTATTCTTAACATCCAACATTAACATTGATATCAATTTAAAAGTATGTTATCAATTACAATCCATTTAAAACTCTATTTTTTATCAAATTAGAATATGAGTAAAAAAAATAGTTTAACCTATTTATTACTAAATATACATCTATAATATGGATTTCAATGATTGCTAATATATCTATAATATAAACTACGGTTATCTAATAATATTCTTATATATTTAGTGATAAATATTTATTTTAGGTAAACATTAATTTTAAATGTTAAAAAATCTAATTTATTACTAATTAATTAATAACAAAAAATATAGTCAAAATTTAATGCAAATAAGTTAAGGTGTAAAATTTGGAAAAATAAAATTTTCTTTTATTGTAGAAGTGACATGTGATGTAACATCCCGGATTTGAGCCTGGTACGTGGATTTAATTTATTGGCTCATTATTTTAATAATTATTGCGTGTTCCAATTAAATTCCATTTCGTGGATTTAATGTGTCAAGTTCGAGTGATACGTGTCTCCGAGCTATTAATTAGCGGATTAATTATCTCCTTGAGATCGTGGATTTAATTGGGTCCTAATGATATAAATTGTGAAAAAGTAATATCGGGTCCGGGTTAGTGGGTTCGGAACCGGATATGGATATGTACGTATATATGTTGAGCTCCCTTGTTCCTTTCTCCCTTATCCATAATTTTGAGAAATAACCCTAAGGTGTGTGTGTGTACCTTCCTGGAGTTCCAGCTGAAATTGGTAGCCAGAAGCTGAAGTTAAGTCTGCATCTTGATCCTCTTCATCATCTTGTTGGAGTTCTTGAGGATTTTGAGGTAAGGGTTATTGGTTTTGAGAGTTAAACCTTGTGTTCTATGTTGTGAAAATTGTGTAGTTGGTTTATAAGTAATAGGAGCCTGTGGTATAGTGTTTGTATGAGTGTTTTGAGCTGGAAATTGAGTATAGAAGGGCTAAAGACCCCTGGTTCAGCTATGGAGTTCGAAGGTCAAGACTGGGAGCAGGCGCTTGGTCGCGGCGCGACGCGCAGGGGGCCGCGGCGCGACGCGCAGAGGAAATTGGGCGCGGCGCGAGGTGCAGGGGCTTAGCGGCGCGAGGTGCAGGGGCTTAGCGGCGCGAGCCGCGGCCTGCAGGAAAATCCGGTTTGATTCATTTGGGGAGGTTTGGGGGGATTAGTGTGTCGATTTCCTTCGGGATATTGTTGAATTGAGTTGTTTGGGATATTGGGTCTCGATAGGGATTCCGAAAAAGGGGTTTCGGGGATCGGTTAATTATCCGGGGTTGTGTCTCGGGTTTATGTTAATTGCGATAGTTATGCTTGACCTGAATTACATGGTTATTGAGTTGTGTTAACGTGGAGAATTCGTGACGATTACAGGTTCTAGCCGATCACGTGCCGAGCCGCATTGAGAATTCCGAGTTTCGAATCAAGTTTCGGGTAATCGGTGAGTACTCGAGTTCTTTTCAAACGCACGTGCATTCTTTCGAGTCGTCTATGTGGTTGTGATATATATGTGTATGAGACTGTGATAGCGCGCAGGTATGAGCTTCTCTACCCTATACGTGCTATATGTGTTTGAATTGCAGGTGTCCGCGATATGTGATCGCGCAGGCTGACTGTCTCTAACCAGTCACGAGATATGAGGCTGTATATATACGGCAGAGATATTGCCAGGTCGCTCCTGTGCCTATTGAGTGGCTAACCGCTGCTGTGTGCGGCCTGTTAGCCGGGGAACGTGGTCCCCTTTCGAGCAGAGATATGTGTTATGCATAGAGTTGCATATGTGTGTTGAGATATATGTGCTGTGTATGTTATATGTGTTTACCTGCAGAGTCTAACCCTCGCGTACTCACGAGCTGTCCAGCTTACGTTTTCGAGTCCTGTGTGTGTCTCAGGCAGTCATACCGTGGGTTCGCAGCCGCAGCAGCCGAAGTAGGGATCGGGGCAGTTAGAGTTGCGTGCGTTGACTGTCTTGTTGATATTAGTTTTGGAACTGTTGTATCTGATCTACTTATGTATGTTAACAGTAACCAGTTACGTTTATGTATCAGTGTCAGTTTACGAGACGATGTATGACTTCGTGATAAAGTTTTAATTAACAGTGTTTTCCGCTAATCCTGTGACATGAGTAACTTGAGATACTTGCGTTATTGCCACCTGTGTATTGTATTGACGTGGCATTCGTGTGAGAATTGTGGGTGTTACAGCTTGGTATCAGAGCTTGTGGTTTCAGTATTGAGTATCAGTGGATGCTTGTGCTCTTACCGTGTTCAGATTCGTGGGGTTCTTCCCTGAGACTGAGTTTAGCGGAATTAACTGACCTAGCTTATTGTATAACGCTGGGTGATCGATCTGTTATCTTACCTTTGTGATATGTGCAGGTAGTTATGGCAGATCATGGCGAGGGTTCAGGGCCAGAGAGACCAGCGGGAGATGAGTATGTCCGCCGGTCAGAGATGTTATCAGTATTGACTGAGTTCTACAGAGAGAGGGACAGAGAGAGAGAGCAGCAGCGACAGAGAGCTGATCCGCCGCCAGTGACTAGTGTTGAGACAGTGGTTGGGGCATCTTCTTCTTCTGTGCGAGGTGGGTCCTTTAAAGACTTTATGGCGGGAGCCCCACCTCAGTTTCGAGGAGGTGGTGAGCCGGGTGCGGCTATGGCTTGGGAGAGAGAGATAGAGGCCGCATTCCGCGTTGCCCATGTCGATCCTCGTGATATGGTCGGCTATGCGGCTTATCAGCTAAAGGGAGGGGCTTCACAGTGGTGGAAGTCCATTGAGTCATCCATGACTACAGCTGCAGCGTATGCTATGACATGGGATCAGTTCCGTGCTATCTTCGAGTTACAGTATATTCCCCGGGATGAGCGCCGGGAGATGGAGCGTCGTTTCTTGCACCTCCAGCAGGGCAGCATGTCAGTCCAGCAGTATGTAGACATGTTTAACGAGTATGCCCAGTTTGCGCCTCAGCACGTGGATACAGAGGTTCGTAAGGCCGATGCCTTTATCGATGGATTGAGATCTGATATTCGGGAGTTCGTTGGGCTTCACGACACTCCTACGTTTGCGAGAGCCTTAGAGTTGGCTCGTGTCAGAGAGAGAGAGATCGAGAGACAGAGGGGTCAGCCTCCGACCCAGAGACAGAGGACAGAGACGTTTGAGCAGTCCCGTAGCTACTACCGAGAGCCCCAGGAGTCCCAGAGAGAGAGGCAGCCTGAGCAGCAGCAGGTTCAGGGGCAGGGTTGAGGATTTCGTCGAGACAGAGACAGAGGCAGAGACCGGAGGTCCAGGAGGTCTGGGCAGCATCAGGGGTTGGGGACAGCCAGTCAGAGTCAGGGGCAGACTTCCCGATATAGCGCTCCCAGTCAGAGTCAGAGCAGCGTGGGACAGGGGTCCCAGCCATCCGGGAGTCGGGCAGACAGTTCAGCTGGAGAGAGAGACTGTCCGAGGTGTCGCCGTCGCCATTCTGGTCCTTGTACATCAGAGCAGCCCCGTTGCTACCGCTGTGGTCAGTATGGCCATACATCTTTTACTTGTACATCGAGGGATTCCCTGTGCTTCCGCTGTGGGAGGCCAGGTCATATTGTGAGGGATTGTCCGGATGCGCCGCCAGCAGTGCAGGGAGCGAGCACCAGCGGTGCCAGAGCCGAGCCGTCATCTTCGAGCCGTCGTGAGTCAGCACCCAGAGGCAGGGGTAGAGTATTTCAGGCTACGGCAGAGGAGGCCCGCGAGTCTACCGATGTGGTATCTGGTACGTACATTCTGAACGGGCTTAGTGCTCGTATATTGTTTGATTCTGGAGCAGATCGCTTATATGTGTCTGTTGTATTCTGTGCCTACTTTTCTGTGTCTGCTACTGTTTTATCTGTGCCGTTAGTCGTTGAGAGAGTAGACGGTAGTACTGCTTTAGTGAGTCGGGTATACAGAGATTGTGTCCTTGAGATAGATGCTCACCGGTTTTCGATCGACCTACTGCCGATAGAGATTAGCAGTTTCGACGTGATAGTGGGTATGGACTGGATGACAGCCAGGCAGGTCGATATTCTGTGCGCGAAGAAGATGATCCGGATACCCATTTCAGACAGTGAGACGGTGACAGTATATGGCGAGAGGCGCCGAGGCGAGATCGGTATTGTTTCGATGACCCAAGCCCAGAGATATGTTGCGAAGGGGTGCGAGACTTTTCTGGCTTATGTTGTTGACGCCAGATTAGAGAAGAAGACCCTAGCGGATATACCCGTAGCTCGAGAGTTCCCTGAGGTATTCCCAGAGGAGTTGCCTGGGTTACCGCCAGATCGTCAGGTCGAGTTCCGCATCGACCTTATCCCTGGAGCGGTGCCTATTGCGAAGACGCCTTATAGGCTGGCACCTACTGAGATGAGAGAAATGATGTCACAGCTTCAGGAATTGCTTGATCGTGGATTTATCCGTCCGAGTTCGTCCCCGTGGGGAGCTCCCGTGCTATTTGTGAAGAAGAAAGACGGTTCTATGCGGATGTGTATTGACTACCGAGAGTTGAATAAGGTGACGGTGAAGAACCGTTATCCGCTTCCACGTATCGATGATCTGTTTGATCAGCTGCAGGGTTCGAGCTTCTTTTCGAAGATAGATCTGAGATCGGGTTATCATCAACTGAGAGTTAGAAATGAGGATGTGCCGAAGACTGCGTTTCGAACGAGATACGGCCATTATGAGTTCCTAGTCATGCCCTTCGGACTGACTAACGCACCCGCGGCATTCATGGATCTGATGAACAGGGTGTGTAGATCTATGTTGGATCGGTTCGTGATAGTGTTCATCGACGACATCCTGATTTACTCGAGGAGTGCCGAGGACCACGAGCAGCACTTGCGAGAGGTTTTATCTGTGCTGCGAAAGGAGCGACTTTATGCGAAGTTCTCCAAGTGTGAGTTCTGGTTGCGCGAGGTCCAGTTTTTGGGGCATGTTGTGAGCGCCGAGGGTATTTCAGTGGATCCGGCGAAGATAGAGGCCGTGATGAGTTGGGAGCCGCCGAGGACCGTGCCTGAGATTCGTAGCTTTTTGGGCCTAGCCGGGTATTACCGCCGCTTCATTCAGGACTTCTCGAGGATTGCCAGGCCGTTGACGAGATTGACACGGCAGTCCGTTCCTTTCGTGTGGTCTGATGAGCAGGAGTCGGCTTTCAGAGAATTGAAATCCCGGTTATGTCAGGCACCAGTGTTAGCATTGCCCGAGGGTACAGAGGATTTTGTGGTCTACTGTGATGCTTTAGGTACCGGTTTGGGTTGTGTTCTGATGCAGCGAGGCAAGGTGATTGCGTATGCGTCGCGACAGCTGAAGACCTACGAGGAAAACCATACCGTGCACGACCTTGAGTTGGACGCGATAGTGTTCGCGTTGAAGATATGGCGTCATTATCTGTACGGTTCGCGATTTGTAGTGTATACCGATCATAAGAGTCTTCAGTATCTGTTCAGTCAGAAAGAGTTGAATATGAGACAGCGGCGCAGCCTTGAGTTATTGAAAGACTATGACTGCGAGATTCAGTACCATCCTGGTAGGGCCAATGTGGTGGCCGATGCGTTGAGCCGTAAGGCGTGTGGCCAGACGGTAGTTTCCCGAGCAGCGAGGCTCGAGGTCACATCGACTCTTGTGGAGAGTCTGAGGCATGCTCAGTTAGAGGGTTTGCGGGCGGAGAATGTGAAAAGAGAGCGGCTTGCGGGACAGCTAGAGGCATTGAGCAGAGATAGCAGAGGTTTGTGGGCGTTTCGTGATCGTGTTTGGGTTCTGAGAGTCGGTAATCTGCGGCAGCTGATTTTAGATGAGTCGCACCGTTCGAGATTATCCATTCACCCCGGGAGCACCAAAATGTATAGAGATTTGCGCGAGTTCTATTGGTGGCCAGGGATGAAGAGAGATGTGGGCCGATACGTCGAGGAGTGTATGACTTGTCTGCGAGTCAAGGCCGAGCATCAGAAGCCTCACGGGCATTTGCAGCCTTTAGAGATCCCTGAGTGGAAGTGGTATCATATCACGATGGATTTCATCGTCAGGCTTCCGCGCACCGTTCGAGGTAATGATATGATCTGGGTGATAGTGGATCGCTTGACGAAGAGTGCTCACTTTCTAGCGGTTCGGGGTACCATCACTATGAATCAGTTAGCTCGGTTATATATCAATGAGATAGTGTCGAGGCACGGCGTTCCGATGTCGATTACGTCTGATAGAGATACGCGGTTTACTTCGAGGTTCTGGCAGAGCTTTCAGCGTGAATTGGGAACGAGAGTTCAGTTGAGTACCGCGTACAGACCTCAGACAGACGGGCAGACAGAGCGGACGAATCAGACTCTCGAGGATATGCTCCGAGCTTGTGCGATTGATTTCAGTGGTAGTTGGGACGTTCACTTGCCGTTAGTCGAGTTTGCGTATAACAACAGCTACCATTCCTCCATCAAGATGGCTCCATTCGAGGCACTGTATGGGCGTAAGTGTCTAACCCCGGTGTGTTGGGGCGAGGTCGGCGAGCGACCTATCAGTGGGCCCGAGTTGCTACAAGAGACGAGCGACAAAGTGGCAGTTATCCGCGAGCATATGAGAGTGGCACAGAGCCGGCAGAAGAGTTATGCCGATCGTCGTCTGACTGAGCTCGAGTTCAGTGTTGGAGATCGTGTTATGCTGAAGGTATCGCCGTGGAAGGGAGTTATCAGATTCAGACATCGAGGTAAGCTGAGTCCGCGGTACATCGGTCCGTTTGAGATCATCGCCAGAGTCCGAGATCAGGCGTACAGATTGAGATTGCCTCCTGAGCTGGCCGGAGTTCACGATACATTCCATGTGAGTCACCTGAGGAAATGTCTGGCCAAGGATGATCAGTTTGTGCTATTATCCGAGATCACCGTGGACAATCATCTGAGATACGTTGAGCAGCCTGAGGCGATTACTGATCGTAAAGTGAAGAGATTGCGGAATAAAGAGATCGCGCTAGTACTCGTTCAGTGGAGGCATCATAAGGGTACTAGTGCCACCTGGGAGCCCGAGGCCGAGATGAGGAGTCGTTATCCGCAGCTGTTCCAGAGTCCGAACTAGATTCCGGGACGGAATCTTTTTAAGAGGAGAGGATTTGTAACATCCCGGATTTGAGCCTGGTACGTGGATTTAATTTATTGGCTCATTATTTTAATAGTTATTGCGTGTTCCAATTAAATTCCATTTCGTGGATTTAATGTGTCAAGTTCGAGTGATACGTGTCTCCGAGCTATTAATTAGCGGATTAATTATCTCCTTGAGATCGTGGATTTAATTGGGTCCTAATGATATAAATTGTGAAAAAGTAATATCGGGTCCGGGTTAGTGGGTTCGGAACCGGATATGGATATGTACGTATATATGTTGAGCTCCCTTGTTCCTTTCTCCCTTATCCATAATTTTGAGAAATAACCCTAAGGTGTGTGTGTGTACCTTCCTGGAGTTCCAGCTGAAATTGGTAGCCAGAAGCTGAAGTTAAGTCTGCATCTTGATCCTCTTCATCATCTTGTTGGAGTTCTTGAGGATTTTGAGGTAAGGGTTATTGGTTTTGAGAGTTAAACCTTGTGTTCTATGTTGTGAAAATTGTGTAGTTGGTTTATAAGTAATAGGAGCCTGTGGTATAGTGTTTGTATGAGTGTTTTGAGCTGGAAATTGAGTATAGAAGGGCTAAAGACCCCTGGTTCAGCTATGGAGTTCGAAGGTCAAGACTGGGAGCAGGCGCTTGGTCGCGGCGCGACGCGCAGGGGGCCGCGGCGCGACGCGCAGAGGAAATTGGGCGCGGCGCGAGGTGCAGGGGCTTAGCGGCGCGAGGTGCAGGGGCTTAGCGGCGCGAGCCGCGGCCTGCAGGAAAATCCGGTTTGATTCATTTGGGGAGGTTTGGGGGGATTAGTGTGTCGATTTCCTTCGGGATATTGTTGAATTGAGTTGTTTGGGATATTGGGTCTCGATAGGGATTCCGAAAAAGGGGTTTCGGGGATCGGTTAATTATCCGGGGTTGTGTCTCGGGTTTATGTTAATTGCGATAGTTATGCTTGACCTGAATTACATGGTTATTGAGTTGTGTTAACGTGGAGAATTCGTGACGATTACAGGTTCTAGCCGATCACGTGCCGAGCCGCATTGAGAATTCCGAGTTTCGAATCAAGTTTCGGGTAATCGGTGAGTACTCGAGTTCTTTTCAAACGCACGTGCATTCTTTCGAGTCGTCTATGTGGTTGTGATATATATGTGTATGAGACTGTGATAGCGCGCAGGTATGAGCTTCTCTACCCTATACGTGCTATATGTGTTTGAATTGCAGGTGTCCGCGATATGTGATCGCGCAGGCTGACTGTCCCTAACCAGTCACGAGATATGAGGCTGTATATATACGGCAGAGATATTGCCAGGTCGCTCCTGTGCCTATTGAGTGGCTAACCGCTGCTGTGTGCGGCCTGTTAGCCGGGGAACGTGGTCCCCTTTCGAGCAGAGATATGTGTTATGCATAGAGTTGCATATGTGTGTTGAGATATATGTGCTGTGTATGTTATATGTGTTTACCTGCAGAGTCTAACCCTCGCGTACTCACGAGCTGTCCAGCTTACGTTTTCGAGTCCTGTGTGTGTCTCAGGCAGTCATACCGTGGGTTCGCAGCCGCAGCAGCCGAAGTAGGGATCGGGGCAGTTAGAGTTGCGTGCGTTGACTGTCTTGTTGATATTAGTTTTGGAACTGTTGTATCTGATCTACTTATGTATGTTAACAGTAACCAATTACGTTTATGTATCAGTGTCAGTTTACGAGACGATGTATGACTTCGTGATAAAGTTTTAATTAACAGTGTTTTCCGCTAATCCTGTGACATGAGTAACTTGAGATACTTGCGTTATTGCCACCTGTGTATTGTATTGACGTGGCATTCGTGTGAGAATTGTGGGTGTTACAGCTTGGTATCAGAGCTTGTGGTTTCAGTATTGAGTATCAGTGGATGCTTGTGCTCTTACCGTGTTCAGATTCGTGGGGTTCTTCCCTGAGACTGAGTTTAGCGGAATTAACTGACCTAGCTTATTGTATAACGCTGGGTGATCGATCTGTTATCTTACCTTTGTGATATGTGCAGGTAGTTATGGCAGATCATGGCGAGGGTTCAGGGCCAGAGAGACCAGCGGGAGATGAGTATGTCCGCCGGTCAGAGATGTTATCAGTATTGACTGAGTTCTACAGAGAGAGGGACAGAGAGAGAGAGCAGCAGCGACAGAGAGCTGATCCGCCGCCAGTGACTAGTGTTGAGACAGTGGTTGGGGCATCTTCTTCTTCTGTGCGAGGTGGGTCCTTTAAGGACTTTATGGCGGGAGCCCCACCTCAGTTTCGAGGAGGTGGTGAGCCGGGTGCGGCTATGGCTTGGGAGAGAGAGATAGAGGCCGCATTCCGCGTTGCCCATGTCGATCCTCGTGATATGGTCGGCTATGCGGCTTATCAGCTAAAGGGAGGGGCTTCACAGTGGTGGAAGTCCATTGAGTCATCCATGACTACAGCTGCAGCGTATGCTATGACATGGGATCAGTTCCGTGCTATCTTCGAGTTACAGTATATTCCCCGGGATGAGCGCCGGGAGATGGAGCGTCGTTTCTTGCACCTCCAGCAGGGCAGCATGTCAGTCCAGCAGTATGTAGACATGTTTAACGAGTATGCCCAGTTTGCGCCTCAGCACGTGGATACAGAGGTTCGTAAGGCCGATGCCTTTATCGATGGATTGAGATCTGATATTCGGGAGTTCGTTGGGCTTCACGACACTCCTACGTTTGCGAGAGCCTTAGAGTTGGCTCGTGTCAGAGAGAGAGAGATCGAGAGACAGAGGGGTCAGCCTCCGACCCAGAGACAGAGGACAGAGACGTTTGAGCAGTCCCGTAGCTACTACCGAGAGCCCCAGGAGTCCCAGAGAGAGAGGCAGCCTGAGCAGCAGCAGGTTCAGGGGCAGGGTTCAGGATTTCGTCGAGACAGAGACAGAGGCAGAGACCGGAGGTCCAGGAGGTCTGGGCAGCATCAGGGGTTGGGGACAGCCAGTCAGAGTCAGGGGCAGACTTCCCGATATAGCGCTCCCAGTTAGAGTCAGAGCAGCGTGGGACAGGGGTCCCAGCCATCCGGGAGTCGGGCAGACAGTTCAGCTGGAGAGAGAGACTGTCCGAGGTGTCGCCGTCGCCATTCTGGTCCTTGTACATCAGAGCAGCCCCGTTGCTACCGCTGTGGTCAGTATGGCCATACATCTTTTACTTGTACATCGAGGGATTCCCTGTGCTTCCGCTGTGGGAGGCCAGGTCATATTGTGAGGGATTGTCCGGATGCGCCGCCAGCAGTGCAGGGAGCGAGCACCAGCGGTGCCAGAGCCGAGCCGTCATCTTCGAGCCGTCGTGAGTCAGCACCCAGAGGCATGAGTAACTTGAGATACTTGCGTTATTGCCACCTGTGTATTGTATTGACGTGGCATTCGTGTGAGAATTGTGGGTGTTACATGTGACATGAATTGTTTTGTTTTATTATAATATATAGGTTGATCAACCCATGTATTACATGGGTTGATTTAGAAAATACATATTTTTTATATTTTAATAAATTATTATCAAATTTATATATAATTAAAATAAAAAAATTGAAAGCTAGTTAAATTAAAGATTAAAAAAATACTTAGTTATTTGATATTAAATTAAAAAAATATTATTATATTGTATTATTAAAAACAGATAATACGTGTTTGCAAAAAATGTTTCTTTAATTTTTATTAACTTCAAATATGAAATATCAATGTAAGAAACAAAAAACTTCAATTATGTGAATGTGTATATATTTTGAAAATGATAAATTATAAAAATGGAATATCTAAAAATCAACAAGCAAAATTTATCATATTAACAATTGAAGTTTTATCAATAAATTTTAAATGTTGTTAGCAAAATAATTAACAAAAAATTTTAACTTTATTTATTACACTTCTACATTTAAATCCAAATTTTTACATTTGAATTTAACTATGATCATTAAGGATGATAATGACACGTATTTATTTTAGGTAAATATTAATTCATTAATGAAAAAATTAAAATCAAGATTTAATATAATTAAGTTAATGTAGTAAATTTGGAAAATGCATTAAAAAATGGCATGGGTATAATTATTGATTTTAATTAAGGGTATAAGAGACATTTAATAAATAATTATGAGTTGTCATTAATCTGGACCATTGATTTCTTTCCATCCAATGGTACCAGAAACTCCAATTGGTTTTCTTATTATATATAGTATAGATTTTTTAAATCTGAAATATCTATCTCTATCTATACTATTAAAAGAGTAACTATACTTATTTCTGGTGAAGCCACGTGTCGTCACCATGAATCGACACGTGGCATTTTAGATTTTAAAAATAATAAAGAAAATTTAAATCAAATCTATCCAAATCTAATATAATCCACTTTTAAATTCAAATCAAATCAAACAAAATATAACACTATACTAACTTATTAATTAAATTTATCCAAACCTAATATAATCCACTTTTAAATTCAAATCAAATTAAATCAAACAAAATCTAATAATCTACTAACTTATTAATTATAAGATAATATAAAAAAAGTTTAAAAAAAAATATATAAGAAAATAATTACTTTTCATATATATATTTAGAAATATATACAAAATTAATAGGTATTTTATATATTTTTGTTTAAAAAATAATATTTATATCTTTATCTTTTTATTTATTAAATATTATATATGTAAAAAATATCCGCGTAATACGCGAGTGTTTATAAATGTAAATATTCGGGGAGGATCCACTTTTGGATTCCGTCGGTCTTCTAAGCAACATGTCCGAAATCTCCGTAAAGTAACGAAGTTCTCACTCTCTCTCACACAGACAAGGCGTGGGTTCTGCCCTTTTCCATATTCGTGGCCGCCGATCGATCATCGCCGACGACGTGCAAGTGCCTGAGGAAGATCCGATCGGATCGGATCCGATCTCACCTAAGAATTCTTTCATCCGTATTTTCTGTGTTTGGATGCATTTATCCACATAGGTTGTTGTTGATGAACGAGTGAGGCGTGTCAAAGAAATTCGTATTGGTTTGTGCAATGCGAATTCCGTGTTTTTTGTAGGATTTAGGATAATTCTTCATTAAAATTTCGATTATCCTAGAAAAACGGTCAAGATCTCAACCTAGGGTTTATAAATAAAAGCTGCATATCTGGGGCTTCTTCGGTTGTGCATGAAGATTTGGTGTTGTTTATGCTTCGGCGAAGAGGAAGAAGAAGAATATAAGAAGGGAGAAACGATGAGGGAGAGGGAGGGCATTTTGGGAAATCTTGATTTTGACGAGGGTAAGCCGGAAGAAATAGGAACTATCGAGGAATCAGGGTCTGGAAACTCGAGGGATGAAGATGATAGGCCAGGGCTTCGATTGCAGCCAGGGGAGGGCACTTCTAAAAGTAGTGATACAGGCAATATCGTAGAGGTCAATTTGAATTTGAGTTTGGGAGGAGAGCCCTCGTCTTCGTCAGCTGTGCTTGAAAGAAATGGACTGGATCGTGATACTAACAATAAACGCCCCAAAGTTCATTCTCTTTCACTGTGAGACCCTTTCTCTCTTTATTTATTTATTTATTGTGATATGTTTTTAGTCGGTCAAGATGCAGCTCAATTACCATTTGGTACCAGACTTTTTTTTGGGCTTATCTTCTGATTGTCTTTTGCTTTAGTGGCATGAAGATAAGTCGTATTTGTATGCTTTTCCGACTATTTATTTCAGTGACTGGAAGAAGCACTGAAATTGTATGAAGGAGGAACAAAATGTGATTTGGGATGGTTAATGCCTTCAATAGTATATGTTTTCAACTTGTATTTAGTTGTCAACAATCAACATTTAAAGGCCTCAACATGTGGTCTTCTAGTCTAATGCGGCTTTTGTATTTTTTTTTTAAACATTGTCTATCTCACTGCGAGTTAGTTCCTATTCATGGCTGTTCAATTGATGCCCATTTTAGACCAAACATTTGAATGTCAGGGACTTGATTTAATTTTTATCTGAAGGATACTGCATTCCAAAGTGTTCTGTTATGGTTGTTGATTCTTTGTCTTGTGCTTCCTACATGGTAATTGTGATAACCTTATCAGGGATTGTGAGAGCTTTCTTCTCTCTGCACCTTTTCAAGAAAGCAGGCCCTTTAGTCTGACTGATAAAGAGTATGAGAGAATGCATAATAGCTCAGGTCTATCTTGTGCTGATGGAGGTCCCATGTCTAACAGCTGGAGAATGGAGGAAGATGAAAATATATTGCCTCAAATGGATGATCAAGAAATTCGAATGGATCTCACGGATGACTTGTTGCATATGGTATTTATTGTTCTTTATTTCACCTCTTTTTTTAGTTAATTTTGTCTGTACTATGAACTGATCATCATAATCCTGGCTTGTTAGGTTTTTTCTTTCTTGGACCACATTAATCTTTGTAGAGCAGCTAAGGTTTGCAGGCAGTGGCGAATAGCTAGTGCACATGAAGATTTCTGGAGATTTTTGAACTTTGAGAACCGGAACATATCACCACAACAATGTAAGATGGCTATATTCTATATTGTCAGTTATGTATTGGTGTACACATGGAATTCCGAGGCTTTTGTATAAGCTAGAAACAGTTAAGCTGGATATATGAAATGTCAAATCTGTCTTGCGGAACGCATGTCTAGTCTGATTAAGAAGATGCCAAGCTGAAAATATGTGCTAGATAAAATTAAGGGACAGTCATTATTCCTATTGTGTTGCCTAAGCTAGAAGGTTTTTCTATTTATCTTAAGGCTCAAAGATGTGTGGTTAACGTCGAAGACAGATCATCTTCTAGTCTTGTTCATATGCTTCTAGTAGGAGTAACTTTGATGAAGTTAAATTTCTGGGTGCCACACATTTAGAAAAGAAAACAAGATGTTGGACTATGCATTACAAATGTCTCTTATGGGTAGAACTAATTTGTACTTATTGACAAGTGATTGTCTTCACATGGTTGTTTCTGTACTTCTAGTGCAAAAATCGCTCATTTGAATTGTTGCACCTATCTTCACATGAATATACGATGAATTTAATGTTCAAGTACTATCTGCATAGTTTGGTGGAGTAGTGAATTATAGTTATACCTTATGCATCATATGTGTTTGATAGTGTACAAAGGTTTCATAGTGCCCAAACATGTTTAATAAGAGTAGGTTGTGGCCTGAAAAGTTATTTTAACTAATTTGGGGGATCGTTTGTTTTCTCCAAAAAAAAACTCTTTTGGAGCACAGTTATTATCTGGCGGGAAGACATCTGATAAAAAGAAGGTTGGGTTAGAAAAGGTGAAAACAGGGAAAAACTTCTTCCTGTGTTTTTAAAAATAGAAGTGATAGCTTTATCATTTTTTTTCTTGCAGACCTTTCCTGCCATCTTCTCCTCTCTCTCTCTCTCTTGTGGACACAAACAACATCATCTTCTCCCTCTGGTGCATGACCGGCGCTTCCTTCTCCCTTCTTCTCCAAATGACTCCTAAAACTGTCGTCGTCAGCTACACTGCCCTCCGCTATCTCCTGCACCCCCTTACACCACCGTTGTCACTTCATGCTTCCCCATCTCTCTCACTGCTCGCTCTCTTGCTGCTGTTTCTCACATCTCTTCTCTTATTGATGGTCGATTTAGGGTTCACTGATTTTTATCAATGCTCTCTCATCTTTTGTCTCTCTCTGATGATTGATTCAGGCTTCATTATAGTAATCGTTGCTATCTTTCGCCTTTTTCGCTATGGTATTTGATTTAGGCTTTTCACAAAATCAGTTTTGGATCTATCTCCATGGTTTTGATTTTAGGCTTATCATAAAAATCGGCCTAGTCGGCTGCTAGGCGGGGATTAATCGGTAGTCGGCCGGCCTTCGATACAAAACGGAGCAAATCGGCCTAAATTAGTCGGAGTCAGTCAAAGTGGGGTCTAGACAGTCAAAATCGGGCTAGTCGGTCGATGGATCAATCTGGTAGTTTTTTTTAGTTCACGTTGATTTAAACCTAAAAATTAAAGATTTTCACTTGATTTTTGGTTGTTGGTTGATTTGTTGTTTGTTTATATTTACTTGATTCTTGTTTATGTTCACTTGGATTCCATGTATCCATTGATGTTTCATTAATTATTAGTGATTCCATAGGTGTGGACGGGCTTATGGTAGCATTTTTAGACCTATTTAAATTATTTATTGGGTGTTTATGAATAATTATATATATTTGAAAATTTATGAATAGGTTGTATGCATAATTATGAAATTTACATACCAAAATTCCAATCCGACTACTCCCCGCCTAGGCTGATATGTCGCTAGTCCCTAGCTGGCCGGCTGACTAGCGCCTAGCATCTTTTGCAACACTGGAACCCTGAAAAGGTTCAAATTGGATCAATAGAAGATTTTGTTGTACCTTGAAAATGAGCAGATTTAATCCAAAGTAGTACCCTATAAAGTCTGTTGTATCTATTTGCGTTGTGTTATTGCAACAATCTAGTACATCCTTGCAAAAAGACATCCTAGACTGCTCTATCTCTCGTTCATTGCTCTCTCCATCTCTTGTTCATCTCTGCTTGATCGATCTTGCATTTGTATTGATTTTGCTCTCCTGTTCATCGCAAACTGGTGTAGAGCGATGGTGAGAGACAGAGTCTGGTGGTGGTTTGCTGCTGCGGTTGTAGTCGGCAGAGGGTTAGAGAGAGGAGACAGGATAGAAAGAGAGATAGAGAGAGGTTGAGCTTGAAAGAATGAAGATGAAAACCACAAACTATTGACGGAGGGAGGATTCTCGGTTTTGATGATATTTGTTGGGTTTTTATTAATAATAATAATTAATAATACTTAAATTAAATTAAATGTATATTTTAATGCAAATAAAATAAACTCATATTTAATTATTATCATTACCATATAAATTGTGTTATTAAACATATTTTTCGGTTGCTATATACAACTATATTTGTGTTTAAGTATTTTATAAACATGTATGTAAATTCTGACATTTACATACGAAAAATTCCAATCCGACTACTCCCTGCCTAGGCCCGATTAGTCGCCCCTCCCTGGTTGGTCGGCCAACTACCGCCTAGCGAGTTTTTAAACATTGATCACAATCAATCAACAATATTTTGGTTCACAAAACAAACAATATTCTTCCTGCAACTTGGATCCTTACAAAAAATAAAATCCCAATCGATCAACAATTTTTTTGGTTTGCAAAACAAACAATACTCCTGTGATTTGCAGACTTTTACACCACCTCTTTTGCTACAGACTTGGAAAAATTAGACATTTATCATCGTAGAAAACAAACTGCACCTTATTGTGACTTTAGAAGTTTGCAACCATTAGTTAAACAGTTTGCAATCTTTTTAGCTTTTAGAATGGGGTATTTCAGTTGACCAAATGATGGTTCTTCTCTTGGTATAATCTCTCTCTCTCTCTCTCTCTCTCTCTCTCTCTCTCTCTCTTCTGTCCATCAAGTCTCTACCCAGGAATTGCAAAGAATGAAGGATATGCTTCTCCTTATCCTTTTCTATGTTTTTTTCATGGCAAACCATTTGGCATACCCACACGAGTCCCTCTTTTTTTATTGACCATATGAAGGTCCTTCACATACATTCTAGGGGTCAATGATAATGATGCCACATAGTTGGCTTCATGGAACCTTGTTTATCTATGGATATTATGATGAGTGAGTTTGTACTTGATTTGTGTGGTACCACTGTGTCACTTAGCTTATTAATTATTTTTGTATCACTTATAATCCACATGTGTAATTGCTGTCCTTTATCTTGTGTGCCACAGAAAGTATTTTCCATCTCTTATCTGTACATGTATGATGACATTGTTCTTGGAGTTGCATATGTGATTACAATTTACAGGGAGAGAAATTTGTGTTTGTATTTGAGGACCAAGACGTCAATCATCAAGATCCTTTTTTGGCTCTCTCTTTAGCCCTATGTCTCTTATCCCTAGGAGGTCTTCCTCCACTAGCAGGTTTTTTCGGAAAACTCACATAATTACTAGTGGGCTAGTGGCATAGGCTGTCTATTGAATTTTAGGTTGGGATTTAATGCGCATGTGGATTCATGTGGAATCATGTAGTTTCCACTTAACTGTATATAGTATAACTGTTGCAGATATTCCCATGGTTATAGTTTCCTCTTAGTATCATATGTGCCGAACAGTCAAAACTAGAACACACATAAGTTTGTGTTTTCAGTTTCACTTGTTTTGTGCAACTTGCCAACTTCACTTAGCTATGTGCTTGTTAGGATAGTGACTTGAATTAGTTGAGTGTTTTTTCTGTTTTTCTGTTTTGGTTGAAAGCTGTTAGGAAGCTATAGAATTAGTATAAATAGGACATATGGGTTAATGAGAACAACAACTCAAATTGTAGTCATGTAACCCAATTTGTTAGTGAAATTGAATATTCTTTCTCTCTTGATTCACATTTGTGGGTTTTCTGATTTTGTTGAGTTCTTGGTTTCAGTTCTGCCATTTTTGTTTCTGAAATTCCTAACAAGTGGTATCAGAGCCAGGTTGTGATCATCGTTCATTTGTTCTGCCATGTAAAATTTGATTTTAGAGATAGCAATTAGAAATCGTTCTTGGCCGATTGGAATTTGAAATTGATTTTGGAGACTCCAGAAATTAGATTTGTTCTAAACAATCACTTCTGTTGTTCTAGTTGAAATCAGCGTCCAATTTTTTGAATCAATTGGAATCGGCAATTGTTTTTCTGTGGAGTCCGCTTTGAAGGGTGCAAATCAGATTTTGCCATCGATTTTGAAATTGGTTTCTGCAATCGTTCAATTGGAGTTTTGAAATTGAGCTTTGTATTGAATTTGGAGTTGGCGTTCAATTTGAAAGTAGTGATTGCTCTTGGTTAAATTGAAAATCATCTACTGGTTTTGTGGTGAACGATTCTGGATATTTTGACGTAATTGAAATTAGCGGTCAAGGAAGTGCAATAGAATTCTTGAAATTTGAAATCGCTACACCCAATTGCAATCTTGACAATCGTTTTGTGAATCTTGAATTCTGGAAATTTGGAATCGCTGTGTGTACTCTGGAAGTCCAAGATTCTGAAATTTTCGTTGGAGTTCTGTTTAAGGTGGAGGCCGACATTGAAATTGAGAAATGGTTTTGACTTTGGAGGTCAACTTGGCAATCGATTTTGTAATCAGTTTCTGGCAAATTGAAATACACCTATCTGAAATTGCCAATCAATTTGGGTGGTGCTGTGTTTGATTTTTTCTTTGAAAGAAATCAAGTTCAGATTTGGGTCATTCGTCTTGGTCTCGTTGTTTTGTTTTTTCTTGGATCGTTTGAGTTTTGGGTTTGAAGAAAACGAATTCTTGAACGTTGTTACTGTTTTGGGTTTCAAGAAAACGAATTCTTGAACGTTGCTACTGTTTTGAAATATGAATTTGCAAGTTGTAAGAAATTGATTTGGATGTTTGGGTTTAGTCTTGAATCAAGTTTGGATTTCGGTGATTTGTATTTATCTCGGGTTTTTGTTCTTCTTGATTAGTTTTGAAGACGAAATGGTCGTTTTGGGTTTTTTTTGAATGACGATTCAAGAATTTAGGTGTCGACTCATTGCGTTTGTTCGGTTTAGTATCGGAATTGGAGCTGCGTTTTGTGGGATTCACATCGATTCAAGAAGTCGGTTTTGATTTTCGTTCGGTGTTGATTGAAATTCGAGTTGTTCGGTTTGTTCAAACCGTGATTTCGGTTTTGGTTGTCGATCGTTTGTTTGCCGATTTGGAGTATTATTCTCGACTTTGGAGTTTGAATTTCGATTGTGCTGCTGCTGCTGTTGGTTTGATTGTGCTGCTGCTGCTGTTGGTTTCTGGTTTAGCTTAGTTTTGAGGTGGAAATTCTTCTTTTGTCATTTGGTTGCCCGTTTGTTTCCGGCCGGATTAGTGTGGGGGCATTTTGGGAGGAGTTTCACAATTGTTTTGGCTGCGACATTGGTTAACCGGTTGATTTTGGATAGTTTTTGTTCTCCGGTTTGTTGGTTTTTTGGTGCACATTGGTATTTGGTCGCAAATGTGTTTTTGGGTCTTCGTTGTTTTCGGATTGAAGACTTTGGATTTGAATTTGAAGTTTTGGTAGTGTGTTTCCAAGAAGGTGGAGTAACACAAATTAGCTCTGGGATTTGTTTTTGTTTTGTTTTGTAATTTGAAATTCAAGTCAAGGTGGAGATTTGTTAGGATAGTGACTTGAATTAGTTGAGTGTTTTTTCTGTTTTTCTGTTTTGGTTGAAAGCTGTTAGGAAGCTATAGAATTAGTATAAATAGGACATATGGGTTAATGAGAACAACAACTCAAATTGTAGTCATGTAACCCAATTTGTTAGTGAAATTGAATATTCTTTCTCTCTTGATTCACATTTGTGGGTTTTCTGATTTTGTTGAGTTCTTGGTTTCAGTTCTGCCATTTTTGTTTCTGAAATTCCTAACAGTGCTAATCTCATGTTTTTGGGCCTGGTGATGTGAAGTTTTGCATTAGGTTTATCAGTGTCATCTATTTGTCTTATAAAGTTGTAGAGTGACATTACACTGATATCTTTTTGATTAATAAGTACCTAACTGTGGCCTTTCCTATGTTTTTTTGAAAGTAATCATCATTCATAATTTTGCATCTACTCAATTTAAATGACTAATTCATTCTAAAATACATTGCTATAATATGTTGATTGTTATGCTATGTGTGTCATCTACAGATAAAGAAGTGTAAAAATGCAACACTATGTTGTGGTGCTTGCATTGTGATTTTTTTGTCTATTATTTTTCAGCTTAGAGATTGTAGCCATGATAGTTTCGGTGGAGTAACTGGAGTTCTCTTTCATTCCCGTTCTTATTGTCTATAATCTTGAGAACTATGCATCAACTGCTGTAACTGTGCTGCATGGATGAAAATATCAAAAATGAAATTTGGTTAAAGGAGACATCGGGTGGATTTTTTCTATGTTTTTGTGATAACTCTGCTGTTCTTTTAACGAGTCACGAGTTTAATTAATGAAGGTTTTGGACTCTATGTATTGGTCCTGAGCAGATGCAGATCGACCCAACTCTGATAGAGTTCAAGCAATTTGTATGTTTGATCATGGAATAGTTTTAAGTTATATGGTTACTTTGAAGTTGTTGCCTGAGTGTGCTCAGAATTATATGCCACTATGGGCACATTGCAGGTGAAGAAGCATAGAGTGCCAGTAATAGGCTGATTTGGGCTGAATTCTATCTCCGACGGCTCAACTGGATGGTTTTTAGAAACTTAAAATGATATGGGCCAAATAGGTCAAACGGGTTGAACAGGTTGAAAGTCTCCCAATATATATTTCAATGCCCTATCTTGATCATTTTAAAGTCCTTGCTAGCTAGGTGTTTCTTTTGAGTGGTGTTTAATATATTTTCGTGATAATATCATAGCCTTATACTTGATGTTATGTAGGTTGACTATTGTTTTGGGCTATTAAAGACTTAAAATAGGTTATGAAATTTTCTTGGTTCAAGAAACAACAAAAGATTAGTAAATGAAGATAAAGTACACTTAAGTGTTGAAAACCCTTGCTGGAGCCCCAGGAGGAAACCTTTGCCAGAGAGCGAGGAGAACGAAATAGAAGAGAGTGTAAGAGAAGAGAGGAAATAAACAGCAAGTGTGGGGATGAGAAAGGATGAAGGGAACGCTTGACAGTGCCAGACATAACAAGAATATGTGAAAAACAATTTTTATTTAAATTCTAGGGTAAAATATTTGCTTACCAGTTTTAAAGAAGCAATCTTGCTGATTCAAGGGCAATTTAGAGAATATTCTAATTTTTCATGAGTTCCTACCGTTTTGCTCATCAAATGAACCGAGTCTTACATAATGTATGATTCTGACAGCACTGAAACATCTAATGTGTCTTGTAAATAAGTTCTTAGTCGACTACAAATTTCTACTAATATTTGGTCTTTTCAGTTGAAGATATGTGTCACCGATATCCAAATGCAACTCAAGTAAACATTAACGGGTCACCTGCTATTCATACGCTTGTGATGGAAGCAATGTCTTCCTTAAGGTGATCACGGTTCATTACTTAAAAGAGCATCTTATTACCTAATGTCGTCTTAATTGGTTATGCATTTGATAATTTTCAGGAATCTGGAGTTATTAACTTTGGGCAAAGGACAGTTAGGGGAGACTTTTTTCCAAGCTTTAACTGATTGCACTATGTTAAAGAGTTTAGTTGTGACTGATGCTATTCTTGGTAATGGCATTCAGGAGATACCCATATACCATGACAGTTTGCGGCACATTCAAATTGTGAAGTGCCGTGTGGTCCGTATTTCTGTCAGGTGTTAACATACTCTTATAACTAGTTAACTATTAACAAATTTGTATATTGCTGCATGCTATAACTTTGCGGTGCCATCATCATTTTTGCAGGTGTCCCCAACTTCAGACTTTGTCCTTGAAGCGAAGTAGCATGGCACACGCTGTACTGAACTGTCCCCTTTTGTGTGATTTCGATATAGCATCTTGTCATAAGCTTCTAGATGCTGCAATTCGCTCAGCAGTGACGTCATGTCCTCTCTTAGAATCCTTGGACATGTCAAACTGTTCTTGTGCTAGTGATGAAACATTACGTGAGATCTCCTTAACTTGTGGCAACCTCCATTTTCTAAATGCATCATACTGTCCAAACATATCTCTTGAGGTAATCATGTGGGTTAGTGCTTTTATTTTAACGTTTAATCATTGTCAGTTTGTGAACAACCTGCGAATATTTTCATGAATGTGAATCACAACTGCACATGTATTTATAAAGCTTCTTTAACTTTTTCTGAATAAAATTATAATAGCAGTTAGATTTCACAATTTCTACATTTTTGGGAATCTAATTAAACATATTAAATGAAAAAAACGTTTGCTCAAGAAATGTTTAAACCAAACGATCGAAATTGTTGTTTCATTGGTTGTTCTTTTTTAAACTTTTACACTGGCACTAGGGACTAGTCAACAAGGGAAATTGTCTGATACAGTGATAATTCAGACAATTTCAATTTGTTTATGGGATATTGAATTGTTTTATCAACCAAACTGAATTGTATATTATTTAACAAATATTCTGGTGAACACGGTATTCATCATATACTCTTGTTTTTTTGAAGTCTGTAAGGTTGCCAATGCTGACAGTTCTCAAGCTTCATAGCTGCGAAGGCATAACTTCTGCTTCTATGGCCGCCATATCTCATAGTTATATGTTGGAGGTGAGAACCTGCTTAGTTTTCTCAATACTGATAGCTAAATTCTGCTATTTTAAACCAGTCTTGTTAACTTTTTTCCACGGCAGGTTTTGGAGCTTGACAATTGCAGTTTATTGACATCAGTCTCCTTGGATCTACCTCGCTTGCAAAATATCAGACTTGTACACTGTCGCAAGTATAGTACTCTAGACCAAACTACAATCCCTTATGAGAGAATGTTCATTTATAATGTGGTTGCTGATTTGTCAACTTAATTGTTAATTTTTTTTTGGCATTCTGTTAGAATCATTAATTTCTATTGGTAATGGGGTTGCAGATTTGTGGACTTGAGGCTGAGAAGTTTGGTATTATCATCCATTAAAGTCTCTAATTGTCCTTCACTACAGCGAATCAACATTGTATCAAACTCACTGCAAGTATGGTGTAGTCATATTTATTTTTTTGGGTTTTTTTATGTAATATTATTTTGAATGCTTGAATTGTTGTTATTATTATGCAGAAACTAATTTTGCAAAAACAGGAAAGCTTAACTTCCTTAGAGCTGCAGTGTCAGTGTTTACAAGAAGTTGACCTCACGGACTGTGAATCTTTGACAAATTCGATCTGTGAAGTTTTTAGTGATGGCAGTGGATGCCCCATGCTCAAATCCTTGATTCTTGATAACTGCGAGGTTTGTAACTTGCTTTTGACGGACATATTTCTATGAACATTAAATCCTTTTAGCTTTTTCCGCTTTTGACATTTAATTGGGTGCATCTCATTTATATAATCTGAGTCATAGGAGAATAAATTTGTGATTGTGGGTCCCATGTATTGGTGATGTCATGATGAGAAATGATGTCCCCCAGAATATGAAGGAAAATGGCTTAAAAGATGCCTTCTTATTGTTCAGTTCACCTCACATGTCTGGAATCATAGTTATCATAGCATGCGATATGGTGCAAGGCTTAATACGTGTCAAAGGTGGCACCTTACCATGTAGGATAGGCATGCACTAGTCGGGGTAGCAAATCCGTGGCAATCTTGGTGACACGTAAGTACGTAACGACCTGCCACAATCAAACAACATCTAAGTGTGGGTTAGGTTGGGTCAACGGTTGATGTACCGGCAAGCCTAACCGGCCCATCAAATGAGAGGTAAGTCAAGCTCACCCAACGGTAAGATAACACCGGGAAGTCCAATTGTCCAAAGGCTTCAAGGAGCAGCTTTGCTTCTTCTCCACCTTGAACCCCTGACCCTTGTTAGGTTGGGTCAAAATATTTAGTGCCTTTTTCAATTGGGCTACACGTCTGGAGGCAAGTGTGAGTTTATTTTCGGGTTAATTGCATATTCATCCAACAATGTTCATTTTTGATTGATTTCTGCAGCAAAGTGATTTTGACATGACTTATGCAACCATATCTCAGTTTGTCCCCACAAAATGCCATATTGTATAATATGCTCACGAACTTTGAATATTTTGCCATGCTTCAAATACCACACCGTTGCATAAATTAGCAACAATGTTGCATTTTTTGTTAGCAAGTTATACTTGGTTGCATAATTTGTATAAAAAACCACTGTGTTACATAAATTCTACAAATGCTAAATGTTGTTGAATAAATATGCAGTTTACCCTTTATCTTAATGAAACTAAAATTTACACTTGGTATTTGGGTACGTTATGCAATAAGTGTCTAAATCCTTCTGTTAAACTGAAATTGTTTAATTTGAAGACTAAAGAAGAACAAGAGCTACATGTGAATTTTACATCTTTCTCTTCTGAATGTGCAAGTTGTCAATGTTTATGTTCTCTTGACAAGTATTTCCTAGTCTTCTGACGTCTATTCTCCGACTGGTTGAGCAGTTCGTGCCTCTCTTTCTTGCCTTTTTAAATCTTCTTCTTAGGATCCTTTTTGTAGCGAGTACTTTTTTTTGAAACAATAAGGTGAACGTTTGGTATTGTGGAACCGTAGGGAGTGGAATCATTGAAGTTTTTAAGCCTTTCTAACCAATTACAGTTACACGTAACTAAAGATTTACGTATAAAATGAAGGAAAATTTGTAAAAACTCTATTCGCTTTCCATGTTTTTGATTCTCTTCATGTTAAGGAATGGAGAGACTAGAAAGATGAAATTTATACTACACTGAGTTCTCTACTCCTATCTATTGAGAATCCAAACTCTCATTACGGATAAAAAAAAACTTGTAAACCTCACGTGACTTCATTCTCTTGATTCCAACATCTTAAATGCACCCTAAGTGAATAAGTGATTCTTTTCACTAAGGTGTTGTTCTTTTACATAAGTGATAAGTAGCTGAAAGCTGATTGCAGTGCTGATTGATAAGTGATTGGTGCTGATTACTGAATTAATAAGCCTGTTCTTTTGTATGCTGAATCTGTATTAAAATTTTTAATATTTAAAATATCAGTTCAAATTAATAAATAATATAAACATAAAAACTTATTATTAGTTCAAAATCGGGAACCTTGCTTTCAAGACACCAAACGATCGTTTGATAACGTTTCTAAGTTTTGCATGTGCATGATTGAACTTTTCTTTAGGAGTTGTTGCATTTCTTCGATCGTTCAATCAAGTTTTTAGGCAAAAAAATCATATTTTTTAAAGTAGACTTTTAAGTATTACCTGGCCGATTTTGATTGCAAACGGAGCAAGGGAAGGAGACAGAGCAGCGGAAGGAAAAATGTGACTTTTATGTCAACCGAAAAACAAGTAGTAGAGTCAATAAACGAGATTTTATTAATATTATGAATATGACTTGTGGCCGCCGAGGGTGTGTGTGACGGGGAGGCTGGGAGGAGGAGAGAGGCGGCGGCAGCAGGGCTGGGAGAAGGAAAGGGGCGACGGCGGAGGGCTGGGAGAAAGAGAGGGCGATGGTGGAGGGTTGGGCTTACCGTATAAGTGACTGGGGTTTATAAGTGCTTATTAATGCCAAAAGAACACCCCCTTAGTTTCTCATTTAGGCTTTGCTTTTGTATTTGGTTCAACACAACACTTAACTAGCAAGACTAAAATATTTCCCTAATTATGCAACAGTCACTTCTATATACAACTATTCCTCTGTGTGTGGTTAGTCAAACGAGTTATTGTTTGGTGGTTTTGATTTTAGTAAAACCAGTTTAAGGTTTTCAGTTATAACAAGTTATAAAATGAAGAAAAAACTATGAAACCTCCATTCCCATTCCCTTTCCATGTTTTTTATTCTCTCCATGTTTAGGAAAGGAGAGAGATGGAATTTTACTCAATTCTCTACTCCTTTCCATTAAGAATCAAGGCTCTCATCACGTGATAAAAAAAACATGTAAACCTCACGTGATTTCATTATCTCAATTCCACCATACTAAACACACCGTAAGTGAATAGTCGACTCTTTTCACTTAGTTTCTCATTTAGGCATCACTTTTGTATTTGGTTCAACACAACACTTAACTAGCAAAACCAAAATATTTCCCTAATTATGCGACAGTCACTTCTATATGCTGCTACTACTACTACTGTTCCTTTGTTTGTGGTTAGTCAAACGCGTTATTGTTCAGTTTAATCACGTTACTTTAAAATACATTTATGATTACATGCTTCCACTTGTACTCTTTTGCCAGTGGAAATAATATGCACTGTGCTTTGTTCTTGCTAATGCCATGCTTGCTATCTGTAGTCGATAGTTATGATTTCATGCATACTTTTTTAACAAATGATGGTTCTTTGACTGAGTCAGACCTAGTGTAAGCAAAGGTAGAGTCAAACAGATATGATTCTCAACATTCAAAGTAATTGAATATAAAAAATCCTGGCAAAATACATTTTTTGGTGTTTGATATGAAATGATAAATATAATAACACGTGTCAAAGTTACGATGCAGCTGCAGTCATTTTGGTATTTGTAGTATTGTCAGATTCTGTATAATTTTAGATTAATTTTGTGTTTTTAAACAGTATTTACTGACTTTGGTTATTCATTGGTTCAGAGCCTGACAGCTGTTGAATTCTCTAGCAATTCCTTAACCAGTCTTTCTCTTGCTGGTTGTCGTGCTATTACCTCTCTTGAACTAACCTGCCCTTATCTTGAGCAAGTGTCTTTGGATGGATGCGACCATCTTGAAAGAGCAACCTTCAGCCCGGTTAGTGAATTGTTCACATATTCTGTTTCTACTTTCTGCTTCACCTTTTAGTTTTGCTACCATTACGACCATTGAACTTGTACCTTTTTTTTAATTTATGTTCTCTTCATTGCCTTATCATATCAATTGTTCTATTATATTGGGATCATATTTCTCAAAACATTATGATGTGTTTATAAATGTCAAGTGATGACCTTTTTGAAAAGAGTGATATATTTAGCTCTTGGCGTTCTATACTGATCCAATTATCTCATCATACCAACTGAAATATGGATTGCCTTCTTCATTTTCTGTTTTTTAAGGCCAACTTTCCTCTATTATAGTTGTGGCAGTGTCTATCATTTACTGTTTTGGTATCTTGATTGAGTTTTATGCATCAAGTTCAACATCATATATCTCATACAATTGCTTTGTCGTAGTGTTGCATTATCTAGTCAACGGAGGGTAAGATGGTTGTTGAAACCATTTATATAATGGGTTAATGCCAACCAGTTTTGTTCCGATTTCTAATTTGGTCAGAGGAAATTGTAATTTGTTCTGTCAATAAATGAAACATGACTGAGGCATGCTAGTTAGCTTTTTTGGAAACTGAATATTTTTTTAAAACAGCCACATGCAGAAAATATTCATTGAAAAGCAATTTCATGTAAATAGGTTTGTGTTTGTTTGTTTTATTCATTTGTTTTCCTTAAAAAGAATAACGAATAGTGTTTCAAATAAGTATTTTGGAAACTGATTGCTTTCTGAACACAGCCACATGCAAAATATATTCATTTAAAAACAGTTTTCATGTAAATAGGTTTATCTTCATGTTTATTTTATTCATTCATTTTCTGTTAGAAAGATGGTGAATAACTTGTTGAACATTTCAAATCTGTAGAGTGATTGTATTCATTAAAATTGAAGTTAAGTACTTGATGTTCTCAAATACTTCAATATCAGGGACATTGTGTATGTCTGATAAAATTTCTCAAATTTTCTTTTGCTAGGTTGGACTTCGATCTCTTAATTTGGGAATATGTCCTAAACTAAATACACTCAAGATTGAAGCACCAACCATGGTGTTGCTTGAACTGAAGGGGTGTGGTGTCTTATCAGAGGCATTAATAAATTGTCCTCTATTGACATCTCTCGATGCTTCCTTTTGCAGGTAAATTGAATTCATACTGGTTGCTCCTTATGCTTGTATCCATTGGCTAACGAATTGTTTGCATCGTCCTCTAATATGATGCCAATGTTTTATGTTCAATGTATGCAGCCAACTAAAGGATGACTGCTTATCTGCAACTACTGCCTCGTGTCCCCTCATTGAATCTCTAATATTGATGTCATGCCCATCTGTTGGTCCGGATGGACTATTATCTCTGCGTTGGCTTCCTAATTTGACATCACTTGATCTTTCCTACACCTTCTTGACAAACCTGCAGCCTGTATTTGATTCCTGTTTGCAGTTAAAGGTGAGAGTGTTACTATTGAGATGCATTCTAATTTCCAGTACTTTTTGGACTAATTCTATTATAAAGATGGCACATACGAGTTGATGTTAAATATTCTTTTCCTCTTTAATAATTTTTTACTAGTGGATATATGTTAGAAGGTATGCTACACTAATTGTAAAGTGTTAACCTGCTTAACTTACTAGTGACTATACACTAGAAGGCATGGTACCCTAGTTGAAGCCTAACCTACTTAAGTCAGTAGTGGTAGGTATCACTTGACTAGAGAATTCGTCTTTAATAGTGTTCATGCTCATAACCACACATAATTTAGATTAGTTTTCTTTTTTGTTAATTACAAGTAATTACGTTTACAAATTACGAATGTTATTTTCTAAACATATAATTGTTGAAAATATGCTTTTACCTTTTAGTTTATAACTGGCATAGTTAACTGTTGATGAAATGAGGTGGAAAGGTACATGTAGAGGAGAAATAATTAACGTATACAATATTAAAGTTAAAAACCTTCCCAAGTTTGTAAGAGGCCTTGTTATGTTTTGGCTTCTCAAGTCGTACGCTTTTTTCCCCACTTGGTTATTGGCTTCCTAAACCTTTTTTTTTTAATTCACTTGAAGATTTTGAAATTGCAAGCATGCAAGTATCTCACTGACTCGTCACTCGAACCTCTTTACAAAGACGGTGCTCTTCCTACACTTCGTGAATTGGACTTATCATATGGGAGCTTGTGCCAGACTTCCATAGAGGAGCTTCTTGCTTGCTGTACTCATCTAACTCATGTCAGTTTGAATGGGTGTGTAAATATGCATGACCTAAATTGGAGGTTTAGCGTTGATCATCTGTATGTATCCAGCATGCCCTGTGAAGATGATCCGCCATTGCAATTGCATGCCGAGCAGCGTCAACGTTTGCTGCAGAATCTCAACTGTGTTGGTTGTCCAAATATCAAGAAAGTACTCATCCCCTCGGTGGCTCATTTCTCCCATCTATCGTCATTAAACATTTCACTATCTGCAAACTTGAAAGAAGTTGATGTGGCATGTATTAATTTGTGCTTCCTCAATCTAAGGTGCAACTTCCTCCCTTCCTTGGCTTTGTGGTGTTATATTTTTTGATGTGGCATGTACTAATTATCATTGTGTTTGGCTGTTTGCAACCTCAGCAATTGCAGCTCATTGGAAATCTTGAACCTTGATTGTCCAAGGTTAACTAGTCTCTTTCTGCAGGTACGCGTGATCTGGTTCCAATTGGTTCTCATCCTTTTCTTGCATATGTTTTGTTCTTCCCAACTCTTAACTCTATCTTCTTCTCCCTTTAGTCTTGCAATATAAGTGAAGAAGCAGTTGAATCCGCCATCTCAAACTGCAATATGCTAGAGACTTTGGACGTCCGCTTTTGCCAAAAGGTGAGTCATATGACAAAATGCTTTATGTTAGAGAAATGCTTGTTTCCAACATCATCTGATAGCTTTTCTTTTCCGGAACTGCAATAGATAAGCCCTTCAAGCATGGGAAGATTACGGATCGCCTGCCATAGTTTGAAACGCATATTCAGCAGCCTGGTGCCAATTTGAATGTTAAAAACACTCTTGTTAGTTGTGGTGTTGTTTTTTTTTCAAGTAATGCTTTTTTGTTATCTAAGGGTGTATAAAAGCTTTGATGTGATGGATATGTGGATGGGTAATAAACGATGATCGATCTTCCTTTTGATCATTTGGAGCTCGTAAGTAAAACCTCTCTCAAGGTCAGGCTCTCAGCGTAGATCTCTCCCTCTCTCTATATTTTGGAAATCAAATATGTATTGTGACGATTATTCTTTTCACTTTTTATTTCTGCCATGAGCCCATTTGTGTCTTGTCAACTACATATTCTTTCGGTTAGTTAATTCCTATTATATAACCTTGATTACTTGCTTTTTTTTTTTGGTGATTCAAAAGTATTGGATTTTATATATGTAATATTGTTGGATTCAAATAAAGGGTTAGGTTCTCATGTTACTTGTTTTCTTTGTAATTTAAAGGTGTTAGATTTTACGTCTCCAATATTGTTGGGTTTGAATTAGTAAGCGTTTCTAGATCAATAAGGATTCACATCACACACACACACACACACACGTGTGTTGTGTATATAGGTAAGATATGTGAATTTTACATTTTATGACAGTCCTTCAATATTATATGAACGTTTGTGCATATTTATGTAAATGATCTTTTAAGTGAATGATGATTCGTACTATTCACATGATTATTTGATAAAATTTATTTTTTTAATTGTAGTATGCTTCTTTTGAATCTAGTTATAAAGGTCTGAAGGGTTGTTGGGTATGTTGAGATTTAAAGGTATGTGGCTGAACCAAATTTTATATACACACTGTATATTACATGAATTGGTCAATGGTGATATATTTTTGAACATATATAAATTATATTTTTACATGAAATAGAATATTTTATTATAATGAACATTTGTATTATATTTATTGTAATATATAAATAGATAGTACACATTTATTAAACAACAAATTACACTATACGTTCAAGAAGTAAACGGACAAACAAGATTTTTATTAAAGTTCGTTCATCTAATTAAACGAGAAAAATGTTGTTTATTTAATAAAAAACGATGATAAACAAACTTTTTGCAAAACGATCTAAATTAATGTTTCTTTATATTTAAATAATTAGTTAAATGATACAGATGTTGTGAAAATATTAATGCAAGATGCAATGATTGGAAACATTTATGATGGGATGGCCTTTCTTTTGATCAGTCACACTTGTACAAGCTAACTATGAATAAATGCATATATATTATCAAATGGGACAATGGGAGTCGCATAATTTGAAGGGGACCATGGAAGGTATTTATACCTTTCTATGCCCCTTTAAATTTAGTCATACATAATTTTCATTACTTTAAAACTGTACTCCGATTTAAATTTATAGGAAACATTAATATTTATCTTTTAAAATATACAGAATATTAAAGACTAAACAAATAAACCTTTAATAGATTTCGTTACTTTAAAAACCGTGTTTGGATGTCGTTTTGTCAAACCACTAACTGGGTCTTACCTATTATGCAATGCAATGAATGAACTGATTTTGCGTGAAACGGTGAAAGAAATATTTTCAAATCTTAAGGGGCATTTAGTTCGTAAAATCTTTAATGAGGGAATGAAATCAGTCAATAAATTGAAAATGAGGATTAATTCAATATGGTTAACATATTTGGTTTGCAAAGGTTTCACAAGAAAACAGAATGGAAAGCACCAAGTGCTCCATCTAGCGCTCTATGCCACTGCCTACGAAGCTGTGGCATATCAACATCCCAAGGAACCTCCATTTACACCTTCTTATAGGGGTGAGCTCGGTACCGGACCGAACCGAACCGGTACCGATCCTGAAAATACCGAAACCGAATTATTAGATTTGAAAGAACCGAATACCGAACCGTATAATTTTATATGGTGCCGGTTCGGTCCCGAATACCGAATTTTAGCTAATTTAAATACCGAATACCGAACCGAAAGTACCGAATACCGAATTTTAGCTAATTTAAAAACCGAATACCGAACCGAATATATTAATTCGGTACCGGTCGGTACCGGTACCGGTTCGGTACCGGTTCGGGTTCGGGAAATGGTACCCGTCGCTCACCCCTACCTTCTTAAGAATATTTTGTTCAGACTAAATTTCATTTTCCTTTTTAAGAAAACCAAACACGACGTTAAAATGGATTTCTCACTCGTTTTTTAATCAGACACAAACCAAATACGGTTGTCAAATACCTTAGATAAGTTATATAGTTGATAATACAAACATACATATAAAGTAGGGTAAACATTGAAAAAATCTACGAGCTTTCATGAATTTATCGATTAAGTCACTGTACTTTTTTTTCAAGTGTTTAAGTTCCTAGACAATTTTTGTCTTATTCAAAACTGTATATTTGGCATGTTTAGCAGGTCATTAACCGGTAAATGGTACAGTGACCTATACAAGAAAAAAGAAAGCCCGGTGACTTAATCGTGAAAATTGCAAAAGAAATTTGATTTTTTTAACAATAAACTATTCGAGGAACTAATTGTTTTACCTGTTAAGCAGGTAGCAGGTTAAAAATATATGGTTTTGAATAAGACAAACTTTGTTTAGGAACTTAAATACTCAGAAAAAAGTCTAATGACTTAATCGATAATCGCATGAAAGTTCGTGGATTTTTTTTTTTCAACATTAATCCTATAAAGTAACAGGGTTTTTTTGTGTGCTTATTAACATGTGATGGTAGTTAATGATTGTCGTGTGGGCCAATGGACCATTTATTTGAAAATCAGATTTTATTAAGTATAATTTTGTCCTGTGAAATAAACTGATCATTAATTTGGTATATACTAATACAATTAAAATTAAATATAATTATTAATAAATTAATAAATTATTTTGTTGACATACATTACTCCATATTTAATTAAAGTTACGTTGTTGTTTTGTTTTGGGGGGCCAATAAAACTTAAATGCGGCCATTGAATGGGCAGGTGACAGGGCCATTGGACACGTCGACTATCACGCAACGCACGTGATGGATCGGTCCCACTGCTACATTTCATCTCTAAGATTACAAGGTTAATCTTTATTCTATTTTAAAATACAAAAACTAATCGATTCTATCCATAATTTTATGATTATCTAATGATGTCAATTATCATTAATATCTTCTTAAAATCTCAAATTAAGTTTATATAAATATCATGTAAATAAAAGCTAATTTGTTAATAAAAGGGTTAGATATATAAAAAATCATCAAGTTTTAGTGCACCTTAAATTAAATAATGTCATTTGTTTTAATGCAATACTAGAATTAGTATTTGAATCTTCCTAAAGGTGAGTTAAAATACAAATCTAAAAATTTTAAAAATTGATTATTTGAGAATTGTAATACTAACATGAAAAACTAAGTCAAACATCTATCTATGCTATTAAAAGAGTAAATAGATGTCACTTGGCACCTAAGTAGAATGCCACTTGGCATAACGTGAATACGACACATGCATAATCTATGATTTCTATATTAGAATAATAATTGCACTATTTAAATTAATTTAGAAATAAAATATCCTCCTTTTATTTTGGATATCAAATTTAAATTTGAGTCTATAACTCATGTCTTTTGTTGGTTTTTTATCCAAACTTCTTAGCTTCTATAATTTTTTTTTCATTTTTTGGTTATTATTTAATTTTTAGCTATGTATTTTACATTTAACCCACTTTATATATTTTCAATAATCAATTTAACATTATAATATTGCTATTTTATTTGTAGTTTCTGTAATAATTTTTCAGATATATATAGTTTTGAAAAAACAAGTTACTTACTATTCAGTGTAATACACGGGTAATATACTAGTTATCTATTACAACTGTTATCATATTCTCAGTTTCTAAAATGCCACAACAATGTATCAAACGCAAATCCAAATACCTCTTAAAATATATTGTCTAAATAAAATTTAAATTAAAACAGATCTTTAGATGATAAAGATTTTAGTATTTTATCCCAAAAAATTACTGTTGATTTTTTAACGGATATTAATTTTTTTAAGAATTATGAATTACGGTGCATTTAATAGCATAAAACAAAGAAGGTGACATTTATTTGGGTGCTTGATTTATTTCTGTATACCCAAAATAATCCCAACATATAGGAAATATGAGTTCTCGTTGAGAATTGGCAATTTATGCTTGGTATTTTGATATTTCTGATTTTCTGGCGTTACTAGTTGATGGGAATGACTAACAATATCTTGCTTGGTAGTTATAAATTATTTTCGACCAAAAAATATGTCATCTTTTCTGTTTGACAAAACATGACCAAAAAATATATCATCTCAGAGTAAGTCATAAGATTGAGGATCACAAGAAATAAAAAAAGTGAACCATTTGAGATAGTCTATAGGTATGTTGTTTTAACATGATCTTAGTTTTTTAATGTTGAATGTTGTTTTTATTACCAGGTGTAGCAAACTTATATTTTTCTTTTTTCGACATATATAGAAATTCAAAGATCATTTCAAAAGATCGAACTTTGAACGATACTTAGAAATGAAATTTTGGTAAGACTTGATACACATTAACATACATGTGAAATCAAATATATTTGTGCCTTCGATTTGATTTGTGTCAAATGTTTGAAACTATCAAATGGATAGTATGGTGAAACAAGGATTGCTCCGCTTCCAGACTTGAGGCCATTTAGATTTTCGCATGGTTAAACTAAACTCTAAACCAACATTCTAACAACGAGTACAATAAAAAAAAAAGAATTCTTGGTTATAAAGTTATCATGAAGAAACTTGACAAGGGCGTTAGATGAATGTTTTGTAAGAAAATGGTGCACACAATTACAAGGACGAACATTATTTGCAGAAAAAATAAAAACACAGTATATATGCATGGTTCAGTTGCACCAGACGACGGGATCATCCCGCACCCCTTTGACTCATCAGAAGGTTGTTCCAATAATGAGGCCAAGAATGACATATTCACGTTGCACTAGCGAGTTTTTTTAAAACGAGTAGTTATTTACAAATTTTAGAAGTCGGTTATCTTTGGTAGTTATACAAAAGGGTTGTGACTTTCTCTTAAAAGTGAGGACTGTTTTGTGTAGTGTCTTTATACATAGGTGCACTATCATTATAATAATGTTGCTTGAAATACTAAAAAAGTTTATAAGTTGAAGAAAGTTGGGTTAATTGCCTTATTTAGGCAATTTATTTCTTGCAGTCGTTATAACTAAAAGGTACACAAATAAATATAAAATTAAACATTTAAATTAACAAATAAAAAAGTTTATAAGTTGAACTTATTCAAAATTTTAGGATGATGCAACCTGGAGTGGAGTATGGATGTTAACATATTTTCAAAATAAACATATCTATATCAACTAGAATCCATTTGGTATGCTTTTTGTGTCAAATTAATTTATTTAAAAGAAACATAACTGACGTGCTTGGGGAAAATCTTTTGATGATTTGTGTAAGCACCTTACAAAAATGCTTAATAAATTTACGGACTAGTGAGCGTCAACACTTGAAAAAACAAGTCAATAAAGTAAGAAAAAACGGATAACTCGTTGATTAAGTATAAAATCACGATAATTTAAAAAGAAACAAAGTATAGACTAACAAACGTACCTTGAAGTTTGTCACTTTAAAGTTTCAAGGACCACGTTAAGGTAGGGGATTGACAAAACTATGATTTTTTAAGTAAATAATGATTATTTGATGATTATTACTTTTTAAGTAAAAAAGTTGATTACCTGGCGTGGTATTGGGTAAAACCTTAAACCACCATTAACTAGAGAGCCAAACAACTCAACGTCTTCACTTTAAAGAAAATTATAAACTAGACAGCTTGTGTGTGTGGCAATTTCAGTAGAGAAAGAAACAGATGAGTAAAAACAAGGATCAATAGGAAGAGCAAGTAGAACCTTGCATCCATCCAGACATGATGTTAAGTTTTATAATGCATAATAGAAATAAAATTTTATAGTTATTAAGAAATAGACTTATTAATAAAATACTAACAATAGTATATATAAGTAAAATACTAAAAAAAATAATTATATTTATTAATATAAGATAACTGTATTTATAAATAAAATATATATAATTATAAGTTTGGGCTACAAATGAGAAATAATAAAACCATAAAGATTGAAAGTGTCATGTTTAAAAAGAAAAGAATAGTCATTATTATAAAGTTAATGGTTGGACCGTCATATTTAATGACCCAGAGATTAAAACCATATAAAATTAATAAAATAAGAACGAATTTTTAGATTATTAAGTTGAATTTGTATAAACAACACGCATAAGACCCACACGTCGGCTTTCCCACATCATGTATTTTTGTCTTCTAACGACCCTAGGGATGGCAACGGGGCGGGTTCGGGGCGGGGAATGTAAATACCGTCCCCGTTTAAAAAAACCGCGGGTACTAAACGGGGATCCCCATCGGGTACGCGGGGAAACCCGCGGGGAATCGGATAACCCATTTATAAAACAATGATATGAAATTCAATCACGTGGTTCATATTTTAAGCTTAAAACGTCCATGTATGTTAAAATTTCAATACTAATATTAAATTAAATTTGTAATATCTATCAAATGATAACGAAAAAAACATTATTTCATTAAATTATATGTAAATAAATAAGTTTTTTAAATTATACATAATAATTTTTATGTATAATATATAAATTAGATAAAATATTCATCTTTTATATATAATATATATACAATATAAATAGAATGTTGCTATTAAAAGTAATCGGGGATTTAAACGGGTTATGTAATCGGGTATACAGGGCGGGTATTAGCAATACCATACCCGCTCCGTCCCCCGTTTAACTTAATCGGGTTCGGGGAAACCCGCCCCGTTTAGATCGGTTTTCGGTTTTCCCCGTCGGGTTCGGTTTTTTTTGCCATCCCTAAACGATCCCAACCTATTTTGAGGGGTGGATGGAGATGGTAATAATACAATATATTTGGATTTTCATATAATTCAGAGGGCAGTAACTAAAGTAAAAAATTAAAATGTATTTCTGACATAAAGAAAAATGATTGTATGTGACTGAAATCAAACGAAAAATGAAAGCTACACTTAAATACCAAAAGTTTATAATCAATATTAGGAAAATAATTAATTTAGAAATTGTCGTGTTATACGCACAACCCCCGTAATTAATTTTACTGATAACTCATTCCTCTCACATGAGGGGCTGCAATTAGTAAGGAGGGGATGTGTGTTTAGATTCATCTTTTAAAATTAGAAAACAAAACTTATACACATTTAAAATTTTATAATCTGAATATTTGGAAGCAAGCATATACAATACAATATGACAATACATAATAAGATTTTTTTGAAATTTTTTGTATCAAATATGTAAATATTTTTTATATCAAATTCTTAATTTCAGATGCTTTTAGACATCCTTACTAATGACATCAAAAATACGCATTCATGTCATCCCGATAAGTCATTAATAATAAGTCATTCCAATTTTGCATCTATTCACAATCCAACGATCACCTCGTCCAATAATCATCATTATCATGATGCTCACAGTCCCATTCACGTTATTGTATTAAGTTATTAACCACCCAACGTTTGTTCTATTGCATTTCCACCACCATTAAACTTTGTAATCAATGGTATTTTAATCAAATCATTTAGAATTTGTTATAAATAATATCAATTGCAAGTTAGTAGCCATGGTGAGATTTTAATATAAACAATTTAGCCATTGAAATTAATGAGAAGTAGAAAAAATATCATGAACGGTTGAAGCTTACCGACTAAAATTAGAAATTGAAATCCTTAGATTGAAAATTAGAATACTTGACTTCAACTTGTTCTTTCCTTGTATATATATTTTTATGTAAATGTGTCAATCAAATCTATGTAATAACATAAAATAATACTAACAACAATAATAAGTAAAAATGAAATAAGTTGCTATATTACAATACGTATGTCACATTATAGTGTTAGACTGTTAGTAGTATTTCGCAATATATTTTATATGTATAATGTAGATCTGTGTTACGTTTTTAAGTCTGTCATGTTTATCAGGAATACATATTTAACAAATAAACAAATTCCACTCTTTTCACCTACCATGCATGGCTCTTATCACGTGATTATGAAAAATAAAATTTAGTTTCTTCACATAGGATGTATTTGATTTGTGATTTGCAAACCAAGGGACAAGGGTTGACGCAACACAGGTTGAAATCAACTCAAAACTAATCTGGATATATAGTGAAAATTTAATTTTGAATTTTATTCAATAGCTTAACAAGTCTTCAAAATGAATGTTCTTACTTGGCTTGAGACTGTAGTCCAACGATACAAGTATATTAACCTGGATTTCAATTCAGGAATTTGAATATTATAATGAACCAAATGTGTTGATTTAGGATTAACGTTTAGAGAGAGTGTTTTCAATCTTTCAAAACAAAAAAAAATCAATTCGAAAACCCAAAAATGAAAATTTTATAATAACAACTTGGCTAGAATAGGTTAAACCTTGGAGAAATGTCATTGAAATTAATGTATTGCATGCCATGATTTATTTTAGGAATTATAATTTCTAAATGTACATTTAAAATATCATAATTTATAAAGTTTTAAGTCTAAAAAACTGATTTAAATTTTTAAGTATTATTATAGAAATAGGAATTTACATTTGTCAATAGTATAATGACCGTCTGGTTCGTAAAATGTATTTTGAATTAGAAAATTTAAACTTAAAATTTAGTTTTTAATGTGTTTGTTGGAGAACGATTAAAGATAATTAATTTCTAGTGTTTGGCTAAGAGTTTAATTTGTTAATAATTGGAATCTAGATTAACGTATAAGTTAATAGGAACGTTAAATTGCTATAAAAATATTTTGATGAAGTATACTTTTTTTTAACTCTTTATATTTGTCTTTGTAATTAAAGTTCCAGTTCCATCAAATTATTATGTTACCGGAGCTATTGACAACCAAACATGATATTGAAATGAAATTATCATTCTTTTTCTGTCCGATTCCATCAAATTTGGCGACCCAATGCCATCTTAAATCATAAGAGATGACAAGTGACAAATTAGTTACTATTTTTATTAGTAGTTATATAATTTGTTTATGTTATATAATACCAATGTCATTTTTTCAAATATACTTGTATGGTACAGGAAATTTTATTCTATTTGTACATGTATTTTAGTTTTTCAAATTTAATACGATATATTTCTATATAGAAACTAATTTTTCATACTAATAGTTCCCAAGTTTTTAACGGGATTCTATGTAAAAATGTATCATATTGGATTGGAAAACTAAAACACATTACCATATACGTAACTATGTAAGAAAAAAAAAAGGTTTATATACTATATCAATACATAAAAAGTATGTTGATATCGAACGATCAAAAGCCTTGTATAATATTTTTGGCTCGATAAAAATTTAAGCAGAGGTTTTTAAAAAAATATATAGTGTTTAGGATGTTGTGGTTCAATTTGTGGAAATAATTTAGAGAGGGAAAAAAGAAGGGTTAAGGTCATTTTTGACCATTCAACTTTTATATTTGTCTCATTTAACCATTAAATTATTTTTGTACACATTTAGTCATTAAACTTGAGTTTAATGGGAAATGATTAAAAGTAATTGCTAAATGTGTACAAAATTTGATAGTTTTAATGTTCGAAAGTGTACAATTTATGATAGTTTAGTGGTTAAATGTGTACAAAATATAGTAGTTTAGTGGCCAAATGTATATGATTTCATTAGTTGAATATGGACAAAAACAGTGTAGTGGTTAAATGTGTAAAAATAAATAAATTTAATGTCTAATTGTGTGAAAAAAAATTTAATGATTAAATGTGACAAATTTAAAATTGTAACGATAAAAAATGACATTTATGAATTAACCGAGAAAAAATTACCAAGGGTGGTTTAAATGGACATTGAAGAAGCTATGAAAATGTTTGTAGGTTAAACGGGTGTTATTCATCTCCTCCTCAGAATAAAGTGTTTACTGTTGCTCCTGCCACTGCTACTCTTTTATCACTCATTTACTCACATCCATCGTCTCTCTGAAGCCTAGTCATTGTCAATTTTACCCCTCTCCCCCATAACCCACAACAACTGCAAAAGGCCTATCTCTCTCCTTCTGCAAACCTCTCAGAAAAACCAAATCTTGATAGCGACTAATGATAAGACTGAATTGTATATAACCCCACCATTTCTTTCTCCTCCTTGTATATATAAATGGAAAATCTTTTCCTCCACCAAACTATTTCATAAAATTTTCTTTTAATCTTTTTATTTTTACAGATTCATGACCCCCACATGTAGATGTTAGATGTTAGATGTAGATGTAGGGGTGAACAATTTGGAAATTATATCTATTCTTAAAATGATAATAGTTTAAATTTAAATGTATAAAATTAAAAAAAAAAAAACACAAACTTGATTCAGAGATGGGTCTCTTTTCATTTCTCTTATCCTGAAAAAGCTGTCAGCAGAGAGAAAGAGTAAAAGTTAATAAGAGAGGTAGGAGGGGAAAGGAATAGCTGTAAAATTGTGCAGGGTTTTATAACACAGTTTTGCTGCTCCTTGGCACTACTATTGTTGTACTAGTTTTCATTTTCTTGACTTTATCTTCTCCATAATCCTCCGTAGATACTACATGATTACACTCTAATCGAGAAGAAGAGAGTCACTCGAATGCTCTCTCTCTTTCTCTCTCTGTTACAAATGATGTGACTCAACAAGCAATTTCTTCTTCAACAATCTCTCTCTCTCTCTCTCTCTTCTCTCTTGCTGAATGTTGTTTGAGTTCGCCGGAGATTTACAGAGGTGAGGCCGTGCACGGCGGAGGATGGCAGTGGGCTTAATGGAGTCTTTGAGAAGAATAATGGGGTTCCTGTTGTTTCTTCTGCTTTCTGCAACCTTCTTCCTTCTCGTTAACTCTGATGATGGTACGTACAACTTATACTCCATAATGTACAAGTTATCTGTTCATGTTTCTTCTTGATTTCCAACCAGGAGTTTAGACACCCATTATATTATTCAATTTTATTTGTATTATAATACTAAAATAATATATCATTAGTTTTTTAGCTTAATTAAATATGATTACATGATATGTGTACAAGTCATTTTGCTTATTTGCAGAAAAAGAAAAAGGTTCCTTTTTTTAATAATATTTTTTTAAGAACTATTTTATTAACGATGATTTACAAGAATTTAGAAACCCATTATAATATTTCCTTTGACTTGTACTAATATTCAAATGATAACACGAGTTTCTTCTCTTTTCTTTTTAATTAAATATGATATATACGTGTTTCTTGACTTTCTTCCAGGCATGATATATGTATTTTTATTAAATTTTTGTGAATTTTTAATGATGAAGGAGGGACATTGTTGGAGATAAAAAAGTCCTTTAGAGATGTGAACAATGTGCTGTATGACTGGACTGATTCACCATCTTCAGACTACTGTATGTGGAGAGGTGTTTCCTGTGATAATGTCACCTTCAATGTGGTTGCACTGTGAGTGTATCATCTAATTTAAACTTTTTTTTTCCTTTTTTTTCAAGAAAATAAGTTATCCCCTTTTTGGGATTTTGAATTTGATGGGTCAAAGTGTTGACTTTTCTTATTGGACTCTCTTTCAGTAATCTTTCGGGTTTGAATCTTGATGGGGAATTGTCACCAAGTATTGGAGAGCTCAAAGGTTTACTATCAATGTACTGTTTTTCTTCCCTTTCAAAACCTTTGAGCTAACTGTTGACTTGAATCACTTCGATTGTTTGAAAAATACTGGTTTAAAAATGTGTTTTTTTTTTGGATTTTGGTCGAACAGTGATCTTCGTGGGAATCGATTATCTGGTCAAATCCCAGATGAGATTGGTGATTGTAGTACTCTTAAGAACTTGTAAGTCATATTCATTTAATAACTCAACTTAGTTAGGTCTTATGTTGAAGTTGGAATTTTTTATAGTGAGATTGACTAGTTTGAAGGCCTAAGTTTTTACCGTGCCATGTTTCGCGAAACTCGAGCTTAGTTTATGTGGTTTCTTTATAACCTGGCACTTTATGCTGCTTAAATTTTAATCGAATGGTGTTTCTTAGGGATTTGTCATTCAATATGTTAACCGGAGATATACCATTCTCAATATCGAAGTTGAAGCAGCTTGAGCTCTTGTAAGTTTGACCTCAAGTACAGTTTTTGCGTTAATGCAATTTGCTTTTGTTAGGAAGTATTCAACGCATTTAATGACACCGGTCTCATATTTGATATCACAGAGTCTTGAAAAACAATCAATTAATTGGCCCAATCCCTTCTACCTTATCACAGATTCCTAATTTGAAGATTTTGTAAGTATCGTTCCACCTTGTTTTTCATCTTGATCATCGGTTAAACATGACTGGATTTATGTGAATGTAATTGATGCCTATTCCAGGGACTTGGCACAAAATCAGCTGAATGGAGAGATTCCGAGGCTTATTTACTGGAACGAAGTTTTGCAGTATCTGTAAGTTTCCAATTTGGATGACTTCATTCTGAGGGAAATAATTTATGCATTTTGACCGAAACATATGATTGCATGACTCAGTGGATTAAGGAGCAACAATTTGGTGGGAGAACTGTCTCCAGATATCTGTCAGCTAACCGGCCTGTGGTATTTGTAAGTTGTATATTGACTTTTATTTTCCTTATCGACTTTCTTTGTTCGAATGCTTCACTTACGAACAGATCATTTAAACAGCGACGTGAGGAACAATAGTTTAAGTGGCACCATTCCCTCAAATATTGGTAACTGCACTGGCTTCCAGGTCTTGTATGTACCTCACTCAAAACGACTAAATTTATTGTGATATCGAGCGTGGTTCCTTTTGATTAGTTGTTGTTTTATTGTTAGGGACTTGTCGTACAACCGATTGACCGGAGAGATACCTTTTAACATTGGTTTCCTACAAGTAGCCACATTGTCAGTATTACAATCTTTTCAAAATTTAATAAACTCGATGCATCTTAGTATTACAATCTTCTGATTTTGATTCATCTCAGATCGCTTCAAGGCAACCATCTATCTGGGGAAATTCCGTCTGTGATTGGATTGATGCAAGCACTTGCAGTTTTGTGAGTGATTTCGTCTTATCGTTTTGTATTCGAAATTCGAAATTGTGTTTCTTATTGAAGTTGGCGTTGCAGGGACTTAAGTTGCAATAATTTGAGCGGGCAAATTCCTCCAATCCTTGGAAACTTGACGTATACAGAAAAATTGTAAGAACGTATTCTGAATTCTGTCGGCGTTCACTCCTGATGTTATAATAATGATTGTTTTATATATTTGCTTCTCGAAACCACTCGTTATAGGTATCTCCACAACAACAAGTTGACGGGATCCATTCCTCCGGAGCTTGGGAATATGTCGAAGCTCCACTACTTGTATGAAACGCCTCCTTCAACTTTATTTGCATCTTTAGATCCTTTTTAACGATGCTTTGTGACATTTATGTAGGGAACTGAATGATAATCAGCTCACAGGTCAAATTCCACCTGAACTTGGAAAGCTCACCGACCTATTTGACCTGTAAACTTCACAATCCTGCTTAGTTTTATATTACGGGCCGCGGCTGTTTCTTCGTTAAGTTACTTACGCAATGTGATTGTACTATTGTAGTAATGTTGCTGGTAATAGGCTCGAGGGACACATACCTGATAACCTTAGCTCTTGCACAAATCTCAACAGCCTGTAAGTTTTTGATAATTGCTATGTTTTTTACGTGCAAAACTTAGACTCTGCGATATATCATTTCAACTTCGCAGAAATGTGCATGGGAACCATTTGAAGGGTACCATCCCTGCTGAATTTCAGAGGCTCGAAAGCATGACGTATTTGTAAGTTCCATCATTCTTGATTTTATGCTGCTCGAAAGCCCACGAGCAAATTTTCACCGGTTGACATTCGTTGATTATATTTCATTAGGAATCTTTCGTCAAACAACCTTACGGGTCCTATTCCAATTGAGCTGTCTCGGATCGGTAACCTGGATACATTGTAAGTAATTCAAAACCACTGGCGATTATAACTTGATCCCTGTCTTGGGAGTAACAGTTATCCGTGTATGTTTTATTGGCACAGGGACCTCTCAAACAACAGAATTAGTGGTCCAATACCTTCTCCGCTCGGTGATTTAGAACATCTTTTAAAATTGTAAGTTGATCTTTGAAAATCCGATGTGACAGACCTTTGTGATCGCTTGTTCATATTTTTATTTTGTTGGCAAAATAGGAATCTGAGCCGCAACGGGTTGACAGGATATATACCAGCTGAGTTTGGCAACTTGAGAAGCGTTATGGAGATGTAAGTGATCATATCTCATGTTTCGTGTTTACTTACGGTTTTCGTTAATGTAGAACATGTAATTTCTTGCAGAGATCTATCTTGCAATCATCTCTCAGGCGTATTACCCCAGGAGCTCAGTCAGCTTCAGAATTTGTTCATGCTGTATGTTCTCGCATGTTTATGGTATCCGGTTAACCATATTTTTGGTTTAAAAATGTAAACCGATGTCTGTTTGTCTCTTTGACTTGTGTTTCGCAGAAAGTTAGAAAGTAACAACTTAACTGGAGGTTTGGTGTCGTTGGTGAATTGCCTTAGCCTATCAGTTCTGTAAGTTCTGTTTTTAAAATCGGTAAATATTTTGTATACACCAAATGATTTCCGTAGGTGAGGCTGCAGGACTAACTGTTCGTGCTTTGTTTATGCAGAAACGTATCGTATAACAATCTGGCCGGGGATATTCCCACTGGAAACAATTTTTCAAAATTTTCACCGGATAGGTATGCCACCTGGCAGTGTATGATGTTTAACGTAATTTTGTCATGAAGGTCGACTTAGAAAGAAACACGTTTCCAATGCAGCTTTCTTGGGAATCCTGGTCTATGCAGCAGTTCTTTAAGTTCTTCGTGTCATGCTGCTCATTCCACTGAGCGAGGTACGGCTTACGTATTATCATATTTGTAACATCGTGACCAATTCAAATGCATAAAAGTGTTAAAATTAGCGAGTTTACTATCGCAGTGACCATTTCTAAAGCAGCAATTCTTGGAATTGCACTGGGTGCCTTGGTTCTTCTTCTTATGATCCTAGTGGCCGTATGCCGACCCCACCACTCAAAACATTTTATCGAGGGGTCGTATGATAAACCAGTCCATTACTCATCACCGAAGCTTGTGATACTTCACATGAACTTGGCACTTCATGTATACGATGATATCATGAGGATGACTGAGAACTTGAGTGAGAAGTACGTAATTGGCTATGGAGCATCGAGTACGGTCTACAAATGTGTTCTCAAAAACTGCCAGCCGGTGGCTATCAAGAAACTGTATACTCATTATCCGCAGTACCTGAAGGAGTTTGAAACCGAGCTCGAGACAGTTGGGAGTATCAAACATCGAAATCTTGTTAGTCTACAAGGTTACTCTTTGTCATCTTCCGGGAACCTGTTGTTTTACGACTACATGGAAAATGGCAGCCTCTGGGATCTCCTTCACGGTGAGTCGTAAAACATCAAAACCTACATCCGTCGTAACTGTATTTTGTTTACGGAATATTTTGCACCGTCCTTTATGGAAATTTCGTTCTTTTTAGGCCCGTTAAAGAAGAAAAAGCTCGATTGGGACACACGGATTCAGATAGCCCTCGGAGCAGCCCAAGGGCTTGCGTATCTTCACCATGATTGTAGTCCTCGTATCATACATAGAGATGTGAAATCGTCCAACATTCTACTTGACAAGGATTTTGAAGCACATCTTACTGATTTTGGAATCGCTAAGAGTTTATGCACATCAAAAACCTTCACGTCGACTTACATAATGGGTACCATCGGTTATATTGATCCTGAATACGCTCGTACTTCCCGTCTCACTGAGAAATCCGATGTCTACAGCTACGGGATTGTTCTGCTTGAGTTGCTTACCGGAAGGAAAGCGGTTGATAATGAATCAAACCTCCATCACCTTGTTAGTTTTCTTGACTAGCTTTCTGTTACTGTGATTTGTATTTATTTAATTCAAATGTTTTATTTTAGCATTATTCGCTGTTTCAAAAACTTAACCGGTTGGTGTGCAGATATTGTCAAAGACAGCGAGCAACGCAGTTATGGAAACCGTCGATCCAGAAATATCATCCACATGCAAGGAGCTCGGAGAAGTGAAGAAGGTATTCCAACTGGCTCTGTTGTGCACGAAACGACAGCCATCCGAGAGGCCAACAATGCACGAAGTGGTTCGAGTCCTGGGGAGCATACTCCCACCATCCAAAAGCAACCCATCCGGCCCAACCACGTTGCTCCCTTCGTCGAAAGTCTCGAGCTACATGGACGAATACGCGAACCTCAAGACTCCACACCTGGTCAATTGCTCATCCATGAGCACTTCAGATGCCCAGCTTTTTCTCAAATTTGGTGAGGTCATATCTCAAAACAGTGATTAAAAAAAAAAAGAAGTTAGTTATGTTTATGATGATGATGATGATGATGATGATCTATCTCTCAAGTAAAATGTCTATACTGCCCTTGTTAATGGAGAGAACCCAGATCAAGATTTTTAGTAATTTTAGCAAGTAGTAAAAAAAGTATAAGAAGGGAGATTTTTGGAACTGTTGTATCCATGTGCAGTTCTGTTGTACTTTAATGAAAATTATGATGGTTATAGTACTCTGGTAGGGGCTTGGCTTGGCTTGGTGAGAGGGGGGACCCATGAACATGGTTTGGACTGCAACCGGGTAGGGTAGGGCGTTGGGGTGGGTGCAGCCTTGAACCCTTGTGCAATAAATGGGTCCGTGAAAATGGAGCCCATCAGGCAGATGTGGTGTTAATATGAATCTGGTGCCAAGTCACAATTCCCAATGAAACATTGCTTTCTTTTTTCTGCTTACATAAAACACATGGGTGAGGCAGAACAGTGAGGTTTGGTTGAGGCTGATGGATAATGGTCCTTGAGAAATAGACAAAGTTTTCATTAGTGGGGTATGGTGGGGGTGGGGCTGGCCTGGGCAAATATGATCAAAGATTTTAAATGCTACCCTGCTATTGCATTGAATTATTTCTTTTTAACAATTGTAATATTTGGTAGTTTTTTTTTATTGTATATTTATTATCTAATGTATTTGTTAAAATATACAAGAAAAAAGTTATATGTCCAAAAGTAGTCTTGGGGTTTTTTTTTAATGGTTATTGTGTGACAAATGTATGACTAAGCCGAGTTAGTTGTGGGGTGTTCAAGCTCAACTCGTGCTCGAGCCTTGAATTTTAAACGGGACTGGCCTCTGCTTATGTTGTCACTTGTCATGGAGCTATCGACATGTGGTATGTGGTTGTTATTGCTCGCTTTTAATAGCGGGGTTTGTATTTTAGAATTGGAGTGGACAGCCAAAACAAACTCTGCAACTTATCTTCACCATATATGTAACAGATGATTACTTCTAATATATCAAAAAATGGATTTTTGTTCAAGAATAAAATCTATTTGTTTTTCATTAAAAGCCTCTTTAAAGGCTCTGATGTTTAAAATTCAGATCTTTGATAAATCAAGATTGTTTGTTTAGCTTCAGATTTAAGAGGTTGCAACCTCTGAATTTACCTTTTAAAATTAAGAGAAAGAGAGTTGTCTGAACTAAAATTAAGGTGTTGAATGTTTTTTAAGAGGTTAAACGTCTGAAGTCTGAAAATCACGTCTGAAATTAAGAGCATGCCTTAACATCTAAAATTAAGAGCCTCTTAATTTTAATTAGACAACTCTCATCCTCTTAAAATTCAGAGGTTTCAAACTCTTAAGTTTAAAGTTAAACAAACAAACTTAATTTATTATAGATTTGAATTTTAGATTTTAGATGTTTTTAAGAGTCTCTTAATGGAAAACAAACGAGACCTAAGAGTCTCTTGATTTCAGATATTAAGATTTCCTCTTAATTTCAGATGGGGTTTTCAGACTTTAAACATTTAACCCCTTAAAAACAAATAACACCTAAATGTTTCATGATATATAAATTTTTTTAAGTTATATATTTAACAAAAATAAGTATTTGATAAAGTTATAGGTTTTAAGTGTAAATGATAACATAATTAGCGCAAGTAAAGTCAGATAATATACATACAGAACGTTTGTATAAAAAGTAAATCCATGATTACAATTAAATTCCAGTAAAAAGCTTTTACAAGAAAAATATTGAGTTGATAGACACTCTTTTTCCTTGTATAAATGAAAAAAAAGTGAAGCGACACATTGGCTTTCTTTAAAAAAGGTGTTTTGTTTTATCTTTAAAGAACAGATATATAATATATCATAGGCCTATATTTGGATATGTTGTAGGCAGCATTTTTTGGGTTTGTTAGGAGGCGCATGCATCTTACCTTTGTTTAGGTTAGGAACTACTTTATTGATTCGAAAAGATCGATGATACGATATGTTTGTTTACTTTGAACTTTAAGAGATTAAGGCCCTGTTTGATAGCACTTATCAACCTCTTATCGGAGCTAACCTCTTATTCGGTAAGAGGAAAACCCGATAAGTGCGTTTGATTTGCATAATACATAAGAGGCAAAATCCTCTTATTTTGTCTTACCATGATAAGATTTTTTTTTCCTCTCATCACCTCTTATCAAGACCCTCTAAAGAAAAACAAAACCCTCTCTTCTCCTTGCTGAAACCCCACCCCACCCATACCTTTACCCCATACCTTACCTCACCCACCCTACCCCTACCCTACCCTATCCTAAACTCCCTACCCCTACCCCTACCCTACCCTACCCTATCCTACCCCACCCCACCCTAAACATACCCTACCCTCAACCACCTAATCTCACCCTACCCTAATACCCTTAACTTACTTATACCACCCCGTCCCCATCTCCACCCTTAACCCTACCCACCCCACTCCCATACTTACCCTATCCCACTCTACCCCACCACTACACTAACCCATCAAACATACCCACCCCACCTCACCCCTCCTTATCCCACCCCACCCTACCCCTATCTCTTCCTACCCCTACCCCTCAAACCTACCCACCTCACCCCTACCGTATCCCTCAAATCTACCCATCCCCACCCACCTTACCCCTCAACCTACCCACCCTACCCCTACACCATTACCCTACCCTATTTACCCCACCCTCAACCTACCTCACCCCTACCCTACCTCTTACCATATTTATTATAACGAGAAATATTCCAACACTTTTTGATAAAATTTATTATTTTTCAATAACATATCTATATAACTTATAAACTTAAGTTATTTGGAAGTTAATAAACATAACCTTATAAACTTGATTGTAACTTATAAACTTTAATTGTTATTTGATTCTTGAAAGCATGTTGGTTATATGTTTATTGAATGCATTTATGTTACTTGATTATAACTTATAAACGTGATTTGGTTTTTTACTTAAATCTTGTTAATGTTATTTGAATGATATTAAATGTTTACATAGATCACTTTGATTCAATGATATTATTCTTACTTGATATTTGACTTTAATCAATGATATCTATTTGGTTTTGGGAATTAATATGTAAAATTAATAAAAATAACAGGATCAGATAATTTATAAAACAAACAGACTTATTGAATTCTCTTATCAGATCTTAGTATCTTATCAGGACCACCTCTCATCAATCAGAAGTGGAATCAGACATCAGACAATTAACCTCTTATGCAATCAAACAGCACCTAAATGTCTGAATTTTTTTTATGTTTGATGTTAGAACAAATTATCTTTCCACATGAAGATATAAGTGCTCTCTAAAATAGTTTATTGCAAAAAACAAACATGGCCTATATATAAGTTGTCTAAACTATGATGCAAAAAACAAATTAAAGTTTGTTTCTTGTCATTGATTATGCACCTCTCTAGAACTATAATGCTTCTCCATATTCCTATAAATTGTCTGTATATAAAGGGGTGACCTTTGTATATCAAAAAGATATATATAGTCATTGTGTTGCGAATTGGGATGTGCAGTCGATGGTCTCTCTCCATGATTCAACAGAGAAGTTGTCGATTTTCACAAAATTTTACGTTTGTTGATCATAAAGTTTTGAGTATATGTGCATCCTTTCTTCTTCATTGTAGGGGTGTTATATGTTGGACCAATTTTCCGAACCAACCGGTCCCGGTCCCGATTATCACCAGTATTGGTCCAGTCCTCGGTTAAGATTTGGGCCCAATTCGGTATTCGGTCCTACCGGGTTTAGGAATTAACCGGAACCGGTACCAAAAGCATTAAAATTGTCCGGTCCTCAGGTTTAGATTTGGGTCCAGTTCGGGTTCGGTCCGGGTTTGGTCCCGATAACACCCCTAATTCCTTGTGCATACAAATATACAATTGACTTGTTCTTGTTCTTTGGTTGTATCTTGTATGACATTGATAGTTTTGTTTCATAATTGTTGAAGATTCTTTTTTGTTATTTATATAAAAGGTATTTTGGTTGATAATCTTTAGTTAATGGCACCTATATGCTATTCAATATCATTGTTGTTTTCAACTTTCTATGTAACGCACAATCTTGTGGTTGTCGGACATCGGCACACCGCTATTGCCTCTAAAGAAAAAGCGATGTATTGTTTTAGAGGTCTCATGGAACCAAATTTATTAGAGGTGTTAGCAAGGACAAAAGTTATGCAATTGAACCAAATTTATTAGAGGTGTTATTCACATGGATGTATAGTCATTATATGGAGAATTTCATATAAATCATATCATTATAAACTTTATTATTGAATAACCAAATTACCGTCTTAAACCCCAACCAAAAGCACGGCTCCCCCTTTTCAATCTTCCCACATCGAACTTGTTCTCCATAACTTGACGTTTCATCTTTATCAACTGTTGTTGCATCATCGACTGTTCCAATCCTTCAATCGACTGTTGTTATACGATTTCAATCCTTCAATCGAGTTGCTACATGGGAATGACGATGTAGCAGTCCGATTGGAACATTCTATGATGTATCAACAGTCGATGGAAATGAGGCGTCAAACGATGGAAAATAATGTCTACGTGGAAATGACGAAAGAAGGGAGTCGTGTTTTTAAAATAAATTTAAAATAGTCATTTTGATATGCATGCGTGTGTACATATGTACGTATGTATATGTATGTATATCTGTCTGTGTGTGTGATTTAAATGTTTAAAATAATATATGTGTGATAAGAAAAATTGTAATAATAATATACGTAATATTTAAAATTTATAAGTATGTACATAAAATTCTTCAATAATTATTTTCACAACTGACAACCTAAGCTTATTTTACTATGAGACTATGCGATTATACACCGAACATATTATACAGACATGGTTGAGTCATATCAAGATGGTCGATCATAAATTTATCCTTATGAACTTTTTTTTTGGGAACACAAACCCATGACTTGGTTTTGTCTATTTGTGTGCGTATTCATTAATCATTATTCATGTATTGATTTATTAATCTTAGTTAAATGATTAAATGGACACTTGAGAACAATGATGAATCGAGGAAAATTTTCAATTTAGAGCATCAATTATGTAGAGTATTCATTAGCTCTACTATACAACTTAAATGACAGGATATTCTATTACGATTTATAAACGATCAATGAACTTGTTGGGGGCCTCCCCTTCCCCCCTCTTTCTCTCAACGTGGCTCCGCCACAACTAGAAAAATATTATATATCTCTTCATATTTAAGTATGTAACTAACTTTAACTAGCTAGCTGCCATTTTAAAAAGGTAAATAAGTAACTTATTAACCTCAACTTTCATCAAAACCTCCTTCGTATCTTTTTAAATGTTAGAAATTTAGGGTATGAAATTGGAATCACATTTCTGGATGTTTTTTGATCGTATGTGAGACATTTTTGTATACAATTATTTGATCCTAATAAGGTTTTCATAAATATTGTCTTGGGATAATAGACAAAAAAAAAATACTTTAGTTCCAAATTGATGTTTTCTTTTTGCGCACACACGTATAATGTGTGTGTGTGTTCCATATGGAAAATATATATATACTAATATGACAACAATAATGACAAAATTATCACGATAAATTACATATAAAGATGTTAATCATTTCATCATAATTATATGACAACAATAATGAAAAGGATATTGAGCAAAATTTATTCATGTAAAAAATGAATTAATAATGTTGAGCAACGAGTCAAATTTAGGAAACTATTTTATGTGTTAAAACTTGTTGGATTAATCCCTCAATATACACACACAAACACAACAATGCATCGCCAAGGGAAAACATAACATGTCACGCAAAGGGAATTGTGTACCACACGGAAGAGATCGTGTAGCCACAATTCATCGCAAGGGAAAACATTGTTCATCACTTAGGAAGGATTATGCATCATGATCATTTAAGCATCACGTGGTCGGTTCAAGTCGAGTCGACCTAGCGATCTAACTTAGTTTTATTTTTACCGGTCCGTTCAGTCAAAATCGTTCCATCGTTTTTCATGTTTCTCAAAAAAAAAAATAAAGGATTAAATTACTTAGTTGAGGATCAAACTAATAACCTATAATTGTATAGAGCAACACCATATCAATTGAACTATAAGTCACTTTATTGTCAAATTTATTCACTTAAGTTTTTTATAATGAATTTACTCTTTAATATGGTAAATTGATTAAACATTAGACTTATTAACGATCGAACATAAGATCTCTAGTTTCATTAATCAATGTAAAATTTTATTCATCACGACAATTTTCTGTGGTTTCTCTTTGCGATACATTATGGTTATTCAAAGTTTTTCGATACACATAGGAACATAGGATATTGCATCGTAAGAAAAAATATAGTGCATAATAGCGGGCAATGAAATTCGATGTTGATATATGAAAGTAGAGATATTGAGTTTGATCCACAGTAAAGTATAATGTTTTATTATGTTACTATATTAAAGATCAGGTTTGTTATTAGAAGAACTAAAATCAATAAACTTGAGAAGAAAGTGACTCATAACTCAATGAAAAGGCCATTGCTTTATGACATTGGAGGTCATTGGTTAGATCATCAACTAAGTAATTTACGCTCTTATTTATTTAATAAACATAAAAATGATGTATCAACTTCGAGACGTAATTATTCTTTAATGCACAAAGGTTCTATGATAAACATTAAATCAAATACAATATGATATTGGCTCCACCAAAATAAATAAATAAATATTATGTTGAGTTTGATTATAAAGTTATCATTGGAATAATGACTTATTTATTTTTTATAAAACAATTTATGATGTTATTGAAGACGTGTGGTAATGGGTCTGGCCAACAGAGATGTCTGTCGTGAGCAAAGATGTAACATCCCGAATTTGGGATAGGTACGTGGAATTATTTCATTGGATTAATTATTTAATTTGGGACCCGGGGATATTAATTTGTATTTTTGGGTATCGGGATCGGATTTTGGATACCGGACCGGGTTTAGTCCAAAACGTATATATATGTCACCTCTTTGGATGCTAGCTTCATTCTTCATTTCTAAAATTAGAAACTCAGAGTGTGTTGTGTGTGTATTAGAGAATTTCAGCAGCTGCAAATCAAAATTTGAGGCTCCAATTCGTGATTCAAGCCATCAATTCCTTCATCACCTTTTTAGTTACATATTGAGGTAATTTTGAGCTTAAATTCATGGATTAGATGTTGTTGATCGTGAGTCATAGATTCAATTGAGTTTTTGTATGTAAATAAGTAAATTCGTGTATATATCTTTGGTTAAATCAAGCTGCAATTGAGTTTGGGGCGATTTCCCCTGGTCTGTTAAAAAACAGAGCATTCCTGGTTCTGTTCGTCCGTGAGCGCTGCCGCGATCCCCTGATCGCGGGCCGCGACGTTCTTGAGTGATCGCGGGCGGTTTGATGTGAGCGCGGCCGCGATGCTACTGGGCTTTCGGGTCGGGTTTTCGGGTTCTGTGAGCCTTGTGTTCGAGTCTTTGGGCTCTCGTGAGTTGTTGGGAATTGTGTATAGAGTTGTTGGTTCGAGATTGTGATATTGTGTTTTCAGGGTCTCACGTTGACAGGGTAGGGAAAGGTCAGGGAACCGAGACTTAGTATAGCTAGCTGGGCAGGTGAGTTTGCATGTTTTTCATGAGATACTTGTACGATTATTTTTACTGATACTTGCATGATCTTTTATTGAGCTTTTTATGAGATATCATGAGTTTTCTTACGAGCTTTTATTGAGATACTATCATGCTTGTATTACTGAGCTATTGTGAACTTTATTTTAAATATGAGATTTGGGACACTTGAGCTGTTGAGATACTAAATCGTACGGCTGGGCAGGGGTTGGATCGCTCCCAATTCCCTTTTGAGTCATGACGACTGCTTTGTGCGGTCTAGGGATTTGGGTACGTGGATTTATCCACACGAGTTGAGTACCTATCGAGCTACTTTGTGGGATCTCATATATTTGTTCAGTAGAGAATGCTGAACGTTTTATTATCGAGTTGTTTAATTATTGAGTTTATAATCGTACACTAACCCGTGCATTCTCACCAGCTTTCGCTGGCCTGTATGTGTTGTTGTGTGTATCTCAGGTGATCGGACTGCTAGTAGGCCTGCTGGACCGAAGTAGGTTTACATTATCTGTGATCGAGGAGTTAGCTACCTTCCGTAGAGGTAGTTATATTTTGTGGACTGATATATATACTTCGGATAGGTTGTATTATATTCAGGGATTTCCGTGACTGTTGATGTGTAATTAATGTTTTAAAATTATCGGGTTTTCATGTATGTATCTTGGTAATAGCGTAGGGATTATTATATTATGTCACGGATGATGTGTTATTTACGTGGCATTGTGGATTAATTCGAGAGTGTTACAAAAGAAACCAATGACAAGGAGGGTTTTAAAAAAATTAAAAACCGGTATCTAATATCTAAATTTCACTAAATCAATGAGAAAAAAAATTAACTTGAGGATTTTTAATGGAAAAAAATAACATGGGGATAAAAGCACAAAAAATGTGAAAACATGTTGGTATTTTTCATAATAAACCCTACCACTATTATTATAATTTGTTATAAATTGTGTGATATAGAATAAGGAGGCGTTTGGTTCGTGAATTTCTTGGGATTTGCATTTGATTCATGTATTTGGTTCACAAATTTAGCAATGATTTAAAATCCCAAGATTTCATAAATCCCATAATTATTTGTTATTTAAAAACTAAGTCTCTCCTCTAGGATTTTATATTTCAGTTGCTTTGCATTATTCAGATTAACAAATTTTTTTTCCTAAAAGACAACGCAAATTTTTTGACAAAATCCTGATAAATGAAAATGCTGTATAATGCAAATCATTTGACATAATGCAAATCTCAGGAGAAAAAATATGCAAACCATACCAAACGCCCCTAAGATTATTTTTAAATATATTAACTTATACATGCCCTTGGATTTATAAACACTTGTACAACTTAATTCAAGGTTCAATGAATCATGCAATGTATAATTATTTGTGTAAAAGGGTAACAATCATTTATTAATAAATCAAAAATAAAATTACATTAAAAACCTAGATAAGAAATCATATCATGGTTTTTATAACAAATTATATGTACAAGTGTTCAATCTATAAAAGAAATGAAGTATAACAATTACTTCTATAAATAATAAATATTTCAACAATGAGTTTTGAAAGTTACATTAAGTCTGGTAAAAATATCAACATATCATTACATAACATCAAAAGTAATAAGTATTTTTTCCTTATAAAACAACAATACAATTTCTGTCTTTTGGATATAAATGGTTAAAATAATGAATACCTTTAATTAAAATAAATAAATATAAAAAATTGATATTTAAATATTCAATTTTCGTTCTTTGACGGAATGGAAAACGTTTGACCGACTGGGCATTGCGATTGTGGTGAAAGTGAAACATTTATATATGATAACAACCGTAAAAAAGATAGAAACTAGAGTAAATTACAAAAAATGATCATCGTGGTTTGTTTAAAATTATGGATATGGCTTCTTGACTTTAAAAATTGCATATAATAATATCTGAAAACATGGTTTGTTTGCAAATATGATATTGATCTGTTAGTTGAGTGTTAAAATTTTTATGAAAAAAGTAAACATGTTTTCACATGAAAACATGTTGATTTTTTAATAATAAACCCAAATTTAATCATAAATTAATTGATTAAAAATTAATAATCATAATAACAACAACAATAGATAATAAAAATAGATAAAAATTGACTTGAGATACTAAATTTATGTAATTACTCACAAGTAGAAGGGGCAAAAGTTTGATAATGAAAAGGACATAACTGTCATTAAAAAAGTTGACATTTTGCATGTTAAACTTAAGGTATGTTTGGTACGATTAGCTGTAACTTTGAGTTGAAGCTTTTTAAAAGAGTTGAAGTTTTTTGTTATCATAAGGGAAAATTGCATTAAATAGCTCTGAACTTTCGACTGTGTACACATTTATGTAGTGAATTTTTTTTGTGCACATTTGGTAGTCAAAGTTTCAAAATTGTTCCAATTTGGTAGTTGGCGTACCTTTTAACCGGTTGCTTCCGGTTTCGATGCCTACGTGAACAATTTTTTAATGACGTGGCTACCCGTTTTTTGTATTATACCCAGTTTTTCTACGTAGTAACCCGTTTTTTAAAATCACCCGGGTTTATATCCGGGTTTTTTAAAAAACGATGTTATAAACCCGGGTGATTTCTTAATTTCATACGACGTTATAAACCCGGGTGATTTGAAAAAACGGGTTGCCACGTACATAAAACCGGGTAAGATATAAAAAAGGGTAGCTACGTCATCAAAAAATTATCCATGTAGGCATCGAAACCGGAAGCAACCGGTTAAAAGGTACGTCAACTACCAAATTGGAACAATTTTGAAACTTTGACTACCAAATGTGCACAAAAAAAACATAAATGTGTACAAAATCGAAAGTTCAAAGCTATTTGATATCATTTTCCCTTATCATAAACATGTATGGTAAAAGTAGTTGTAGCTGTAGCATTTAGTTTTTAATGACATAAATAAATATTAATGTTAATTAAAAGTTGTGGTTTATAATTATTTGTAGCCTTGTAGGGTAAAAAAGAAATTTTGTTTGACTAAAAGTTCAAACTCGTTATGAATTCGTTGAAGAGCTTTAGAAAACTTTCAAATCCGAATCAAAAGCTTAAGCAGCTTCTGTCAACCAATCAGAGCTTTTGAGCTTGAGCTTCTAAAAATTAAAAGCTGAAGATTCTAAAAGTTTCCAAAAGCTCGTTGCCAAACGCAATCTAAATATCTAATAGACCAGAGACCATATTCGTAAACAACCATTGTTTTAATTGATTGTTTTTGTAATTTTAAAATTAACGGACCGTATCGATAATTTTAAATAAACATAGGACCTTATCTGTAATTTACTAGAAAATAAAGAAGATGGGGTTTAAACTATAAACTTTAAAGGAGGTCAAGAAGTTCCATGGGGTTTTTGGGTTTTTACGTAACTGAAGAGAAAATCCATCATTTCCATTAAAATAGTCGACTACTGTACGCTATCTGCCCTCTTTGTAGGGACCTTTCCTTCACTTTTAGGGCGGGAACTCCAAATTGTTTCTAGGGTTCCTTTGAATTTCAAACTTTCGATTTAGGGGTTCTATTAGGGTTTTGGATTTAGACGACCTAAATGAGTTGATCGATACGAAACGATGAGTAATAGCAACACCAGTATGAGTCTGCGAAAGGGTTCCAAGGTATGGGTGGAGGATAGAGACACCGCTTGGGCCGCCGGAGAAGTCACCGGTTTCAACAGCAAACAGGTTCAAGTTACCACTGAATCCGGAAAACAGGTAACGAGTTTCATTTTCTTTGTGTTGGTTATGTCTTTTACTGTCAACCGAGGGGATTTGAGTGACTTGATGTTTAAGTTACTAAAACGAAAGAATATCCAAGTGTATTCGGTTTCAAGACAGGATTGCTTTTGGGTTTTTGTGGATGATCTAATCATCAGTCCTCTTTTAAACGAAAAACTGATTGACTTTTGCTACATTCATTAGATTATATACAAAACAATTTCCATTGATGTGTCACGATTTTGTGATCGGTCAGTAATGAAAGATACTATAATTTGTCCTCGACCTTCTGATAGGAAATAATAATTTGATGTTGATGCCACTATACGTACAAATTAACGTTTATTGAAACTTACTGGTTTCTGACTGAGATGACTACTTTGTTTAAGTTCACCCTAGTCTTGGTTTAAGGTTGTTAGTCACATGGACGGGTTATGACTTAAAATATATGCAAACTTTATCAACCACATTCGCATTTAGAGTAACTCAATCTACCATCTTGAGCATCTTTAGACATATTCTGCCCTTGTATTTGGAAAGTTAACGTCAATTGAATTAATGCTAATCTGGGCACGGGGATGAGCAAATTCATGTCAAATACAATGATTAAATGTTTTAGCTGATAACGGGTGATGGAGAAACCAAATTCATATAACTGTTATATATACAGGACTAATGAAAGTGATATTGTAGCGTTCGTACTAGGTCTGGGTGACAGTCATTGGAAAAAGAAACATAAACCTGACAACCAACTTGAAATGGTTGATCAACTCAGAAATCGAAATTTTGTAAATTAGAATTATTTGGAAAATGAAATTAAGAAATCATTAGACGTGTTGTGTGACAAGCGGCAAGTTGATTGTGACTATTTTATCTTATAATATTTTGTTTGAAGGTTTTGACTTCTGCGGAGAAGTTGTTACTAAGAGATGCCGATGTAGACTATGGTGGAGTGGATGATATGACCAAATTGGCTTACTTGAATGAACCTGGAGTGCTTGACAATCTTAAGAAACGCTATGCTCTTAATGAGATATATGTAAGTGACTCCTTCCATTTTAGTATCGATCTTTACCACATAATAAATTAAACCTACACATGAACCTTTGAAATCATAAAAACAACTAAAGAAATCATTCTGACATGTATTTTGTAAATTTATATTCATGTACTCTCATACGGCGAGTTCATATATATGCGTTTGGTTTGCTTGTTTTTTTGCAAGTTATCATATCTTAATTATGACGTCTGATGATAAAACGAATTAAAGGTATCAGTCAATCTAGTGTGACCATGTGAATCAATGTTAATAGATTTGTTGCCTTTTTGTGAATTTGTGAATTGATATGTCAAAATAAACGAATCATCAAGAACTTAGGGAGTATTGTGGAAAACGTACATATAGTTCTACTAGTGAATTAAAGTTGGGAACATTTAAATGTACGTTGAGATATCTTTACGCATTTAATGCGCATTAATAATCAGTACTTATACAAGTAAATGCCAACCATGATTTTTATACAAATAGATTTGTGAAGATTCACTCGACTAGTTTCCATTTATCACATGGAACACACTTATTTAGTGGTCATAGGTAGTGTCTACTTTTAAGATTTTTTTTCCAGAATTCTCCTCCTTTTATGTATGAGATTGTGGATACTGCTATGAACTCTTGGGAGCTATAGAGCTGATATATATGGCATTCGTTTGACATATCACACACCTAGTGCCTAGTGGTTTTTGGAATGTCGCTAGCTGATATACATCTCATGCTTGCTTACTTGATTTTTTGAGATATATTTTCAACGGCGCCTGGGTATTCAATATTTAGTTGAGCATACAAACATTTACAGAACTAGTAGACGAGCATGATAAATGTTCTTTATAAACTTTATATAAGACAATGCTAACATTATCTATAACCTTAATTGGTGGTATCTTTATAATGATGTCATAACTTCATTTCATCTATATTCTTGGGAGTTAGGACTCATTGGGATTTCAATTGTTCAATGATTTTTTAAACTGGATGCATGTTTATAGAGCCTTAACTTATTCCTGGATTAGTCTCTCACTACATATGAAATTGCCATATAAAAGTTAAAACACAAACTTTGGACTAGGTGCAAGGGAATACATATGATTTGATATGGTTTATGGTGAAGATTCTGCAATGCATAGAGGTTTTTGTGGATTAGGTTGAAGTATGGGTGGTCAAGATGTATCTGGAATTGAATGATTCTTTTTTCAGTCACTCATATCAAGATGACACAGACTAAATTCAATAAGTTGGACTCAGCTAGTAGAGCACACTCTTCCTTTACGTTATATGTTCAAGTTAGTGAGGAGGACTGTAGTTTGATTTGTGTCTTTATGGCTGCTTCTTATAATCTTTTTGTTAAAATTTTCTGTACCCATCATCATCCTATTTTGGCATTGAATTGGCAACAGATCATAGTAGTCATTATTTGGTGTAGCATAGAAAATATATTCATGATATTTGTGCAGAGTGGGTATGTTTTTGACAGTCAGGTAGCTGATTAACCAAGAAAATATATTCATGATATTCGGTCAAGCTTTACCAAGATGATGATGAGCTTCTTGAGAGCTACACGAGACAGTTACGTAAATCGAAATATGAACTTAGCTATTTTGTGCTTGGTCAAACTGGTGGACTGTTTTATGTCCCCCCCTTTCACTTTTGCATCTTTGCTAATCGAATACACATTTTTTCTATAAACAAAAATATTTGTTAGTCTTGGATTGTTACATGACTTCTCTGTCAGGTATATTAAGAGTATTTAAACTAGCATTGGCATTGGCTTCTCGATCTAGATACTGTAAACCCTCTAATTACTTGATATACGTAACACGTAACTTATAATTCTCTTGTACAATTGTTCACACTACATTATCCTTTCCTTGGCATTGCTTCTTATTGAATGTTGTTTTCACTGTTTTGAAACGGTTTATGGTGTTATGTCAGACGTACACAGGAAGTATTTTAATTGCTGTTAATCCTTTCACAAAGCTTCCTCATCTCTACAATGTGCACATGATGGAGCAATACAAAGGAGCTCCGTTTGGTGAGCTAAGCCCCCATGTATTTGCTGTGGCTGATGCATCTTACAGGTTTCCTCTAGTCTTGTGTGGTTTTTTTGTCAATACATCAGTGCTTGATGGTGACATGATGTGTTTGGCTCATTTGATTGTGTATATGCAGAGCAATGATTGGTGATAATAAGAGCCAGTCAATATTGGTTAGTGGAGAAAGCGGCGCTGGAAAAACAGAGACAACAAAACTGATTATGCAGTATCTTACTTATGTTGGTGGCCGTGCTGCCAGTGATGACAGAACAGTTGAGCAACAGGTCCTAGAAGTAAGTTCTGCTAATCCTATTGTCGCTAATTGAACTAGTTACGATGATATTGACTTGATTATCTCCTTTTCTTTTAATAACAGAATAGAAACCAAGTTGTGATTTTTTTAAAGGTTATTAGATAGTGTGTGGTTTGTTGATATGTAATGTCTATGAAGGATTTGGATTTTGTCAAGGAATTATAGTATGCCATCAATTAAAATTGGATATATTTCTCCCCCAATTACCCCAGATTCCACTATTCCAGTGAACCAAACGCCATCTTGGTCTTAACGGGTTTCTTTCAGTGAGGTTATAATAAATATATAGCATGGTGCTGTGCCTAACACAGTCTAGTGTAATTCTCATTTCCAGCGCTACTTTTAAGTTTGTGTATAGATAGATACATATGATGAGCAAATTTATGATCTTCAGAAAATCCCATTCTCTTCTCACACTTAGATCACATAGAAAACTTAAGTCAGCTTCTAGTGATTCACTTTCTGATGTTGCAATCGTACAAATGGAAATCATAAATAGGGACATCAATACAATAAGAAAATCTGAATGGAGTTGGCAAAACAAACCACCAGAAGCAAGAACAACCATGAAACCTTAAAATTTAGATCATGGTTGGAGCATATAAAGCCTTAGAGAAACCACCAGAAGCAAAGAACAAGCCACCGAGAGTGGCATTGGCTATCCAAACCATGCTATCCACTTAATAGATGAAATCCAATCAAGCGAATCAAGATGCATTGGACAGACATTTAATGAAACAATTCAAATTGACATGTAAATTGATCAAACGATCAATTAATAAAATGATAAGTTAATTGAATTGGTCACATAGAATAGTGTGAAGTGAGTCCACCGTTCAAGTTGGGAACACTTTGGTGTCTCCTCATGGATACGTTTGAAGGGCTTCTCAACCATGTATGGTAACAGTAAATAGAAATAAAAATGAATTACTCCCTAACCATCTGCTAACTGCAATTAATCAATTCCTCAACTTTGGATCAATGACAGAAAGCCCCCTCAACTAGGGGTGTTAAAAAAACCCGGAAAACCAAGTCGAACCGCTTGATATGAAACCGAAAAAACCGAAACCGACATTGCAGGGCGGTTTAGGTTTTCATTTTAACCATGGGTAACCGAACTGAACCGATTTTATATATATATGTGTGTGTGTATATGTAATAGCTTCTATTTATACTTTTTTTAGTAGTTTTAAAAACATTAAATACTAGATTTTCAATGAATTTTTTAGTTTAATAGTTTTGTTAAATATGTTTAGTTTAACTTTTGAGATTTATAACCAAATAATTTGTTACAACTTTGTATTTAAAGAGAAATCGCGTTAAAATGAGGTATATTTTTAAAATTCTATTTGCTTTTAAGTATATAGCGGGTAACCGCCTTCTAACGGGTAACCGAAACGGAAAACACAGTTCACATTTTTACGTGCACACCCCTACCCTCAACTTTCCAGAAATATCAAAAGATTGAGGATACCAATCACCGGAAGTGACTTCGTATTCACATTTCAACTCTCAAAGTTTCTGCATTACCAAAGTTGAACTCTATAAAACAGTAAAGATCAAAAGAAGCTAAGCACATCCAAGTGCTGACTCAAAAATGAAAGCTGGTAAACCACAGGATTAAAGTCGGTACCTTACCGAACGAACTTAACCTGGTTTTTGGTTTTCAACCCACCATGATCTGTAGAACCGAGAGGAAGACGACATGCAGCTAAACATCCGAAGCAGTCATTCTTGCTTATCTTGCTGTCATCTATCTTCGATGCCATTTGCACACTCACTTATTTCTCTTTTCTTCTGTTTAACATTTTCTCTTTGAAGCTTTAACATTTGAGGGACCAAAGGCAGCAGAAAAGTTAATGCATAAAATAATTATATATTCATTTTTATTAAAGTTATTCTTTCAATCTATCATCTTTGAATTTAAAATACATACCTCTCATCTAATTGTACTTCTTCGAATATGAGTTTCTTGCATTCGTCTGTTTTTGAAAATGATCAATATGTTTTGGTGCCTCGTACAACACATAATATATAGTGGCATTTTATTTAGCGGTATAGGGCTGAAAGCTCTGTGTGTATTCTGTAAGAATCTATCGGTTATTTAGAAAAATGGATCCGGGTAAACTTTAAATGTCTTTGTATGTCATATATTATTTTTGTTATTATTTAAGATGCAGTGGTCTGTTTCTCTATCTATATCATGCATAAAATAACATTATATTGTTCATGTCTTAGTTTAAGTCACTCAGATAGTTTGACTTAGTTTCTTTTCTATTACAGTCAAACCCCCTTTTGGAGGCATTTGGGAATGCACGGACTGTTAGAAATGACAATTCAAGGTTTGGTTTAGATTCCATATGTATTTTCTTGTTTCATCTTTGCTTTGTTTTTCACTATGGTGGTGTTTTTGATTTTCTTAAGATTAAGCATACACCAAGAACAGATTTCTAGGTCTCATATATTGTGTCATTGATGGATGATTGCAAAAGGGACATTCAAGATGTATGACAACGATAAGAGCTGTATTGGCATATAATGTGGTGTTATGTTAGCTGATGAGACTAGAGCATGCATTTTTGCTTAGCTAGAGCTTTGGATAAGAGCTATAAGACTTTAAAGCATTTATAGGATTCAACAAATGATTAAAGACGATGGGACTAGAACATCAATGATCAACCAATTCAAAGAGATTCTGGAAATGCTAAAATGCAATGTTGAAGATCTTTATCATTAAGAAGGCTATAGGAAAATTAAGATTACAGTATAGCAATCAACTTGTTCAACGACAACTTTTTGCTAAAGGACACATTTGTGGTAACTCCGGTCTTTGCATCTTTTATCAACGTGCAATATCAAGTATGCCAGATTATCGGTGCGGAAAGCTATAACACATACGCACATTCTTGGCATAACCACTTCATGTTAATATACAACATAATATCACAAACAATATTACTTTTGGATTTCTGGTGTAACTATTTCATGTTAATATACACCTCATACTATTTTTTTGGGAATTAGTTATCAGTGTGGAAAGCTATAATGTATGCACGTTTGGAAATTAACGGCTTTCATACACTAATACATGGTAGTTTTCGTATTTGCTTTGGATTGCAGTCGTTTTGGCAAGTTTGTGGAGATTCAGTTTGATGCAAATGGTAGAATATCCGGTGCTGCAATTAGAACTTACTTACTTGAGCGTTCTCGTGTGGTCCAAATTACTGATCCTGAAAGAAACTACCACTGCTTCTATCAGTTGTGTGCGTCTGGAAGAGTACTCTTTCTTCTCTCACTGTCGTTCAATGATTAACACATGTACATGCATATCTACACCGAAAATTTGATAATCATTTTAATTCATGTTATCTTTGTGGTATGTAACCTTCCAGATACATGTGATTTTAAACTTTGATTAACTAAAGTTTATTATCAACATTAAAGCTATTAGAGGATGGGCTTACTCTGTAAATATATGATTTAAGTCTTTAAACGAGACGATCGTGTTCTTGACACCTTTGGTGAATCTTAGTTGTGTAATGGGAGAGCAAGACTTACCCTTGTTGTTTTTTTGACTCATTTTTATTAGAAGCATTGGTCATATGACATGTTGACCCTATAGCTTCTCCAACAATTGCATCTAATTATTTGATTGTTGTACTGTAAACAAGTTGTTGCTGGTTGTGTGCTATATGGTGTAACAGTGAATTTGATTCTATTCATATATGTTTCATCATGTTGTTTTTGTTCTATTTTTCCCATTTCATGGTTAAATGCACATTAATTTGTAGGGAATTCTCTTGATTCCAGGACGCAGACAAATACAAGCTTGGTCATCCAAGCAACTTTCATTACCTAAATCAAAGCAAGATATATGAGTTGGAGGGTGTGAGGAGTGCTGAGGAATATGTTAAGACCAGAAGGGCTATGGATATTGTTGGAATCAGTAATGAAGAACAGGTCTTCTACACTTCTTCTGGCATAGTTATTGACTGTTGGGTTGCTTTTATGGGTATTTCTATATGCTTTGCTCTTATCAGTTTCTCATATTTGCTAGGAAGCCATATTTCGTACATTGGCTGCCATTCTTCACTTGGGAAACATAGAATTTTCTCCCGGGAAAGAGCATGATTCCTCAGTGGTGAAGGATGACAAATCTAATTTTCATCTGCAGACGGCCGCTACTCTTTTTATGTGGGTGGTTCAATATTATTCTGGCATCTTCTTTACTAACATGTAGTCATAACATTATTCTCACATTTGGTTTCCATTTTTTTATGTGATGATGTGTGTACAAACATTTTAAGATTGTTGTAGTTTGTTTTGACAGATAATGGTCTTTGGGAAGGAAGGAATATCCAATTGTAAAGGGAGGGATAGGGTTTGAAGTGTGAACATGACTCTTGTTCATAGATTATAACTATAACTGTGAACGAGGAACACGAGGGATTGGTTAAGAACCCAACTCTATTTTTATCCAAATTGACTTATAACAATCGTTTTTGCTGCATCTAGAATAAGGAACTTGTTAGCAACGTGGGATTTTTTTAGTACAAGTCTAAAATTAGTTATAGTTGGAAGTGTTCAATATTATTTCCCTTCCATTTGAGGTTGATAACCACGTTTACAATTTTTATTAACAATAGAACATGCATTTGCATGTTTGAATATGATATCTTGAAGAGGAAAGAGAGTTACGTTGCTATAAGCAAGGCCTAACTGACCTTGTCTTATAGCATCTCAAACATTATTACACGACAACAATCAAGGACAAATCAACTAATACTGACTTCAGAGTGAATTAGTGTGTTGATAGCTTAGTTCTTCAAATGATATTTGTTGGTGGAGGTCCAAACAATCTTTACGATTTAAATGCTTTCTTTTGCAGGTGTGATGTAAACCATTTACTGGCAACTCTCTGCACACGTTCCATTCAAACTCGTGAAGGGATCATAATCAAAGCTCTTGATTGTGATGCTGCTGTTGCTAGTCGTGATGCATTAGCAAAGACTGTATATGCTCGGCTGTTTGATTGGTCTGGCTGTATTTGCATTTTACAAGATCCCCTTTGTGCACCCTCTCTTTACTGCTTCTAAGTTTAGCTTACTCTTAATGGCATGTTCAGGCTTGTTGAAAAGATCAATAGGTCTGTCGGGCAAGACCATAATTCTCGCATGCAAATTGGAGTTCTTGATATATACGGTTTTGAATGCTTTAAGCATAACAGGTACACTTACGTATCTTTTAAGTATATATTTCATTGATGTGTCTTGCATGACTTATGAGCTTATGTTGAGGAGGTTCGATAACTGTGAAATGTATTTTTTGAGGGGCGTGTATGGGAAGGCAGAATCAGATAATGAGATACATACAGATACACATTCATAAATACATATACAAGTTGTTTATATATGTACATGTGTGTCTATATGTATATATTTAAAATGTAGATGTATTTACATATGTACACACGGTACTTATATAAGTAATTTTCCGAAGGTAGCTAGTTTAGTCTAAGTACCATGTCATGTGCAACCTATTTACTTGCTACAATAGGACCATTGTACTTATGTTACAAACATCAGGTAACTATATCCATAGTGGCATATTTCTACGGTTTTTTCTAGTAGCAAGCTGCAAGCGTCAATAGCATAAGATGAAGTGAGAATAATATGACATGGTTTATAATATACTAATAACTTGTGTGAAATCTAAGCACAATATAATGCATTTGAGCATGACATCTTAGGATCCTTGTTTGCAAGAGTTTTTTAAATAAAGGGAAGAAAAGTTGGAGTTATGATTGGAGCACCAATGTGGGAGAAGGAACCCGAAGTCCGAGCGATTGAAAAGCTAAGTGGAACGAGTGATCCCACATTGGTTGATAAACAAAACATTTGTAGGCTCCGTCTTTTGCATATAACATCATATGCCAAATATCAACTGTGATTAAAACGAGTGCAATATTAGTGGGTAAATCATACCTTTCGGTTTTCTTTTCTTTATTTAAGAAATGTAATAACTCACTTGGTTTAGAAAATAAGTTGTATGTCGTCATCATACAAACACAAAATTATTAAGATCAAAGTAATTATTTTGACTTTTAATCCAACATTGTTGTCAATCCTATCAATTTGATGGTTAGATTTCTTATGAAATGTAACAACTAGATTTTTTGAAGTGATATTGGTAAAACTTACTTTATTCACACATTCTTTCTATTTTATTCATGCAATTGTTTGAATTTTTAATACATGGTTTGAGTCGTATGATAGCAACCAACTTTAAAAAATACGTATATGGTATGTCTACTTTTTTTCATTGCCGGTATGGTATGTGTGTACTTCTGGTGTTCATATCAGTATGGTCATTTCTACATTATAGAGCTTGGTTTTACATGCAAAATCGGACTCTATTGGTATGAAAAAAGTAGGCTCTTTTACAAACATGATAATATTGGTACGGAAAACTGAAGTACATGTACCATATTGGCAATACAAAAGTAGATGTACCATATCAATAATTCTAAAAAGTAGGTTTGTATTGTATGGCTTTAAGCCGTTATATACATACATACACACATACACATACTTACAAAATATCAAAGTAATTATCATGACCTGATACAACATTTGATGATTGGATTCTTTTGATGAAAGGCATTGTTAGATTTTAGGTGGGTATCAGTTACTTGTTAGTTTTCACACTAATACATTTTCTGTTTTATAATAATATAATTTATTGTTTGATATATAGATTAATATCAAAATATTACACACACACATAGGCAGTGGATTGAATAAGAACCACTCCTTATCCTGGAGTCGTAAGCACCAACTGTTCACAAAAAAAATTGCACCGAGTTTTTAAAGGTGTAGTTGAACATGGGTTATCTTCTGCCAGTTGGTTCCTACCGTTCTTAGGATAAGGTGAGGTTCTTAATGGATACTTCCTTGTACACACACACACACAGAGAGAGAGAGAGAGAGAGAGAGAGAGAGAGAGAGAGAGAGAGAGAGAGAGAGAGAGAGAGAGACATACGTATGCACACACATACATTGCATTTTGTTGCATAGTGTGGGTACTTGACTACTTTCATAACTTCAAATGGCAATTCAATGAACTATTGCTTGTTTAAGAGGTTCATTTGGTGTCTTTATGCTACAAGATTTCAAGAATAAGGTGGCGTTTGGTTTGGAGGATTTCAACAACTCATTTAGGATTTGGATTTAATAATCCTCCCATGTCATGTTTGGATAAAAACTAAAGAGATAGGATTTTGCTTCATTTAGCATTTCATATTCCCCACTTCTCCTCATTTCATAATCCACCCATCCCCCTAATTATTTTAAAATCCTATCATTTTAGAATCTATCATTTTAAATTCATGCAATCCAAACGGCACCTAACTATATATGTGTTCCTATGTTACAGTTTTGAGCAATTTTGCATTAATTTTGCAAATGAAAAGCTTCAACAACATTTCAATGAGGTAAGCACTGATCTATAACATGCATTATATGTGTATGGGGTGGTTTTAACTATTTTTTTTTTCGAGATATTCTAGTGTATTAATGAAACATCATGTAAAAATCTAAGGTTTGGGACTTTGTGTGGCCTTTTAGTATTTATTGATTTTCTATTGTGCTGTACAATTCTTTCCAGCATGTTGTTTTTTCTTTGTTTATGACTTCTAACACCTCATAAAAAAAGCATGCTATCATTAGAAAACAAGCACAAGACTTTTACAGCTCTTTTTGTATTGTATGTTATTCGCTTTGGAGATCATTGGGTCCCTCTTTTTAACAATTAAGAGAAATTGAAAATTTTTTGGACTTAGACATCGAGTGGCATGGTCAAATTACATGGGTATTTATATGCCCTTTTCTTCGATGGACATGGTAGTTTTGTACCTTAATTAGCTGATGTATGTCTCACTTGTTTTCTTATATAATAGATGAATCTTTCTTTTATGTTATGCCTGCATATACCTTGTTGGATTCTTGCAGCATGTCTTTAAGATGGAGCAGGAGGAGTACCGAAGAGAAGAAATCACTTGGAGCTACATCGAGTTTATTGATAACCAAGATGTTTTAGATCTCATTGAAAAGGTTCACTTATTCTGACAACATAGCTTTCTATGTCATCTCTTAGCCGCCTTTGGTTTTAAGACAAAAACAATCTCCCAAATGACTTTGGTACTTTTTGAATTGACCGAACTTGTGCTGGTCAGTAAATTTTGTTATCATTGTAAATTATATATTTTGCTACTTGTTATTTATGGTGAATGAATCTTTTTTACATGCTTATTACTGTTGACTAAGATTCAGTTTTTAGTATGTTTTGCTGCTAAAGTATTTAGTTATCATTCATAATGTAGATGTAATCATGCATGCCACACACTATTTTGTATTTAATAGAGGTAGTCCTATCATTGTGAAGGATCTTTTACTGCTTCGGTTCTGCAAAATTACGTTATGTGTCATACTGTCATTTGTTTTGGTATGCGTTATAGATAGATATTGATTTTATCACTTCATCCTTATCATCACTTTTTTTGACATGCTTTTGCAGAAGCCTATAGGAGTAATTGCTCTACTGGATGAAGCTTGGTACAAAATGATTTACTGGACTTTTAGTGTTTCATGGTTATCTGTTACTTGTATTGCTTTAGTTTACTATGATCTTCATTTTCATATTCTTGCAGCATGTTTCCCAAATCAACACATGAAACATTTGCAAACAAACTTTTTCAGAATTTGCGTGCCCACCCAAGGTTAGGGAAGGCCAAATTCTCAGAGACAGATTTTACCATTTCTCACTATGCTGGCAAGGCAAGTCATTCACCGTAGCATGTTGGGAAAGAGAATGCAACTGTTACCAACACCATACTCATTGTAGTATTCTATCTGGATCCTTCAATGCAGGTCAATTATCAAACAGACTCCTTCTTGGATAAGAATCGTGATTATGTTGTTATTGATCACTGTAGTCTGATGTCTTCATCAAAGTGCTGTTTTATTGCTGGTCTTTTCCCAGCAATGCCAGAAGAATCTTCAAGATCGTCATATAAGTTTTCTTCTGTGGCATCTAGATTTAAGGTATGGTTAATGTCATGTTGTTAAGCACTGTTTTTTGCCAAATATTAATTTGTGTCAGGGGTGTCAAGTAAGAGTTTTGGGCTTATTAATTCCATCCATGAGCTTCTTGGGATGTAGAATGAATACCTGCTGATGTGGTTTAATTGTTTTCTATAGTTGTTTGAATTTTTATTTTCGGGATATTTTGATATTTTGTTCTTAGTTTATTGTTCATGACGCTGATGGTTGTGTTTCTTGTCTTGTTTTTGTATGCTTACAGCAACAACTACAAGCTCTCATGGATACCCTGAGCTCTACAGAGCCTCATTATGTTCGCTGTGTGAAGCCAAACTCAGTGAATCGGCCTCAGAAGTTTGAGAATCAGAGTGTGTTGCATCAGTTACGTTGCGGGGTTAGTGATGCCATATTCTTTTCAATTTCTGTTGGATGCTTTTTTCAAAATTTCGTATAAACAGTCGTGTACCTTTGCCTGTTCCAGTTCTTTGCATGGTTTTTTTGCTTGGTCATTAGTTGATTTAGGCTGAATATGCAGCTCTTTTTAGTGTTTTTGATAGGCAGACCTCTGTGATTACATGAGGAGCAACCATAGTGTAGAACAACAAACTTGGTATTTTTTTCTTTGGATTAGTAAGAACAGCAAACATAATGGAACTTCATATGTTTTCTAAAACTCAAGGTATGTGTAGCATGATAGATTCATAGATTATAGCTCATGGTGCAAATTTTCTTGTACATAGGAAGTTTTCCCCAAAATATGCAAAATATCACATTTCGGGTTGCCCTAGAGAACGTAAGGTTTTATTTGTTCATAGGTTGTTAACTCATTAATCATTAGGGTAAATGACCAAAAATAGTAACAAGTTTTGACATTTTTATCATTAATAGTAACATTATTTATTTTTTATTATTTATAGTAACAACTTTTTATTTTTCTTTCAATAATAGTAATTGGTGACCTGCAAACTTGTTTAGCAGTTCACCAACCACTTTTCAATTATCAAAAATATTAACAACTTTTCATATTTTTATCAATAACAATAACATATCAAATTAAACCAATTTTTTTTTATTTTTTAAGTTTTTTTTCTAAGATTTCATAAACACCAAAATAAACTCGATTGATGTTTCAATTTATGTAATTACATTACTACTATCTTTAGTGACTATTTTTTTTAATTTCATTAAATTTATTTATTTACAATTTTTATTTTTTCATAACCTTATAAATTTTTAATATATATAGAATATTTATTTACGATTACATAATATTTGATTATTTATTCACAATTATATATAACATGAACGAAAAAAAATACTACGAATCATTTCAATTTCACTTTTTCCAAACGAAAAAAATATGAATCATTCTATTTTTAGTTTTTCCCAACAAAATAATATGAACTATTTTGGTTTTTTAGTGGGTTGTAGTTTTTTAATTTAAAAAACTAAAAATGAAAATTGGTTGCAATATTTTTCTAGCAGAAAAACCATAAACCACAATTATTCATAATTTTTTGTGCTGTTAAAAATTGTAACACCCCGTCTTTGAGAAATATTACGTGGATTTAATTTATTGGTTGATTAAATTAATAATATTGCGTTGGGGCAATGGTATGGCGATTAGTGGAATGAACACGTGTCGGGATCGAGCATACATGTTACCGGGTTATAATTCTAGCGGATTATTAATAATTATGAGACCACATAATTAAATGGGAATATTGTTTTTAATTATGAAATATTGATAACGGGGTCAGGTATCGGTGTCGAACCGGCGTTATAAACGATATGTTTATATGTATAACACGTTTAACTCTTTGCTTCCTTTTCGTTCATTCCAAAACCAATTGAGAACTGTTGTGTGTGTTTGTAAGAGCAAACAAAAGAAAAAAAAGTCGTAACAGATCGAATTAAGTTGTGAAATTCATCTTCATCTTGGAAATTGGTTTAGCAAGTGTTTGCAAGTGGTTATGTATCGTTTTTATGGGTTGCAATATTTTTTATTCGGCAAAACTATAAACTGGAATAATTCATACTTTTTTTCGTTGTTAAAAACACAATAATAAATGAGTTGCAATTATTTTGTACGAAAAATCAAAATGATTTATAGTTTTTTGTAAAAAAAATCTAAAACATGATTGGGCCGTAGTTTTTCATTCGGGAAAGCTAAAAGTTGAATGGTTTGTAATCAATTTCGTTTGGAATTTACTAAAAAGCCGATCAATTTGTAATTTTTCTTATTCCAAATGAAAAGTATTACGAATGAAAAAGTATTGCGACCCATTAATTTTTTAGTTTTTCTATGAATGGAAAAACCATGACTCATTGTGGTTTATAGTTTTATGAATGAACAATGTTGAGACTCATTTTGATTTTTTGTTTTTTAAAAAATGGAACGATTGGTATTATTTTATTCGGAAAAACTAAGAAAAGGATGGTTCGTAATTTTTTAGTTTGAAAAAGTGAAAATTGAAAACATTCATAGTATTTTTTTCATTCATATTATACATAATTGTGAATAAATAATCGAATATTATCTATCCGTAAATATTCGGAATATAAATTTGGTTTATTTTGGTGTTTATGAAATATTAGAAAACTTAATAGAATCAAAAAATTATGTTTTAATTTGATATGTTACTATTATTGATAAAAATCTGAAAAGATGTTACTATTTTTGATAACTGAAAAGTTGGTGACCTGCTAAACAGGTTTGCAGGTCACCCATTACTATTATTGATAGAAAAATAAGAAGTTGTTATTATAAATGATAAAAAATAAATAATGTTACTATTAATGATAAAAATGTCAAAACTTGTTACTATTTTTGGTCATTTTGTAAGTAGTAACATTGACTTTTGTCTGCATTTTTTATTTAATGTCCATGATACATACAGTTTAGACATTTTATCATCAGTCAATCATTTGAATCAAATAATGTGGCATGTTCAATGTTGCATTTGTTTATAGAACTGCAACGGAAAGTAAATTATGAAGCAAAAAAAAGAGTAAAAACTAGATGGAGTATATGTCTTCGGTTCAAGAATGATTGGGTTTACAAGTACATATGAACTAATGGATTACTCAGAGGAGAAACATTGTGGTAAAAATCTACTTATGCAGTCGCACTAGCTAGTCAATAATATTTATTTTGGATCATGGTTTGTATTTTGAAGGAGAAAAACTGTGCCAAAAATCCCTTGTGGGCCAGGGGTGTTTCATAAGTTTCTTCCAGGGGCCACCGTTGAGGCTCATTTGCCCCTGGACTCCCACTCTGTAGTGGAAAATAGACCATTTGTCGACAAATTAGACTCGGTGCTTAATAGCATTTCCTAGTTAGATGAGAGCTCTTTGATGGTGACTTTCTGATTTAGTTGTATGGCCTCGAAATTGATTATCCAGGGATGCAAGTCTTTAGTTGGCAACCCATCCAAATTGATTAGGCTTTGCAAGATAGCCTTGAGTAATTTTAAGTCGATCAATAATTGAACACACATCAATTATCATACATAGAAAATTACATTTCTTTCTCTAAAGGTCAACAATATAAGATTACATCAGTTGCAACTATAGATAAGCTCAAAAAATTATTTATTCAAGACCATGCCCGGCATTATGGCTCCTTGTTGGGTATTTTGGTTTGACATTGGTTCACACCCAAAAAGAAGGGATTTAAAGTCTTTCATGTTGACCTGGGGTGTTTGGGTATTTATGTAAATCCTCCCTCCTCTTCCTGATAAGTAGAGGTGGATTCGAATCTATCACTTCCAAGAAACTACTAGATAGGGAATGAGGCCAAAGACCCATGACTAGTTACAACTTACAACTATTTGATATTTGTCAGCATACAAATTACCCTTGATTATAATTATGAGAATTTTAGGCTTTTGAACTGGAGATCCAATCTATTGGGAATTCTTGATAATTGTTTGTTATGTAACTTATGTTGATGGGCATGCAAGTTTGTTAACTAAAGATTAGGTAAGCATGATTGCTCCAACTTGATTTAAACCGTTGAAGTTTCTTTGTTTAGCATTAATTGGTTAATGTCAAGTGAGAAGGAATATTGATATCAAGTGACCCTTGATACATGATTTCTATTTATATTTCTATAATCATTATTTCCATTTTGTGGTTTTAAGCAGCCTTAAGAGTTTGTAATGTGATTTCTGTAGGGTGTTTTGGAGGCTGTACGAATAAGTCTGGCAGGTTATCCTACTCGTAAAACCTATCATGAGTTTGTGGATCGGTTTGGACTTATCGCTATGGAAGTTATGGATGGAAGGTGGGTTTAAGACTTTAAGGGCTGTCTTGTTGAGTTGGTGCATATTTACTATTTGTTAGTTTTAGCTTTTCCTCCGGTTGTTATGTCGAAACCACTTTTGCATATATCTAAGTTCCTACTTGTATACACACACATGCACTCACAGACTCATGGGTATTCTACCTTTTATGATAATGCGCGGACCCTCGCTTAATATAATATGTAGTTTATGACTTAGTGTTAATATGACCAGATGCATGGAAGAATATGCATGCATGCTAATATTGCTTTTTGTTTTTATGGATGTTCAAATGTTTATAATATGTGGTAAAATGCAATAACCTTCTTGTTTACTCTTGATCTGATGTACTTGCAGTTACGATGGACGAGCCATGACTGAAAAAATATTACAAAAACTAAAACTTGAGAATTACCAGGTTTGATTACTCAAAGCTGCAAATTAAAACTTGGTTTTGCTAACACTTGTTGTTCGGGGCTTAGGGCTTTTATTAATTATGCTGATAATCTGCTGACTGCTGTTGGGTTATTCAAATCTCACAATGCAAGTACATCCAACCTTCTATTTTTCCTATGGCTTGACCTCTTCATATTTTCTCAATATCTTTGTCTAGTTGGGGAAGACCAAAGTTTTTCTCAGGGCTGGTCAGATTGGTGTATTGGACTCTCAACGTGCTGGGGTCTTGGATTCTGCTGCAAAGCGCATCCAGCTTCGACTTCGAACATTCATTGCACACAAGGAGTTTACATTGAAGCGAGCAGCTGCAATTTCTTTCCAAGCATATTGCAGAGGTTCTGCCCTTCATATTTAATTGCCTATTATCTTGCCTAATTTGTTTTGAATCCTCATTATTTATCCATTAGTACACAAGAAGTCCCATATTGATTTGACACATTTGAAGGTGCTCCATTTTTAAGTTTTAGCTTATCTTTATTTGTACATGCCATTTTGTTAAAATCATAGTTGTCAATAGCGACGATAGCGGTCGCTATAGCGTAGCGTAGCGGCTATTGTCCGCTATTATGTGTTTAGCGGTCCGCTATTACCTTTTTTTTATTTTTTTTAAAAATATATATTGTATATATGTACATAAAGACCTATTTACAAGAATTAGATTATCTATGATTGGCTTTTAATAGACTTTATTTTGAAGTTAAAATGTTAAATACAATAAACAGTTTAATGTGACATATGTATTTTGGCTTTAATACTATACCCGCTAAAGACGAAATAGCGGGCGATATCGCTACGCTATCGCAATGTAGCATATAGGTAGCTTGTCGCTATCGTCCGCTATTCGCTATCAACAACACTGGTTAAAATAGAGTTTGAACCATGATATGAGTATTTTCGAACAACGTATATCAAATTGTGCAGAGTAGTTTTTCAGATTTTTGGTAGTATGATACATGTCTACTCAATTCTATTGTAGGATCAAACTGACCTACTAATACACGTTTGCTCGGCCAAAGTGTCATATTGAAGATGTATTGCTTTAGTTGGTCTAAGCAATCACAAAAACAAATTATAATCTGGAAGTGGAACACAGTTGGTGTGAAACGCATATGACCATAGTGCCATCATTTCTGGAAGGGTTACATACATAATCTGTATGCTAAGTCAAATAATCAGGACTTTAAACTAAGTCGGTGTCTATTTGCATTAAAAAATCATGTGGTTCATAATTGGTTTGAGTTTCATGAGAAGTTTCATAGTAATATACTTTTGTGGGTTGATATTCTTATACGTATCGTAATGGTTTTTGATAGCTTGGAATAATGTAATTGTACTCTACCCATCTGATGAGGTTTACGACTTTTGACTTGCCACATTCTTGGTGAAAATGGCTAGCCTATTCGTAAAACATCTAAGATCAATACAGGAAGCTTTGTACCATATCAGTACATCAATTAAGTTATAATGATGAAATGGGCGGAAAGGGTATATACCAGTTATCAAATTTGTAGTTTGTCGGTTCTATTGCATTGTTATAGTGGTTTCAGTTTGCTTAAAAGCTGAAAAAAGTTATCCTTATTTTAATAACCATGCATCCTCTTTAGATTCTTAAGGCAGTTAGAAGTTTGCTTAGTTTTATGCGGAAATGATGGTTGGTTTTTTCATGTTATCTGCTAAGCCTAGAAATAGATGCTGATAATTTTTTATTTGTTTAATATTAGAACACATTGGTGCATTGTTATAAAAGCTAGTCTTCCATTTAGAGCTATAGTCATTTTCTATGGATCTGAAATGGCTCGTTGTCTGTGTATACATTAGTGAATTCTATGGAGAATTGTTGCAAACTTGGAAGGAATATCTAAAACCAGATGCTTGAGAATTGTCCAGTTCGGCATAAATGGGTTTTAATTATTAATGATTTATGCAGGTCATCTGGCTAGAAGCATATACGCTGCAAAAAGAGAAGCTGCAGCTGCCATTTCAATGCAAAAGTATATTCGTGGATGGCTGTTAAGGAATGCTTTTACACAAAAATCTCTCTCTGCTGTACTCTTGCAAGCAAGCATTCGTGGTTTCATTGCTCGGCAAAGAGTTCTACACATAAGGGAACATAGAGCTGCAACTGTAATTCAGGTAAGTTTTCCATAGTCTAGGGTATTTTTTTTGCACTTGATTTCACAACCATTTGTCTACTTTGCCACTTTATTTTCCGATTTTTCAGGCTCGATGGAGGATGTTTAAGGTTCGTTCTGCTTTTCGTCACCGTCAACATGATATTACAGCAATACAGTGTCTTTGGAGGAGAAAATTGGCAAGGAGAGAGCTCAGGAAGCTTAAGCAGGTATGGAAGTTTTTTAAAATGTTTGGTGGGGCTTTGTTATTTTGCGTCTATCAAATTTCAGTTTTTTAATAGATGTGTTTTGTTAATTCTTTTCGGGTATATGTTAAGGTATGAATTGATACGATAGTGTCCCGAGAATTTTTATCGTATGACACACCATGCTATACTTAGTTTTAATAGGTACACCATGGTGGAATTAGTTGAAACGGTGAACTTTTTTATAAGTTACACATCTACATGTCTTGTATTTTATACGAATAAGCTAAGACAGCTTAGTTACAAAAATTTGTATGTTTAATGAGAAAATGGGTCTCTTAAGGGATGAAACGTTAAGAGGCCCATGTAAGTTCTTTTTTACAATAGGGAAAATTACCAAGAAAGCTAATATAAAATACAAAATTTGACAATAAAGGTATTGTAAAATTTTTTTTGCCAAGAAAGGTAATATAAAATTCTATTTTGGCCGAGAAAGAACATGAAATTCAAATTTTAGGCCAATAAAGATAATCAAATATTATTCAATTACCAAAAAAGGGAGCATAAAATTAAAATTTTACATTCTTAATTTGTCATCAATACCCTTTTTTGTCAAATTTGAATTTTATGTTATCTTTCTTGGTCTAAAAATTTTTACATTACCTTTATTGGCAATTTTTGAATTTTATGTTACCTTTCTTGGTAATTTGCCCTTTACAATATGAGTCAATTTTCTAAACAACATTATGGAAACCAAAAGGGATGATTGGCGAGGACATCCATTACTTCACATAATTGTATTCCATCATCCTTGCCAGTTCTGCTATTTCTCTTCCTTGATGTTTTGCTATTTCTGTATCTAGAGTTTTGCTTGTGAACGAAGAATGAACTTCTAACTTGGTGCATGATTTTGAAGAATTAGACAGTAATAGTTAGTGTTTGCTGTGAAAACCGAAGTAGTTCCATCTATGAAATGATGATTTGAATGAAAAGCAAGAACTCATTTTATTGATGAATTTGCTTGTAGTAGTCTGGAAAGCGTTTCAGATGGTTTGATCTTTGAGTATTCATTCTTATATTATGATATTTGATTATCCTGAGTAGGTGAATTTGCATAGAAAAGGTCATGGTTTCACATGTAGATAGATGTCTACCAGCAATCTAGCGCCGTAATGTGAAACCTGAAGATAAATGTATCTGGTGTGCAATTTTTATACATCAAAATATCAGGACTTAGTTGAGTAACTGTGTGTTTATGTTGGTGGACATTGTGATATATTTAGCAAAGTAGAATTTGAATCAAGGAAGCACATGGAAGCACAGTTAGGGTATAAGCAGTTTGCATTACTAGTATTATTCATAAAGCTATTACTCCCTCCGTACCAAATTATTTGTCCACTGGACAAAAACACAGTTCTAGGAATCCATAATGATTACAACCTTTAATTAACGAAGTGACAATTTTACCCTTAATTATCAATTACTTTGAAAAAGTTAATCTTTTTAGACCACATAATTAAGGCCATAATCGGAATCTAATAAGTTTACCTAACTATTTGTGGATATGGATAATTATTTTGGGACAAATTAAAAAGGAAAGGTGGACAAATAATTTGGGATGGAGAGCATACAACGTACTTATGAACCATTTATAATCCTCTGTTAGATTATATTTTGTATTCTGCTTGTGTATGATGTATCGTTTCCTTTTTATATTTTACAGGAGGCTAATGAGGCTGGTGCCTTGCGCCTAGCAAAATCTAAGCTAGAAAAGCAGCTGGAGGATCTCACATGGCGCTTGCAATTAGAGAAAAAATTAAGGGTATTGGTTTTGGGTTCAGTTTTGTATTTCTTCTGTCTTTGCATATTAAAATTAATCTTTTGGCTATTGCTGTCTTGGACTACAATAAACATATGCACAGCTAAGTTCAGTACAGTTTTGTCTATAGATGGTTCCTAGGGTTACTTGAGGCTTCATTTCATCAGTCTAAAAAGAAATTAAGGGTTTTTGGTGTGATGATATCTGGTTTTACCGTGACTTGTATTATGGTTTCTTGTTTGAGTTTGTCCCCTAGAGGTAAATTTTTTATAAAGAACTATTAACATAATGACAAATCTTTAATGTACCGTTTTCTGCACTTCTGCCTCTGTGTTTGGTCACTAAAACGCTTGGAGTAACCTTTTTGCTAAATTTTGAATACCTCCATTAGTCCATTGTAATGTGACCACAACCTAATGCAGGGTTCAAATGATGAGTCGAAATCTGTAGAAATTGCAAAACTTCAGAAAACAGTAAAAGCGTTGGTTCTTGAGTTGGATGCAGCTAAACTGGCCACTGTGAATGAATGCAACAAGAACGCAGTGCTGCGAAATCAATTGGCATTGTCGGTGAAAGAAAAATCTTCCTTGGAAAGAGAGGTCGTAGGAATGACTGACATGAGAAATGAAAACTTATATTTGAAAGTAAGTATATCTTGAATGTTGCTTCCATCATGCATCTTTCTGACAATTTGGTTGAACATGCTCATGTTTGTAAGTATCTTTTACTGAAAGGAGAAATGAATATAAAGGCGTAGGTTTTTCAAAACATTCTTGCCATGTGGCGTTGTTCCTCTAATAAGAACCATGGAGATAGTAGTTAGTACTATAAAATCGTAGACCTTTTTCTTATGAAATTGTGTTAAATGTTGAATGGATTTGTACTATTGTGGCTACATAATACAACTATACAAGTCAAGCATATGTATACTATCGGCCAGACTACCACAATGGGCACTGGAAACACTCGTAAGATTTATTGTTTGCAGCTCTCCTAAACAGCCTGTAGGTGTACATGCTAACATTGATGTCATGAAATGGCATTATTTCTAGCGTAAATTGCAAGAAATATCAGCCTACTATGTTTTACCAACAATAGCATTTTTTTTATGAGTAATGCAACCTACCTTAAATTTACCAATAATAGCAATTCTAATTTTTATTGTTCATGATTATAGCAACTCATGATTAAATTTAATAGGTTAAAGTGTCATGTCACAAGTTGATTCATTTTTCTTGGAATGTCACGTGCCACACACAATTATAGCAACGTACTTTAAATTTCATATATCCAAAAACTTTCAAGAGTTGTTTCTTTTAAAACCTGATGAAAACCCCATATATTCCACTAGTTGGTAATGATTAATCGATGGTTATTTTTATGTTATGGATAACCTTGTTGACTCAAATTCCATGTCATTCAAAAATTGACGTGTCACTTAGGCAACCTACTAAACAGGTAACGGTTTGCTATAATCGTAAAAAATCTCAAAAGTAGATTGCTATAATGGCTAATGTTTAAAGTATGTTGCTTTATTCATGAAAAATTAGAAAGTAGATTGTTATTATTAATACATTTAGAAGTAGGATTCTAATCTGCTATAATCGGGAATTTTATCAAAGTAGGTTGTATTTTCTCGCGATTAACCTTAATTTTTAGCGCTCGTAACAGAAAATAATAAACAGTAAATATAAGATCAAAATGACTGGGAACTTTTAGTCTTCGGTCTTACATGGTATTAATTTGAGGTTGATTGCTTGGATTGATTGCTTCTAAGCAATGGCCATTGGTATACATGCATGCATTGTATATCTGGATATTTATCGTAAAGCTATAGCAGTTACTTACTTAACTTTCTGCAGAGTTCGTTGAGTATGTTGGAAGAGAAGAACTCCACATTGCAGAGCCAGCTTACCGAGGCTAAAGAAGACGCATCCAATAACCTCAAAAAATTAAGGGAGGTTGAGAAAACATGTGCGCAGCTTCAGCAGAAGTTAAAAAGGTATTGTCTTTATGTCCATTGATCTATGATGTTCCATGGATATATATCTATATATGTTCATAACAGATAGCCTTGTATCCATGCAATTTACATAATCTGAGAAATTTACAAAGTTTGTTTCGCGATTTGTGTTTCAGTGGCCTTTTTTTGAAGGCTTTGCTTAATTATTAATGACATTTGTTTGACATTTGTTTAATCTTTTCTGTGTAGTTTTGAGGAAAGGCTCTCGAGTTTGGAGAAAGAAAACCATGTTTTAAGACAAAAGACATTAATTGCCACACCTAAAGGGAGCTGGCCAAGTAACACCAAGCCATTTGTTGAGGTATGTTGAAAATGCACTTATTAGATTCTATTGTGAATCATTGCAAGAACCTAATGTACGTCCCATAATGAGAGTTCAAGTTCATTACTTTCCAAGTCATTTTGTCAACATACCTGCCAAAGCCTTTTGCTATGTTGACATATCATTGCTCATGGTTAGCTCAAAGTTTGTCTCAACGCAACTTCACACATTACTTGCCATGCCATTTTTTATATATGAGAGTTCAAGTTCAAGTTCTAATGTCTTCTCTTTTGTGTCTTTCATCTATGTGGATTGTTCACATATGTAAACGAGGACATGTATAATTTCAGTAGTACAAAATTAGGGGCTAAAAATATGCAATAAAGTTATACATTACTTCTGTGAGGTTAGTGACTTGAATTAGTTGAAATAGTTCAGGGGGTTTAGTGTAATTCCCTGATAGTTAGATTAGAGTTGGTCTTGAAGTTTTTTAGTATAAATAAGTCCTATGAGTTATTGTCCTCATTAACCCATAGGACTTATTTATACTAAAAAACTTCAAGACCAACTCTAATCTAACTATCAGGGAATTACACTAAACCCCCTGAACTATTTCAACTAATTCAAGTCACTAACCTCACAAATCTCCACCTTGACTTGAATTTCAAATTACAAAACAAAACAAAAACAAATCCCAAAAACTAATTTGTGTTACTCCACCTACTTGGAAACACACTACCAAAAATTCAAATTCGAATCCAAAGTCTTCAATCCGAAAACAACGGATATCAAATATCACATATGCGACCAAACACCAATGTGCACCAAACCAACAAACCGGAGAACAAAACCATATCCAAAATCAACCGGTTACCAAATGTCGCAGCCAAAACAATTGTGAAACTCCTCCCAAAATGCCCCCACGCTAATCCGGCCAGAAACAAACGAGCAACCAAATGACAAAAGAAGAATTCCACCTCAAAACTAAGCTAAACCAGAAACCAACAGCAGCAGCAGCACAATCAAACCAACAGCAGCAGCAGCACAATCGAAATTCAAACTCCAAAGTCGAGAATAATACTCCAAATCGGCAAACAAACGATCGACAACCCAAATCCCAAATCACGGTTTGAACAAACCAGAACGCCATAACCCAAACGTCGATCACTGAACTAATCGATACAATTCCCCGACATGACGAAACAATCCGAAAACCAACCGTCATCAAAAAGACAAATCAAAAATTCAAACGGAACTTGTATAAATAAGTCCTATGGGTTAATGAGGACAATAACTCAAATTGTAGTCATTCAACCCAAATTTGTTAGAGTGAAATAGAATTTTCTTGATTCACATTCTGTGGGTTTTCTGATTTTCTGAATTTCTGAGTTCTTGAATTGTTCATAGCAGTGTTTCTGAAATTCCTAACAACTTCATGATCTTGATGTCTAAGTGGTTAATGTCATCAAGTTACGTTTTTTCATGTGGATAATTTGATTGCTGTTTTTTGTACACAGAAATTCTCTGGTGCACTTGCTCTTCCTTTCTCGGAGCGAAAATCTGTATATGTAAGAGCAGTTTGCCTACTTTTCCTCAATTATATCATTTTCCATTTTTCTCATGGTACATTGTAACTTGTGTAGGAAACACCTACTCCTACCAAAAGCTCAAATCCCACATCCCAAGGTTTAAGTGATTCACGTCGGTCAAAGATGACTATTGAACGACACCAGGTTTTAATTCTCATTGCACTGTGTGCTTGATTGATGCCTCCCTCTATTTGCATGGTTGGAAATGCCCTCAGGCAAAAACAAATGTCTGTGGTTTATTAAAAAAGATTGTCCGTATATCCACATACAACATGTACTATCTATGATTGTATCTATGTGTGATATTTCATTGGAACTTCTGGTGCAGGAAAACATTGAAATCCTCTCAAGGTGCATCAAGGAGAATTTGGGATTTAAGGATGGAAAACCTGTTGCTGCTAGTGTTATATATAAATGTCTTCTTCATTGGCACACCTTTGAGTCTGAAAGGACTGCTATATTTGATTTAATTATTGAGAACATCAACAATGTTCTTAAGGTATTTGTTCACTTTGAGCTCGTAATGTCTTTCTGTTTTATTTTGTGTATTCACGCATCCTATATTTTTATTTTTTTATATTAACTGATGTTATTTTCATGCCAGCCTCTTCAGATAAATATGTAGATATAAGCATCCATTTTTCTTTTTCTTTTTTATTATAGATTAGAGAATCTCGTAAATTTCAGCATGATTTTCCAGGTGGAGGATGACGGTCTTACTTTGCCGTACTGGTTATCTAATGCTTCAGCTCTTTTATCCCTGCTGCAAAGGAATTTCCGGTCCAATGGCTTTTTGACACCGACATCTCAACGTTCTGCTGCTTCCTCTTTGTTGAATGGGAGGGTTGCACAGGTAATCTTAATATTATGATGATATAAACATGAGAGATTTCATGAACTCGGATGACTAGCAAAAAAAAAAGGGATTCTATTGTTATTGGCTTCCACCCAAGAGTAAAAGTAACTGTTATACTATATATAATTTATCTACTTCCAATACATCAAAATTTCTGTTTGGAGTTTTTGTATGTGCTTCAAAGAAAGTTCTAAATGAACCTTTTATGATTTATTTTATATCTGCTACGGCATTGCTTTAAGATTCTTGTTCCACCCTTTTAGGTTTTTTTTCCCTTTTCTAACACCATGTTACCTCATACCTTTTTGTCGGTGGATTTATGTCCTATATGCCACTTTTTAGGGTTACACCCCACATAAGTACGTTGGGTTTGACGATGGGATGCCACATATGGAAGCAAGGTATCCAGCTATATTGTTTAAACAACAGTTGACAGCTTGTGTGGAGAAGATATTTGGGATGATAAGAGATAACCTGAAGAAAGAAATATCAACGCTTTTAACTTCATGCATCCAGGTTGGTGTTCTTTCTTGGCGAAGCTCAATTATTTGTATGTAGCTGAGTGTATTGTCTTGCTGGTGTTACAATTTAAATCTGGACTCAAGTTGAAGAAATTAGAAATATGGGAGAATGAATAGCACAAAAGCTTAAACATTTCTTTTATTGAATATGTGAAGTTTAAGAAATTGGTGCTGAGTTTTTTCTAGTGAAAGTGAATCCTTAGGTGCTATGACTTAAGGGTGAGCACATTGTTGACATAAGGTTTGCAAAGGGGATGGGGGAAGGATAATATGGAAGATGAGAAACCAGCCAAGTAGCTGGTTTAAGAAGGTAGTTTATTTGTAGGCAGGCATAGACATAGTTGAAGACTCCTATCTTTTTTTTTTTTTTGTGGGTAAAAGAGGGTGAAGTAGGAGGATGCAGGAAAGGAAGAGATACATGAAGCAGTTATGCAGCTTCTGATCCCTTCTTTAATTACTATAATCTGTTTTTAATATCAAAATCTATCATTAAGAAATCGGTTAAGCTACCTGGAAGAAATCTTTGGTGCATCTATACTAACTTTAATGAAATGTGTTCATAATTTAGCATTTGCTAAATGCTTGTTTACATGTTTTGCAACTCCTTGTGAAGGCGCCCAAAAATCAACGGGTACATGGGGCTAAATCATCTAGGTCACCTGGCGGTATTCCTCAGCAGGCTGCTGGTAATCAGTGGGAAAAGATCATAGAGTTTCTTGATTCTCTTATGGACCGTCTGCGGCGAAACCATGTATGCTGAAAACTTTCATCCTCACTATTATGATAATAATAATTACCATTCATGTGTTTGTGTGTATCTATCTGTGTGTTTGTATGTTAAACATAAGTACATACCCAAAGTTCATAATTCGCTTGCATGAAATCGATTCATGAATAGACATCTGATCATATTTTCTCTTTCCATCTGCATGCTTTTGTTATTTATTACTTAATATTACCACAAGTTTTTGTCTTCTGGTTTTGCTTTTACGCTAGATGTATAATTTTTGTTTAGACTCTCCCTCACAATGCGAGCACAATTGGCAAATAAGGGTCAACCATTTAGAAAACTCAAAGCTAAATTAAAACCAAGAATGGGAATTTTGCAAATGAATATACCTTGACTTTTGGAAGAGAGATTGATTTATAGATCAAGCATTGTATTTTATCTGTACATATAAAAATGCAACATGACTCTCACGATTGAAGATCCAAAAAATGATTTCACTGTGTGAGACTTCATCTGAAGGCTAAGTCCAAGTTTCATGTCTATAGAATGTGTGAATACTATATTGTTATATATAATTAGGGTCATGTGATTCGATAAATGTGCATGCAGGTGCCTTCATTTTTTATTCGCAAGCTTACTACCCAGGTCTTCTCATTTGTCAACATATCACTTTTCAACAGGTATGTGATCCTTTATTGCAATGCATCTGCTTTAGGTTATATGAGTTGATTCTATTCTGAGCTGGAATTCTTTTGTAAGTCTTTTATTGCGGCGAGAATGCTGCACATTTTCCAATGGGGAATACGTCAAATCTGGTCTAGCAGAACTGGAGAAATGGATTGTGAATGCAAAGGAAGAGGTGGATTTTTTTTTTTCTTTCTGGATGTGTTTGTTCACGAAAGCTTTTCTTGCCGTCAAGTCTGACTGAGCACTCAATTTAGTTTGCAGGAACTTCTTGGCATGAACTAAACTATATCAGACAAGCAGTTGGGTTCCTGGTATATCTCTGCATGTTTGATGATCGTTAGTGGTCTAAAAAAATTCTTTTTTCAGTTCACTCACTATTCTTCTCATTCTTCTAGGTGATACACCAGAAACGTAAAAAGTCTCTGGAAGAGATCAGACAAGATCTGTGTCCGGTATAATCTTAATTTGAATTTAAATACAACTCATTTTTCATTCGTTCTTAATCAGAGGTGGTGTATTGGTTGGTTTGCAAAAGGGTCGAAATTGGTCGGGTTGGGCTGACCCACCAACCCGTTTTGAAACTTTTTTTTTTTTTTTTTTTTGAGTTTGTAACTAATTAATCTATTAAATGTTATATAATACTCGTAGTAAATAGTAAGATTTAGGATGCAAACATTTAATACACGTTAGGCTAGTTATTATCTGCATAACATGTTTAACCCATTTGAACCGTTTCAATTGTAGCTCATTTTGTAATAAATAATTTATCCGTTTACCTGATATCAATAAGAAAACCTGAATTGACCTGTTTTCCATATCAATGGGTTGAGATTGCCACATGAAACTAGTTTTTTTTTTTAATTCTCCCATCCTCAAACATCAGAGATATTATCAGTGATCAAATCTAATTTTTCATTTGAACAGGCGTTGACTGTCAGGCAAATATATCGTATAAGTACAATGTACTGGGACGACAAATATGGGACCCAAAGCGTATCAAATGAGGCAAGTGTTTTTCACTTATAGTAATTTGTTGGTGTAATATTCTATGCATGGTCTGTGAATGTTTTGTTTTGTTTTCTTCAGGTTGTTGCCGAGATCAGGGAAATTTTGAACAAGGACAATCAGAATCTTACTTCCAATTCATTTTTGTTGGACGATGATTTGAGGTAAGCTGCTTATATTCATCATTGACTTGCATGTAATGGCAATAATTTGAATTCAACTGTCATGATAGAAGTGATGGTTTGTCTATTGCAGCATTCCATTCTCTACAGAAGATATCTACATGGCGATTCCTGCTATTGATCCCACTGATATTGAGCCCCCGGCATTCTTATCTGAATATCCTTCTACACAGTTCCTGCTTCAGAATCCCAAGTAAATTTGCCGGCATGCATAAAGATAAAAAAGCCGAGATGGCCAGATGATTGGTTATGTGTCTCTCTGGTGTGTAGGTGTAGCAGAAGGGGAAGTGGTTTGTGGGTTAGATTAGGATGACGAGGAAAGCAAAGTTCATGTAAAGGGCCGGCCAGGCCAGGCTATGTAGTGGCATTACATATCAATTCATGGGAATGAATTGTTGTTTATTCTTTTGTATTTATCAGTTGTTCAAACGTCATTTCTTTCCAAGATCTACAGTTTAGGTAGGTAATTGTGGTTTCAACAACTCAGAAACCGGTCCTTTTTGGGTTATACGAAATTTGTTATGCCTTGTTCAACAATTCTTCGTTTGTTAGGAAGATAATTATAAATACGTACATATGCTCTGGTTGTATTGATCGGGTTTTCATATTTATAACAAATGGATGATGAACTTTAGCTTTGGATCATACATACATTCAGAGAATTCCTGTCTGCATCATTAAAGAACTGTTGTGCTAGCGTTCCAAGGATTGGCCATGTTAGATGTTTCTACCAAGACGAAATGTTGGTGATTTGTCACCAATATAATTTAAGTGTAAAAGGATAAACTTGTTGACCAAAATAATTTTGATAAATATTACACAAGTTAGGATGACTTGGTTTTTCCGACCCCATTTTGACCCGATTGTAGCGGTTAAGTTTGGCGGTAACCTGGTTGCAACAGTTATTTTTGGCAGTTGCAATCGGATATAATTCGTGGTTTTTGGTCATGGAGAGGTAGTACAGGATTCATAATAATATACATTCTCTGTTCGAATTTTTCTGAGTTTTTTTTATTTGATTGAGATTTCGAGAATCTGAAAATGATCGTCATGACTCAAGTATTTGAAACCCTCTTATTTCTAACACGGAAGTGGTTAGCAATTTCCAATCTTAGTAGAAGTGCATTGATGCAAGTTAACCATTAGCAACGATCTCAATGACAATGTTGTGGTTGTGGTTTTTGGTTTCTTCAATATCCTTCCACCGTTTACGTTTAGGAGTTTGAAAGCTCAAAGATTTCTTCGTTTTCTTGTGTATGCATTTTCTGGTTTTGGAATGTCTTGTATGGAAGATGGCCGCACATCGGTTAGGCTTGTAAACGATTTTGATTTGCCATCGTAGAATGACGATATCCCTCTTCTGTGACAGAAGATGCATCAATTTTACTAACATCAGTTATTATTCAATGGATTGTAGATTGACTTTCAGGAATGCCACGAATATTAGTGAAAAATAAAGCATATAGCACTGGCGATATCTTAGATGGTCGTTTGATTCAACACTTGTGCATTAAAATTAAAAAAAATAGGGTTCTAAAAGTGTTCCATGAATCAGACAAATTTGATAGACAGTTCGTTTGATCTAACATTGTTAACAAATCGTCAGATACGATGGCAGATGGGTTATCGACAAACTTAAGCACATATCCCAATTTTCACGAAAGCTAATAAAATAAATCGCATCAGAAGAGGAAAGTATACCTGATCGCTTCCAGGGCTTGAATTGCATATCTAATATTTGTTAGGATGATCAAATTCTTTACGACTTTCAGCATCATCGCCATCGCTGTCTTCTCCGATCGAAGAACTGCTCCATGAATCACATTCCTCATCTTGTATGATCCTCATTGGTTTCGTTCCTTCACCGACTCTTTCCATCAGCCTGCAACCACTCCTGCTTCCATGATCTTCTCCTGTTTCCCAAATCGTCTTTCATCCGATGGAATTTTCAGAAATCCAATACCAACAGGCAACAACCACCTTCTGAATTCAAAATTTGCAATTACTGTTTAACACACAGACATATGTGTATGTGTGTGAGAGAGAGATGGATAAAAAAGGCTTGGTTACTATTTCTTTTCTTATTTGCGAACTAAAATTTATACTTTTGTAAGAAAATTGATCAAATGAAACAAATCAAGGACTTATGGGTGTTATTCTTTACATAAGTGATAATCTGTTGAAAACTAATCACATTATTGATTGATAAGTAATGATATTAATCATTAATAATTAAAACTTTAATTTTATAAAAGATAGTCCATATTAATAAATGATATAAATGTAAAAATATTATTATGAATTTAAAAATACATATACATCAATTAATGATAAACTATAATAAACATTACAAAAAGTCACTATTACCAAAAAAAAATGGATTACCTCATTTGATCATAATATGTTCATCCAAAACTATTTCATATTTAAATAAACCGATTTGCAAAGAAATCAAACTAATATACAATATATTTGCAATAAATGCAATCTTTTATCATAACATATATAATTAATATACATGCACATTTGTAAATAAATCAAACTAATATATAATGCTTTGGGCCGATTTTTTGCAACTAAATTACAATGGCTAGGGTTTTACACTTAACCCCTATTTATAACTCTATAAATCCCAATCCGTAAGTTGTAGGTTATGTAACATCCGTTATTTTATATACTGTTTTATATTATTTCTTAACTTACACACACACACACACACAAATACATACTTACTTACTTATAAAGGTATGTATAATATTATCTTAGATATTGTATTAAAAACATTTTTGAATAATTCTATTAGAAACCACATACTAATTAAGCATAAATGTGCATTAGAAGGTTCTATTAGATACTCTTCATATCAACTTTATCCTCTCTTACGATGCATCATCTTCTTTATCTTAAGCCTAGCTGGCTAGCTCATTAATGGAAGGTTAAGTTTATGGCAAACAAAGAAAAGGATAAATCTTGATCATTAGATAAAGAACAATTAAGTTTATAAGTATTACATACAACTCTAGCATTTATATTGAAGTATTTCATTGTTATATTGATAAGAAACTTGAATAACTCAAATGGGGTTATTGGTGAATTAACCTAGACTTTATAGGAATCAAATGATGGATACATCAAGCCTAGGGAACAGGGGTCACACCTGATCACCCCCTAGCCATGGCGTGACCAACAAGCTGTTTTGTAAAATTCGTTTTGAGCCTCGGTCGATTTGGCTTGTGTCTTATACTTGTTTTGCACTTCTAAACTAAGGGTTTAAGGAGTGTGTTCTAAAGTTTGGGGTTAAATAAGTGATCGTATCCCTACTGGCCGAATCAGTATCAAAATAATATGTACCGCTTTTCACTTATAAAAGAACTTGCTTATCATCCTTTTTCACTTACCGAATAAGTTATAAGGGTCCGTGGGTACTTATTGAAAGAAAAAGAACATCCCCATAATAATTTTGTAACTAAAAGCATCTGCAATGACATTAGGTGATAAGTCACCTACTCACCTCACACGACTCTTACAACATGAAACCATATAAAAATGTAATACATATTAGTATGTATTCATGACCTCAATCATGGACGGACGTATGATTAACGTAGAGTTAGCTCCTACAACGGGTCTCTTCATCAATAACTCTGTTTTACAATGTAACTTTTTAAAATTTTCATTTGTGTAACATGTTAATTTTTAAATGTACAACTGGTGCTCTTCATAATGATAAATATGTTAAAATAATTTGATTAAATATTAGATAACCTCAAATCAAATATTCGGTCGTTAAAGACGAAACATTACAAATGATATTAGAAAAATCCTTATAGATTGTTGGGCGTGTGGTGTCACTCAACGATAACATCGAAACATGTCGTGGCTAATCACCTATTAGCCTTTTGTATTTGAAAACATAAAAGGTGGAGAAACTAATTGTTAATATTTATCTACTGTGCATATACTTTTTTTTCTTGAAGAATTTTATTTGTATTCTTAATGATTTAACACGTTTCTTATTGATTTGATGTTTTATTTATCTTTTTATTTAAATTATGAATTGATTAACAGGGTTGATATAAGCATATGTTAGAGAAAATGTTGTTAGTACTTAGTAGTAGGGTAAGTACTAACAACTAAGGGGCACAAATAACAACTTTTTTTTTTGTCCAAACCACTTTTTATTGTTTTGAGACGCCGAATGCTCACAAAATTTTATTACAGCATCATATACCTCCTATAAATAATTGATCAAATGTATTTTCTACGTAAACTAACAACAAATTTAATTTAAGAAAAATGCTAAGTACTAAATTTTGGTTTAATTATACATATCATCATCCTTTAGCTAGCATATTGTTTGGCAAGCTTTGCAAGGACCCCGATGGCGAGTGAATTGACATACGTACATGGCTCGGTCATGGATGAATTAACTCGCGAGTCTACAAAGTTATCGGTTTTGTCTGGACCACCAAGTATGGCACCCGTGAGCTCATTAGGGTTAGGTTTATCTGTGTTGTACCAGTAAACAAAACTCATCCCACAATTCACTTGTTCTGGTTTTGGAGCATTCACAGGCACCGATGCACCTCTATGATGTGCCTGGACCGGTGGGTTGTGTCCAAAGCCTACCATAATCGATCTGTTTATCGGGTTATTCCCCAGCAAATAATCCATCTGCAAACATATATAGAAAAACATAATTAATGTTGATTATATATTTGAATTTGAATATGAATATATGTAGGTAGGTACTATATATACCTGTTTTTTGGCGAAATCCATGAGGTGGATAGCAGTGAATTTGTAGTCACCACAAGTGACATACATATTGTTTTTAGCCAACAAATCACTGTAAACACTGAAAAGAAATGCGGTGGATGTAACGTATTGTGCATTTGCACCATCTCTTAAGTGAATCAAACCTCCTGCAATTCATATATTACCAGTTTCTTTTCTTAATTAACTTTACGATTATCTCTTAATTAATCTAGGTTAATTAAATCATATATATATACCTGGGGTAATAAAAGCTTGATTGTAGGGGCTTTCCGGAAGAACTAAACATATATATCCATCAGCCTGCTGCTTAAACATCTGCAATTCCTTTTTTCCTTCCCAATACAACTGCATCTTTCAATATATGCATTTTAATATATATAATAATTACTATTTTAAATATATATATATACAGAGAGGGTTCAAGAACCTCCATGCATCGAAAAACTTCCATGCACCACCATAAATGCATCACAATTCCCGCATGATGCATCATTATTTCCACGTGATGCATCAAATTCTCGCGTGATGCATCACGATATTCTAGCGATGCATTGTGGTTCTCCAAGATTGTTTCGATGCATAAAGGTTCTTCATTGAACCCACCCCTGTATATGTATATATATGATGATGTATACATACCTGAGATAGAAGGACCTGGGCACCAGCATATTTGAGGTCCCAGCTGAACTCAGAAACAATGGCAGTGGTAGACTGCTCTTGTATGTATTTCAAATATATTGGTCTCTTTGTTGCTATGTATAGCCATGTTGCCCCCCACAGCAACTCATCCTGTTTAGTTCATTATTTCAAATATTAAAACTTACCTATTAATTGAACATATATATATATATATATGTAGTACTATAAATTAAAGAAATATTACTCGAGATTTTTACATTATAACCGGAGTAGGAGCAATAAAACGGGCATTCGCCATCATAGGTTCCCCTATGTTCTTCCGCGAAGCGAAAGAGCTGCAAATCGAATCCATTTCTTTTGACTAAGACCAAAACGTACTACCAACCAATCAAGTACATGCATGCATCATATCTATCGAATCTGAACTCGAGAAACCTTTTTAGCTCCGTTAAGGAGGCTTTGAGCGTATGGCTGATCGATTCCACGAAAAACGATCGATGAAGCAGCCAATGCCGCAGCAGTCTCGGCAGCTATCTCCGTTCCGGGACGATCTTCATTTATCTCCAACACCTTTCTTGATGTTTTCATGTTCTCCGGCCTTATCCAACACTGATGATCCATCACTGGATCTCCTACCTACAAATTTTAAATACGTTCGGATTTTATTTTTGTTTTTAGATTTATTATTTGAAACTTTTGAATGATTATTATAAGGTTAGTATTGCAATAAATTGTAACATGCTTTATACCTTTTTTTTTCAATTATCATAGTTTTTATAAAACCACAATTAAAATAAGGGACTGCATGTAACTACTTTCTGGATCATAGCATGCATGTTCTTCCAACTATTTGGAAAATTCAGACTTTCAATTGAATTAGTTTGGAAAATTTTGGTCCAAATTGGAAAAAATTATATAAACCGAACATTATTATATTCATTCATCCTCTGGTAAACAACTTACGAGAGATCGATCGATCGATCACCTGAACAAACAAACGATTACGCTGATTACTGGCTTTAAGAAAATAATCGGTGCCCCATCGGATACCATCAAGAAGATTATTCATTTCTCCAGCATCGGTCAGCTCCGGTCCATAAAAATACGCAGCCCACGCCATAGTGGTGACCGTAAACGCCATCGGAAACCCATACTTAACATTATCTCCAGCATCATAGTATCCTCCCACCAAATCAACCTAATCACACAACTCATAACATCAAAACAAAAAAAAAAAAAGTAAAAGAAGATCGTGTGATTAAGAAGGTTTGTTTCGAAGGGTTACACCGGCTTCTTTTCCGTCTTCAAGCGCAGAATCGCCTCTCCACGGAGGCCGATGGTTCGGAGGAAGCTTCCCGGATCGTTGGGCCTCCAAGAAAATTATTGATTTGGTGAGGGCTTCTTTATAATCAAATTGTGCGTTTACACAGAACCAGAAACCCGAAAAGAGAGCCAATGAGATGATGAAAGGGCATGATTCCACCATTGCAGAAAATACAAAAATATGGTTGGTTGATTTATTGGCGGGAAGTTTATGAACGATCGAAAATGAGTTAGTTATTTTTGGTGGTTTGGTGACTTTCAGTTGTAACTAATTAATGGTTTAAAACAAACAAACCCCTTTTAAAAGTTGCAACATCCACACGTAACTCCTACTTTCATTTATTGCCATTAGTTTAAGAGTAAAAACGTAAACTCACATGATTAAGTGTGTTTCTTTTATCTTTCCTTTGAAACGATGAATTGAAATTCAATTCTCTTTTATATCCTTAATTAATTGTAACATTGATTATAATATTCCTCCAAAATCTAGCGTTAATTTTATTAAAAAAAAAATTAAATTCTAAATTAGTAATCATTAATGACATTAATTATCTTAAACCAAAACGTCAAAACAATAATAAAATTGAATAAAGTTTAATGATAGTAAATTAGTAAGGTTGGTGTATAACTATATATGTTATCTTTTTTATTTAATTTGATTTTTTATGCTTAATAAATTAAATTGCATTCAAGGATACTAATTTAAGAGATAGTTAAAGACAGAAAGTTACGTTTAAAGTTTGTCTTAATGTAAAATACATTTTTCAAATGAGTCTTTCCATAAGATAAAATAACTAAGAGTTGTGTTAAAAACTGAAGTAATACTCAATAAAATAAATAAATAAAAAACTGTACAGAAATTCAATTTAGAAACTGTACGTAATATGTTTTGAGAGAATAGTAATAAAAAAATATATTACCCCAGAAATTAAATAGTACGTTGTATTTTCTCAAACAATCTTCCCATCTACATTAATTGACTAATAATATGTGGTGTACAAATTTAAAATAAAAAATCTTTACGTCGCCTGAGAGATTCGAACTCTCGCGGGGAAACCCCATATATGTACTTAGCAGGCACACGCCTTAACCACTCGGCCAAAGCGACGTTTCGTATTTGGCTCTTCCGCTTTATATTTTGACATGGAAAAATCAGAAACTAAAGAAGATGGATCGATTTTTAAATTCCTTCCTTCCACAAGTAACAAGAAGAAGTTGGTGATTTTTCACAGTTTGGATGTTGAAATCGTGTGTTAAAAAAAGCAAGTGAACAGGACGAATTAAAGAGCATTAGTCGAAGATCGTGAGGGTTCAGGTAATTAGAGGGATGAAGAAGGATGAAAGTAGTTTTATTCGACATAGGCAATTGATGTGGTGGATATTTTTTAAGTTTATTTTGTTGATGAAGATGATGTATGTAGTTGTAGTGGAAGGGATTTTGTTTTTTATTTTCTTCTGTAAATTTACCAAATTATGTGTTCTATATGCATCTTTCCAAGTATATTTTATAAACAAAAGTTCTGTACACAAGATATTTATTTGGTTTGATAAGAGATAACTTGAACAAGGAAATAGCACTGCTTTTTTAATATATGGGAATCTTGTTTTGGTGACTCTCAGTTGATCCATTTTGTATTTCTTTCTGTTGTCACAAATCAAGTCTTGGCCTAACTCATTAAACTTAGAAATATGTATATATGGGAGAATCAATAGCAAAAATACCGTAAAACATGGCTTTCAATTTTAAGGTGTTGTTTGGTTCGTAGAATATTTGCTGGATGAATGAAATTTGTCAAAAGAATGGAATCTGTCGGAATCCAAAAGTTGTAACTTGTTTGGTTGACAGAAAATGAATGTATTCCAATTTTCATTCCTTGTTGTTTTCTGTTTGTTTTGTATATCTGTCAAAAGAATTGAAAATTAGTTATGATAAATGACCAAATTACTAGAGAGAAGAACGCATTTACCTTGGGATTCGATTTATTGACCATCAATGGATGCATTTATCATATGCATGAAAAAGTTTATTTATATATTTGTTACCTTGATTTTCTATACTAACGAGGAGCACTTGCGTGCCAAAACTTCTTAGATTTCATATCTTGCAATTCTTTGTACGTAGTTACATGCTGCTGAACAATGGTTAAAATCCGTTGCTAATAAATATTGTTACCAGCGGATGGAGACCGAAAATAAAACAGCCGATGCTAACTTGATCGAATTTAGCAACAAATTACGTTATATTAGCAACAGATTACGTAAAGTCGGTTAAATTAGCAATAAATTAACGGCCTTTGCTAAAACAAATCGTTGTTGACAATTGTGTAAGGATGTCAATAAATCTTGAAGCCAACGGTGAAAACCAAAAAGCGTTATAATCGGATGGGGGACGGTATTCATGATCCTCGCCCCAATTACTTGGGCTATATCCCTGTTCCGAATCTTCCGGTCCAATACTTTTATTGGTATAACTTATTTAATAGTATAACTAGGTTATTATCCATGTATTTAATTTTAGAAATTGATATTTATATATATATGTATAATATAATAATTATATGAATAATAAAGTTTGCTTAATTTTAGTTATATAATAATTATATTAATAATAAAGTTTGCTTAATTTTAGTTAGTTAGTTATTAAATTAATCCATATTAAATTTACATGTACTTGATTTGCTTTAAATTTAAAAATAAAATCAGTAGATGACGTGACAAAAGGAGAGAGTGACATGTGCCAAATTAAATGAGAGCATGTCATGTGTCAAATTAAATGAGAGAATGACATGTGACATTTAGTATAGATAGATTGTTTATAATATTATATATTAAATAAATTCCAAATTGAAATCCTAAATAAATAATAAAGTTAAAAATTTCTAATTTCTAAAAGTAGTCTGTGACTTACAAAACCGATGAACATTTTTACTGAATTTCGTTGAAACATAATAAGTGTTATTTGAATTATTATTTCTTTTGGATATGTTGGACATTTTAGTTTATCTCATTTGTGAACGTGTAATTGTAGTACACAATTCGCTTCGAGTTCACGCTTAGTTTTGGGTAGTACTTGTGTGACCGTGATCCTCATGGTGAATCATTTATAAAAAAAATGGTGATCCTTAATCCTTGTAGGGATCTCCATAAGCTCGATAGTGATCATATTTAGATCCGCATAGCTTTTTTATTAGGTACGAAAAACGGATTTTAAATGGGGATGGGGATGGAAAGCGCAATCCAGACCCGAAAACTGACCCGTTATCATGCCTAGTTTTTCTAGTAGTTTCCTATTTATAACTAGAAAGTTAGGAACATATGATATAACCTTAGTGACTCACCGCTAATATAGATGTACCTAACTATAAGGGGCCGTTTGGTTCACTGGAATCCGAGGGAATTGGAGGAGAAAGGAATCCAATTCCAGTCAATTCATGTGTTTGGTTCAACTATAAAAAGGAATTGGATTCCATCAAAATTGAAATTTTCCAATGAATGAAGGAAAATAACATTCCTTCACACAATGGATGGAATTCAATTCCTTTTCAAACAGAAAGTTGTTGATTACAAAAATACCTCTTACGTATAACAGGCTACACTACACCATGTCTAGTCTTACCCCACCCACCCACCCTACCCTACCCCATCCCACCCACCTCTAACCCACCTACCCATACCCTACCTTTGCTATCCAACCTACTCTTACCTACTACCCACCATACCTACCCACCCACCCATACCCACCCTACCCTACCCCATCCCACTCACCTCTAACCCACATACCTCAACCCTACCTATGTTATCCAACCTACTCTTACCTACTACCCACCATACCTACACCTACCCACCCTACCCATCCCTCATCCATCATACATTACCCACCTCACCCCACCCCACCTGAACCCACCAACCCTACCTACGTTATCCAACCTACTCCTACTCTTACCTACTACCCATCATACCTACCCTACCCTATCCATCTCATCTTATTCCCACTTTATAGACTTATCCACCTCTACCCACCCACCCTACTTTACCCACCCACCCTACCCTACCCCATCCCACACCACCTACCACTACCTTACCTACGTTGTCCAACATTTTCTTACCTACTGCCCACCATACTTACCCTAACCACCTACCCATCCCTCATCCATCATACGTTACCCACCTAACCCACCTACCCTTACCCTACCTACGCTATCCAACCAACTTTTACGTACTACCCACCATAGCTACCCCTACCCACCTACCCATCCCTCATCCACCCCATCTCACCCACCACCCACCCTACCCCTATCCATCTCATCATATTCCTACCTTAGAGACTTATCCACCTCTACCCACCCATCTCATCACATCCTACCATACCAACGAAGTATGAAATTGGATTCCAATTTCATTTTTAGCCAACCAAACATGATTTGGATTCCAATTCCAATTCCTTGCAGATTTCAATTCCTTAACAGATTCCAATTCCTTTTAAAACATTCTGCGAACCAAACGCCACCTAAGAGTGAGATTGTCCCATGGAAGCAAAATTGAACAATTTTGAATTTAAATTCCAATATTTAAGGGTGTTTGGCTCATGAAATGAATTTTTGAAGAAACTAGAATTTGTTTGTAGTGTATTTTGATACTTGGATTACAAAAACAATAAACAAAAATATGTTTAGATTTCATCAAAATCAATGGTTGAAGGAATTTCATCATTCCTATCTATTTGTAAATGATCTTTGATTCTTAACATTTCACACAACGCATATCCTTAATTAACCTTGAACACCATTCCACAATTCGATCAATCAACTAATATATACTATAAATTAGATTTGAATTCATTCAAATTTCATTCTGCAAGCGAAACATCCCCTTAATGTATTTGTTAGGATGGGATGTGATTGGAAATGATGTTTAGTGACAACTAAATGTGTAGGTAGTGCAGTGTTGAAGTCTAAATTATTTTACAAACTGTTATAAATAATTTCTTTTTTTTTTTTAAAATCAAAGAAGAGATTCATTATTATCTATAAAAATGTGCAAAGTTGTTTGGAAAAATCATTTAAGACTTGTAAAGTCATAATACATGCAAAACTCCTTTTGAGAAGAAAGAAAATTACTTTGAAAAAAGTAACAAAGATTGCAACAAATGATAAGTTTGAGGACCAGGTTTGAAATAATATTCGTCGCCTGCAAAAAATGATAAAAATATTCGTCGCCTGAGAGATTCGAACTCTCGCGGGGAAACCCCATGTACTTAGCAGGCACACGCCTTAACCACTCGGCCAAAGCGACGGTGTGATTTTGGATCTTTTGTATTTCTATTTAAACTAGAAATTTGCTTCAAAAGTGCAAAAACCCCACCTGTAAGGCAAGAGCCAAGAACTGAAGAAGATCGTCTGATTCCTAAATTCCTTCCATAACAAGAAGTTGGTGATTTTTCAGTTTGGATGTTGAAATTCTCTCTTAAAAACCAACTGAAATCATACGCTAGACGAAATCAGGAGCACTAGTGTAAATGGCGACGGTTCAGGCGGTTTTAGGTAATTTGACGGCCGGAGAACGCCATCTTCTGACTGCGGTGAACTCTGGAGCATCCACTCTGTCGTTCTTGGGTTCTGGATTCATAGTGATTTGCTATCTATGCTTTAAAGAGCTCCGCAAGTTCTCCTTCAAGCTCGTTTTCTTCCTCGCTCTTTCAGTAAGTCTCCTCTCTAAATTCAGATTGATTTGAATTTTTTAATCTGCTTTCGTTTTCAGTTTTGAAAATTAGCAATTAGCTCTGCTGGTGATTGAACTGTGTTTTTTTTTTTTTTGTTGGGTCTCCTAGTAAGGACCAGATTAGAACATTGAATTGCTTGATTGGGTACGTTGTCCCTTTCTGAACCGTATGTGCTATAAGGATTTCTACATCAGCCAATCTATGGTTTTTGATTTTATGGAGGTATATTTGATGGTTGAAGTTTGAACTGTAAGAAACTTACGGAAGTTTGATGATCTTCTTGAAATCTCCTGCGGATTTGGATGCTATATGATCAATGTACTTAATTTTTGCACTAAAATCCTATTAAACTTTGGATGGATAGTGGTTTAATATCAGTGTTTGTACTAGGATATGATTTTGATATAGTAGATTGCATGTTGGTTATATCGCTACAGTAATCATGGTAAACCTCTTCCAGGGGCTACAAAGCAGGAAACTTAGGTATCTAGAAATTTTCATCACTTGATGTCTAAAGCGATCTCTAGACTATGCAGAGGACCGCCTTCCTATCCTGATTATTGTTGCACCATATCAAGGCCTCAAGGGCTGGAATCAACTACTTACAGGTTCTCATATTGGACATATGCAATTGAAGTGCTCTAATAGAAGACTGCTCTCAAACTATAACTTGTTTGTTGTTGATTATAAAGATAAAATCCTATAGACATGGTTGTACTTGCAACTTGCTTTTTGTGAAGGTTTATTGCTCCAAAAACTCTTTAGCAATATCCCAAACATATGTCTACAAAGTATAAAAGCAAATGGTGTCGCTTCACATGAAGGATATGGCCTTAGTTCTAACCCTATATGCATTTATGTGTACAATATTAAGGATAAGGGGATGGTCGGATGGACCGTCACTCTATTTAGCATGGGTAGTTGCCTGGAGAATGCCTGGTTGTTGATGACCAGTCCTGAACCATCTGCATCCGCGTTACTTTTGTGGATCATTACTAATTGTAGTTATAGGACATGGGGATGATGTTCCCAGATTAATTGTGGTTAACTCCCATGCATGTTTCAGTGTATGGCCTAATCTACATGGTCCACTGTTGCTGAATTAGTACTTAACGGACAACTCTTGAGTCCTCTAGATGACTCTTTGCTTGAGTCAATAACCAGTCTCTATTTGTCTTGTTTTGGGTACATCACAACTTTTGATGTCATTTTCCTTACTTTTCTCTAATACATCTTTAACATTATTGATGCATCACTTAGGAAATGTTGTCTCTAGGCACATTTCACCACTATTCTCATTAACAGCATTTAACCAACCCGGCAACCATATGCTTCGACCCGCATTGAATGCCGGGCCATTCGTTGAAGATAAAAGTATATCGAACCCATATGAAGTTTTACCATGAGCAGATTGTATCCATTGAGCATGCTTAATGGAATTCTTTTAGTTCTAATAAATTAGGAGGAATTTAATGACAGGACATGAATTCAAGTCCTGGATTTTAGAATTGAGAGAGATCAAGAGACCCCTTTTTGTGGGATCTCTCAATGCCTGAGCAGCTGGCTGCTTGACATTTTTCCGAGCCGCAAAAGCAATACCTACTTCTAGTGCAGAATCATGGGAATTTGCAAACCCTATAATGTTGTCATGTAGAAAAATTCTGGTGTTCTGTAGTTCCCCCAATCTCAATTAAGTAAGCAATGAGGAGATATATAATCACAGGAACTTAGCAACTCCTCCATTTGCTTTACCTGATAAGAGGAACTTGCAAAGCCCTTTCTCTCTTGGCTTGTGAAATATCGAGTTACCATCCATGCAATTGTTCCTGTGTTGGAACTAACATTTTTTGTGCTTCTATCAATCTCAAATTAGTGTTGAAAGATCAACATATGGGTGGTAACTTATGCTTTTCTCCATTTTCTGTTTTTGGTGCAGGATATGCTTTGCAGCTTTTTTAGCATTGTTGGGTATGGATGTTAAAAGTAAAGTGAAATAATTTTGAATATTATGGCTGTAAACGAACCGAAGAACACAAACGGAGAGTTGTTTGTGTTCGTTCATTTAAGTAAACCGAACAAGTGAACTAACATGAACGGTTAAACGAATGAATTTTCTTGTTCATGTTCGTTTGCTTAAGTTGAACAAACGAACGGTTAACCTCGTTCATTTTAATTTGTTGCAAAATTTAACCAGCTCATGTTCATTAGTTTAGATGATAAACAAACACAAAATACTCTAACTTTATAAAAACCAATAATATATCTACGTTATTATCATTTTAAGCTTTATATTAAATGCATATTAATATGTTTATGTTAATATATTATTTTAGAGTATGTTTTCAAAACATTTGTTTTATATTCATTCTTTTTGTTTTGAAGATATTTTTTAATATTTTAAAATATAATATTTTGTTAAACAATCATAAATGAATGCATTACCGAACGTAAACGGACCAATGAACGAGACTTGTGTTCATGTTCATTCATTTAATTAAACGTATAAAAAATGTGGTTGATGTTTGTTCATGTAATAAAGAAACGAACTTCCCGCTGAGCGGTTCATAGAACATTTGGTTCCTTTACGGCCCTAAGCTTGATCCTTCTGATAGAATTCTGTAACCATTAACATGGCTTTTTTGTATATGCAGAGTCCCATCTAGAATACTTATGTTATACCCAACAATATATCCACTAAAATAGTTTTTTGTATATGCAGTGATCCGTCTAAAGGATTCTTCTGTTATGCCCAGGGCTATAGCACTCATTTCTTTTGTGTGGCATCCTTCCTTTGGACTACTACTATCGCTTTCACTCTTCATCGTACTGTTGTCAAACACAAAGCTGATGTCGAGGATTTTGAGCCCATGTTTCACTTGTATGTTTGGGGTATGCACTGATCTTTGTATGCTAATAAAGTTGAAGGAATAAAAAAAAAGAGAAGGAAGTTTAACTGCATTCATCATAAAAATAATGAAGAAGATTTACATTTGTTTCCAAGGCTGACAATTTATACAGAACCACAGTTGCCTTTTTTTCTTTCTAGCCTGATTTTAGAATTACTGACTGGATACATGAACATGGAGAATTAGTATCTGATCCTTTTAGCTAACAAATTTAGAAAGATAGATTTGGTATAAAATATGCTTCCTTCATGTGTTTTGAGCCATTACACATTTGGATTTTTTTTCTCCCAGGAACGTCTGTTGTTATGACAGTTGTACGATCTATTGGTAATGAACATGGACATGTAGGTCACATAGGTCGTGTAGCTGCATGGTGCTGGACAGAAACTGGGCGAACAGGGAAGGTAAGTATGAATTGGTCTTGAATTGGCTGAGATTTGCTTTTATGTGTCAATTATGATTTATCTCCTTTTACTTGGCTTTTGTTTGAACTATGCATATATATTGGAAATATGACATAGTCCTTGTTACATAATTTCCGGAGAAAGATATTGATCCCATTTAGTGATTGACACAGTCTAACTCCTAATAAAAGCTTCCCCTTTACAATTTAATGTTATATATGTGTCTCTAACCGTTGCTGTTAGCTAGATTTTTGATATTCTCTGTTAGGTTTCCGTTGTTTACCATTAAGTTGGTTTTCCCATTTTTCTACTCGTTTTTGTCCCAAGGCCCATCCTGTACACTATTTAGTTGGTTTTCCCCTGAACACTCACATGGTATTATTGTATTAATCATCAAAGCTAAGATGTTCTCATCATGCACTGTCAGTGGCAAGTGACATGCCACAAACAGCACCAGGCTTCATCACATCTATGTGGTCCTTCTGGCCTTCTCGGGTGCCCTACGCTTTCACAGTTTCAAAGTTTGGAAGTGGAAGCTTATTCTTGAATGGAAGAAGCACATTTTATATAAATCCGTTAATTTAGTTTTCACTGTGTGATATCGAGGGATGAGGTTCAACAATACATCCATTCTCCATACACGGCTTATATGGGTATAGGTTTGAGGGTTCCTAGATCACATATTTATGTAGAACTAGTAACCTTAATCTTTTTTTGTGTGAACAACTGAACATATGGGCTTAAGTAATGAAATGGTCATTTTGCAAAAGATGCAACTGATCAACGTCATACAATGACTGCCCCCTCATGCTTCCAGCTTGCTAAGCTATATTGCACAATTTTGTGAAAGCGTAAATAAAAGTCTATCCTTGAAACCTACAGTATGTGATCATTGAATATTAATTAAACAGTTGTGTGTTTACAGGCTGTTCACTTCATCACCTTTTATGCACCTCTGTGGGGTGCAATTCTTTTCAATGGGTTCACTTACTTCCAAGTTATACGCATGCTAAACAATGCAACCCGTGTAAGTCCACAGTATTCTACTCAAATGCCCTATCCATGGCTGTTTATATGAATGACAATAAGACAGTTCAATCGCAGTCTAACACATTTCTTTAAATTGCAGATGGCTGTGGGAATGTCCGATCGAGGTTCCCAGTCAGACACACGAGCAGACATGAAGGTATTGATGTTATGCTTCATTACCTCCATATTGGTAGAATAAGTTGCCCATGGTGAATGCTGGAATTATATATATCATGTCAATATTGAACCATTACTCTCCATCCAAAAAATCTATAACTATTAATAAAAGAGTAACTAATTAGTCACTTGTCATCTTCTTGTGATGCCAAGTGGAATCTTTTACTATTGACGTTTGTTTGTTAATATTTCTGGACTAATAATTAGAAAATTAGATCAGTTTTTTTTTATCTCAAATTTTAAATATAAGATCATAGTTGGATCCACTAAAATCACAACAACCAACATCTAAGAGTTATAATAGTAGTAATAGTTATAGTAATAGTAATAGTAAGAGCAATAGTAACAGTAACAGTTTTAACAAACTTTCCCGTTTAAATAACTTACACTCAAAACTAATATCACAAGTATTAGAAATATCAATACATCTAAATTTAATGTTTATTTACCAATTTTAAGTTTATATAGTTTTGAGAAGAAAAATATTTTATTGGAGTTATTGTGTAAGTTTGCAATACATGGGTTAATAAACTAGTAAGTATATACCTAAGTTTTTTTTCACTCTATAAGGAACAAAATTTATGCATCACCATACATGATTTCACTGACATGAAAGCAGCATTTTTTGCAATATTCAACGAAAAGGGTGCATACAAAGAGTTCCCTCCCGTTCGTCACCAACGCTGAAGAGTTGAAGTTCGCTTTAACTTCTTGTGCTCAAGGTTTTCTTTCTTTATACAGGCTTTGAACCGGTGGGGTTACTATCCACTCATTCTCATAGGGTCATGGAGTTTTGGCACACTCAACCGTATTCATGACTTCATCGAACCAGATCATAAGATCTTCTGGCTCTCTGTTCTTGATGTTGGAATGGCTGCACTAATGGTAATTCTCCAACTCAATGACTCTCTTTTCTCTTACTTTGTTTATCAGTAAACTTGCCTGATTCAGTTGCTTTTTGATATTAATCATGACACACTCCTTGGTTTCTTGAAATTTTGCTACATTTTACTTAATCCCATCATTTTTCTCTGTTATGATGGTGTGGAGAAATTTAAACTGGCTTCTATTTATCTAAAGGACATAAGATAAAGGTTCATGTGACCTGAGGCGGAGGGGAAGTTATAGCTAGCAAAGTTTTTAGTAAAGTAACACATGATATTCATGCCAAGAAGAAAAAATGGAGGTATTTATCACACATGACATGATGCAGGGTCTTTTCAACTCAATAGCATATGGCCTCAACTCTTCAGTTCGGCGGGCAATTTACGAGAGACTGGATTTGTAAGTCTTTATATTAATACTTTCATTTACACTGCATAAACATATAAAATCTAACCAAACAACCCCACAAGGGTAGACAACCTGGATATAAGACGCTAGACTACTGTAGGGAAGTGGAGGCATCGATCTTGGTTTCGGCTCTTAAGAGGCCACTCCCACCCAAAACTTTTGTGGGTATTATGTGAGCTGTTGGGATTTACTTTTTAGGTCAACAAAGTTGGCTCATGGTGGGGTTTATCCTTGTCATCCCAAAAAAAAAAAAAAAAACTAGTGTAATACATGCATGCATCTGCCAGACTGCCTGTGCCAATTTCATCATCCTTTTTTTTTTCAAGTACTGAATTGTCAGAGGTAAACATCAAAATCTATCTATATTCTATATCTATAATCTATAAATACTATTACAAGAGTAACTAAAATTGCCGCTTGTCATCTTCTGATGATGCCAAGTGGCATCTTCTACTATTGACACATGTAATTAATATTTCAAGATTAAATTAAAAATTTTAAATCAAATTACTTTTAAGATAAGATCATTATTAGATCCTTAAATCCCACAAAATTATAACAAACAATATTTAAAAGATTTTATTGATTATTAATTATAATAATAAAAAATAATACTGATAATGAATTTAAAGTTATTAATGATTGGTTTTTATATTGTTTAAATGATTTATATATAATTATAATAAGATATATAAAATATCATTAGTATTAAAAGTTTGAATATTAATTTTTAATTTTAAGTTTATATAGTTTTAAGAAAACAAATTAATTAAAGTTATCCGTGTAATACACGAGTTAATAAACTAGTATGGTAATATACATCCAGGTTACCTGAAAGCATCAGGAGATGGTTCCCAAAGAAGTTAAAGCCAAGAAGCCAACAACAACAACAACAAGAAAGTGAACTAGTCTCTTTGAGGATCGATGACCAGCATCAATAGCCAACATGCCAAAACCACCACATCACGTCTCTCTTTCTTCACGTCAATGAGATCGTCAAACACGCTCTCAAAGCCGACGATCAAAGTTATTGATTTTTTTTTGGAGACAAAAACGCATTAACAGCAATCCAGGTCATCTTCAAATACCTTCCATTTCTGTAGTGATTCTTGTAGAAACTATAATTAGCAATGATGTAAAATAACGTCATTATGGTTTCTAATCTTTTAAACGGTTGAGGTTTGAGGTTTTCAGATTTGTTATAACTTTATTGTTTTGGGAAAAGAAAATAGTATGTATTATTGGTTTAGCAACATTTTATTGAATTTATATTCTTTTTCCGACTGCCCACAATCGATATTGATTGATTCTTATGTAGTTGTCAAAATAGTATACAATAGTTGTATGTAACTATATACGTGACACATGTTTTTTCTATATAAATTTATATCGAGTATGTATCCATGATGATTATTTATCTCTTTAGTAAAACTTATCTTCACTTGACTAAAATCTTACAACCAGTACAAGAGTTAATGAACAGCTTTCCATGAAAAATAGAGTTATGATGCTACAACTAGGGATGACAATTTTAGCTCATTCAAGCAAATGAGTCAAACGTGTTGACTACCAAAAGTCATAAATTTTACATAATTTTGAAATTTTTTTCAAAGAACAATATTTTTAGTACACCGTTTTATAAATTTCATTTTAAAAAAATAGTTATGTTCGATCTTAGTTTTTTAGAATGTGTCTATCTAATTGTTTGATTTAGTTGGGTCAAAATTATCGACCCTTCGAAACTCAAAAGGACCCTTGCTAAGCTAACAGCCTAACAGTGACAAAAATATCATTTAATTGATTTAAGGGACCCAAAGGGTACCATATGAAGTTAATCTAAAGAAGAAAACGAGTCACTTTTTTTCTCCTTTTTTAATTCAAATATACGGTTTTGCCTCCAACTTTTGACGTTTGAGATTTAACTTTTTCATGACAAAGTGAAAAATACTTTTTGGTACTTTACACCATATGCTTATTAACCATGATAATCAATTTTTCATATATATTTTTTCAAGAACGCTCAACTCACTTATAATCTACTCATTTGTAGTTTATTAAATTATAGAAAGATGACCTAACTTAAGTTATTATCGAAGCAACATATATATCCATGTTCAATTGTTACTGAAGGCGCCATGATACCATCTATTCAATGTAATTAATTAAACGTCAAATGATAGATTACAAATTCTCATTTCGTGTCGACCGCAATAGGTGCATCCATGAAAGTGGATAGGTACTTGCCGGATTTTTGAGTTGCGGTTACTGGAGCGTTGGTGGTTTGGCCTGGTGCTATAATGATGGTGTCTGTGGTGAATGGTAAACGGCGTCAACCTCGACGACGGTGAATTTATGGTCTGCAATCCTGAAGAACAGCTCTTCGTAGGGTGCAGCGTTGACAATTCTTAACATGTACATCTTCCCTTGATCCACCGGCACTTTGAATCCTCCTGGTTTCGTAGATTTTAAACTGTGAGCCGTTAATTACGTTCTCAAATAGTATTCAATAAACCACAAACAAAAAGATATTAATCACTAACCACTAACATTAGTCGTTCAAAAACGTCCAATAATTTAATACATGATTGTTCTTAAATAAGTAGGTTCGGGTCCCTAGAAGTACCATTTTTTCGCAAGGTAAGATTAATTTTTTTTAGAATATAAAAATGTTTATGATAACATTATAAGTTAATATAAATCAATATCATAGGTTTTCATGAAGTAAAATTACAAAAAACAATCATGTAAATAAATAAATAAAATTATGTATTTCATTCACATGTCTCATCTATCCATATGAATTTTTTTTTTAAAATTTTACTTGATAAAAATTTATGTCACCAATTTATATTAACTTATAATTTTATTTTATATATTTTTATGCCAAAAATTGTAAAAAATTTGGTTTTAAACAATACATTCAGTACCCTGCAAAAGATGTTGTACTCGTTCATTCGAACTCAATTCTATATAAATAATATACAAATAGAGAGATATATACACGCATGTATATATAGGGACATACATAAACAAACAGCATAGTACTATAGTACATGTTATATAATATTATGTATAATTTGAGGAAAAATCGCCGAGACAAAATCCAAATCTCCTATTGTTTCTCAATCTGAGCGACTGAACTGACTTACCATCTGAGACTTCCATCTATTCACCAAAAAAAGTTCAACCACAGGCGCAAGGATCATCAACAAGCATAATCTGCTCATCATCCGCACTCCTAAACAACCAGTATCCCACGGCCAATCCAACCACGATCACCACAAACACACCGCCATTAAACGACATCACCGCAAGCATCAGGAAATAGTTAATCGCCGAGTTTATCCCGAACAGTAAGGAACCGGCGAACCTACCTTTGCTTCCGCCGGAGAAAAATTTGGTGTATAGGAGAGGAGCATTCTCGATTGGTTCACCGGTTGATGAAAGGAGCTTGAATCGGAGGCGGCGGTCTTCCATGAACTGGTACAAGGCGGAGAAGAGGAAGCAAACGATTAAGGTGAGGAAGTAAGTGAACCATGAGTCGGTGTTCCATGAATCGATGAGCAGAGTGACGTTGCGGCCCCAATAGAAAGTCATGTGCATCATCGCTGCGCGTGTTTTGTTTTCCGGCGACTTGTCGTTGAAGGCTAAAACGGCAGCTATATATAAATCGGAAAAAAGGTTAGTTTGTACTACCAGTTAGTAGTACACACAACTTTGTACTACTCTGCTCTTTTTTCCTCAAAGCTTCAATTCAATGAATCGTCTGAGTGTTGATGAAATTGACACCTGCTTATATGGTCTTTCACTTTAACTTTTCCGGTATAATCTTCTTTAGAATATTGTATATTCTGGTTACAAAAAATTGCAAACAAATCAACAATCATTTATTTAATCAGGATTGTAAAAAATTGTAGCATTTTGATTTGTACCAAATCATTATTCTATTAGTCTGTTAGTTAGTAGGTTTGCCACTACCACTTTGATGAAATATGATTTAAAAAAACCCAAGGATCCACGTATATCTTTATTATAATATCGATATTGGAATTCCATTTAGAAAAACACACACATACGTGAATCAGAAATGACATATTGATTCATCATGTAAAATGTTCTTTGATTCAACATTTCTCACTTCTCATGAAGATTTGAATTCTCATACGATCCCATTCTTATACATGTCACGCTTTAAAAAATTATGTCACGTCACAAGACATTCTCTCAAAAATTCTTCACACTACAAAAAAATCCTCTCAAAATTTTCTTAAATAACATGTGGTTTCGGTTCTTCTAACAATTCAAATACATCAATTTCGACTAACCAATGGATCGTCCGTCCAAACGGACCAACTTATATACTCTCTGACGAATTTCTAGATTTTGTGGCTGTTCTGCAACATGCTTTTGGTCAGAGGTATGACATCACACCTACTCAACTAAACTTTATGCTCTCACAATCTTTTCAATTTGACCTGTTTGCGGAGTATTGACCATTCTCATCCTTAACCACACCCTCATTCGTACACCCACAATTCCAATCCACTCAGCAACTTGAATCCACTCCACAATCCGAATCCGATCCGATAGCGTTCCGAAAACACAACTCGATTCCGAGCCCGAACCGACTAGAAAATATAAAAAGAAAAAACAACGAGGGCACCCACTAAACTTTGGACCCCGCAAGATATGAAAACTTTGACACGAGCTTGACTCGGTGTTTTTGAAGACCCAATTACCCGGAATGACCAACAGAAATCGATTTTGGAACGAGTTGGGTATGATTCCACCAAAAGATGGGTAAAAGTGTTTATCGTTTAAAAAAAACAACTCTACACAAAGTCGTCAAACAATTACAATATATAACTCAATCCAATGAAAAAGTGGACAATACAATGTCATAGTTTTACGAAAAAACACTCGTGATACTTAAAGGGAGAAACGTGTTTCTGTTTCGACAAACTGAGGTTTAGTCCGTGTTAAAGGATTCCCAACTTAGCAACGTGTTGCGACGACCGATGATTTTGTTGAATGTGGGTCTACACGATCCAAAACATCTATCTCAAATGACTACATCATGGCGTTGGATGCGCATAGCGGGATCAACCTTAATGACAACGACGACAAGTCACCCTCACGGGCGATTGGAAGAACGACGGCAAAATGTAATGGTAAATTGGCGACAAGTTTTGTAACCACCAATATAACGGCCTTAATAGATCTTGAAACCATTATCACTAATATGACGGGATTCAAGATTGTTTAATTGAATATTTAGTGTTGAAAAAGAAGAGTCGTAGAGAAAAAAAAAAAAAAAAAGAGCTCGTGACATGAGGATTTTTTTGAAGACATTAGTAATTTGACCGGAAAAATAACTTGAAGTCTCATTGAAATAAAATAGAGAAATTGAGAAAAATGGGGATTGCCATTTATTTTAAAGATTGCTTTATAGTTTGGGATATATGTGCAAAAAAATCTACAAGTTGAATCATTTTGTGATTAAAACCCTCAACCATTTTTCATTGCACAAAACGCTCCTAACTGAAATATCATTGAATTGAGATATTACTGGTTGTAACCGATTGATAGTCACATGTCACTATCGACAAGTCATCAGTTTCCAATGGAATTTCATCAAAAAAGTAAATTCCAACAGAAACATAGATTTGAACAAAGAAATCAAAAAGTTTATGAATTTGAGTCATAAAACACAGACAAGTGAGTTCGCTGGAAAGAAGGTTCATCGAATACGAAATGTTGGTCAGCAGATTTCAACCGGTTCATCAGGTTAAAAGTCGTCGTTTTTGAAAAAAAATCTCATTTATTAAGTTATAATCAGTTGGGGTTTTTTTGTATGCTGAAAAATGATTGCGGGTTTTAATAACAAAAATTGTCCAACTTGAGAGTTATTTGCACAAATATACGTTTTAATAAGTATAACATAAACAAATATACAAAATAAAAAAACAATTATAACATAAACAAAAAATAAAAAATAAAAGAGAAATTAGATAAGAAAACAAAATAAAATGATAAACAATTAAAAATTATGCAAATGTTCCTTGAGATTGCAAATTATAAAAATGTCATTGTGAGTTAACTGGTTTAACGGTTTGAACTAATGGTGGGAACCATTTATGTGAAAGTTTTGCATTTTTTATAATTGTTGTGTAAAAAAAGTTAAAGGACAAAAATCGCAAATGACATCAAACCATATAAACAATTTGTATGATTTACTCTTGTTAATATTTACTAATCTTTTATATAAATATAAAAAATAAATCTAATTCAAAAGGAGAAATAAAAAGTTGTTCAATTCGAATAGCCGCCATCTCTTTTTTCTAAACATCTTTGTCAATTCATGCATGTGTATTCATATTTACAATATATCTATATATTTACATGTCATTTTAAATGTCTTACAAAACTCAAAACAATTTGAATACTTCTTTAAATAGTCTTATAATATTTATTTAAACATGAAAATGAAAAATATATATATAGAAAATTTTTTAGAAAAAAATTTCATTTTTGTTCAACCGATAGATAACGGTTTTACCTTGAAACCAAATATATATATATATATATATATATATATATATATATATATATATATATATATATATATATATATATATATATATATATATATACACACACACACACACACACAAGATCCTTGGTGTGTATATCAAATAAGAATTTAGATATTTATGAGAAGTGTGACGAATATTATATCAAAGGACAGATTTGTTGAATCACTCTGTTATTTCATAATTTAATTAAAAAAATATTGCATCAAAAGAGGACCCACCAGAATATATTATATAATATGATGGGACCCAAAATTTTGTTGTTAGAATTGTTTTTTTTATCGCAAATATTTAACTTCACATAGAATCATATCCTGTATATATAAAATCAGGTTCAAGAAAAGTAACTTAAATAATCGAGAATACCGAACGCATGTTCTTTGTAAATGATCTTTCATGAATATTTTTACATAAACATGTGTAAACCAATATTATAAGATTTTTTTTATTAAAAGAAACATACATTTATACATTAATATTTAAAAAATAAATCTTGTGAATTGTTGAAAAAAATCATGTGAATGATATGAATGATTATTTATTTTGATGACCATTCACATAAATATATATGGCCATTCACAAAAATTCAAAGCATGTAAAATCGATGAATGTATCTTTACATATCATATGTATAACGTTAATTTAAACATGATTGTGAAAAAAAATTTTACTTTTTTTTAAAGGTTGTCACCTTCAGGTGCACTCGATTTTGAGTGGTATTTTTTTGAACTAAAGTCTCTCTTTCTCTTTTTATATATATATATATATATATATATATATATATATATATATATATATATATATATATATATATATATATATATATATATATATATATATATCATTACCAAGTTTGGATACAATACACTTACGTAGTGTTTGGTTTGAAGGATTTGGATTTCAAAATACTTACATATAATGTTTGGTTGAAAAAAAAAATCTAATTTCATTTAGCATTTGGTATACCTACAACCTTATCTTTTCATCATCTCAACTCTACCCCAGTTATTATATAATTATTAAACTTAAGATTTTATAATCATTTCATATATTAGTTCTAACATTTTCAAACCTTGTCATATAAAAATCTTGTTATTTTCTAATCTTATTATATCAAATTCTTTTGATCCAAACGACACCTTAATTACATGGTTTTCTTTCTTCCCTTTTTCTATCATATTTTCTTTTAAAGTTAAATTAATTTTTAAAGTCCATACACAATCCATAGTCCCATATGCACCCTAATAATATATACCAATTATCCCACCTCTTCTTTTAAATCAAGATTCCTTATCTGTTTTTCAATTTTCGAGTTCAAACAAAAGAAGGTTACTACAAATGAGTTTGCATATCTAATGTAAAATTAATAACAATATTTTTTTATTGGGATTTTTATTTTGTCAAAGGATTTACATAATGCAACATTTTTATTTATCAAGATTTCGTCAAAGACCTGATTTATATTTAGAAAAATTCGTTAATATGAAGAATGCAATAAAACTGAGATTTAAAATTTTAGGCGGAAGACTTATTTTTTAATAACAAAGAATAATGTGATTTAAAAGATCTTGAGAAATTTTGAATATTTACTGAAATTTGTGAACCAAACGCAAAATTTTAAATACAGATATCAGTGAATCCCAAGAAATTGACGAACCAAACGTCTCATTATTGAAATATGCGAACCGAACACAATATTCCAAATGAAAATTTCCCAGACAATCCGTGAACCAAACAACTACTAAAATTTTCAAGTCAATGTCGAAGCAATTCGAGTGTTCTTGGATTCAAATTGAATTTGCAATACTTAAAACTTGTTGAATTATCAAGCCAAGGTGAATGTTACCCTAAATCTGTCAAGAGCTCTAATATGACTGTTAACTCATTTGAACATTTTAAACCAAAAGGAAAAAAAAAAAAAAAAAAAAAAAAAAAAAACATTTATAAAGAAATTGAAGCAAGCAAGCATCTACGTTGGAGGCGTGATGTGGTTTGTGTGTGTGCCTGGGATTGGACAAGACAGGTGTACATAATAAGCCCCGGCACCTCCTTTCTTTTCATTTTCTGGTGGTCAATACTCAATAGTGTTGTTTACTTTGTTCCAATAAATATAAATAAAAAAACCTAGAAAGATTTTCAACGAACAAACAAGCAGTTCATAAGCTCACAGATAGATATACACAAAACTTCCCCTAAATCTTCTTTCTTCTCTCTACTCTACTTCTTCTTGTGTCTCTGACTCACCCATATAATATACCTCTTATCTTCGCCATCTTATCTTCTTCTAATCGGCCATGGATCCATTCTATATGGTTTCTTCAATCATCGACCTACGCAAAGGTAACAATCCCTGAATACCACATACAGCTTATGCTACTATCAGATCTTATGATTTTACTCTACTTTATGACATCTCTCTCGATTCGTAATTTAATAACGTATGGAGTTTGTTTTTTTTTTTTTTTTTTTTTTTTTAAGAATTTCTTTGTTTGTTTAGTTCTGTTTGTATCATGTGTTTGTTTCTATTACAGTAGGTGGTGAACAACAAATCATTGTAATTTAGCTAATTGCAACTATGTCGTAATAAAGAGCTATAAAAAGGTAGGTTTTGTTGGATCTTGGCTGCCTTTATGCGGTGATTTATGATAAATATCGTTTTTTATTTTTTGAAGGTTAACGCATTTTAAACGGTGCTTATATCATCTATGGTGAACCAACCGTATAGTATATTCTAGTATGTTGAGTGCATTGATGTGTTGTGTTATTTGGATAACGGAAATTGTGAAATGCAAGTTTGAGAGTTCTTGCTTGGTTTATCATGTTACACAATCATTTGTGAAGCTATCTTCTATAATCAAAAGCTTCCCATAGTTACAGTTATTACTTCAGAAGATTTGCAGGTTACGCAGGTTCGAGACTTCAAATAGCAACGGTTTACATTTCTAGATGTACCAAAATTTGGGATTGCATCTTTTTTGTAATTCTATTAAAGTGGAAAATACAGTTGGTATTGTCAGTTGCTGTGATTTATGATTGTTGAAGAAATTAATTGTACAGTTTTGTTATGTTGCTCTATGAAGAATGCATGATCACCAAGTTATTCACTGGGAAGGTAAGGATGCTAAATGCTCCTGGGAGCAAAATCCAAGTTGCATCAAGGATGAACTTTTTCTTATCATATTCTCAAAATCTTCTTTCTTTTCTGTTCCATTGATGTCTGCTACCACTTGTTTGTCTCTCTATTAAACATCTTTCTACATGAACTTTGCCTTAAAGTGGGTCTTTTTCCCCACTCTTTCTGACTGTTACTCTGAAAGGGGACTCAAAAAGGTACAAGATTAGATTTAATTCAAGTGGAATCCTATCGTCTAAGAAAAGTTACTATTTCTTACCCAAACATGACTTTTTGCTTTAGTATGATATCCTGCAAAGTATTTATAGAGCTCTTTATTTGTCAGAAACCATGTCAATATGATCTAAGATATGTGTTATGCAGGATTTGGGTAATACAAGCTGCAACCCTCTGCTTCACTCTGCGAGTGTTATTATATGCCCTTAGATTCTTACTTCCTTTATTTTTTCTTATTCTGATATTGAAGAAGAATGAGCTTGTCGGATATAGGGGCTTCTGCCATTGACAAAAAGCTTAGTGCAACACAAAAGACAGTACGTTTAAATCCAGATGCTGCAGAATTTGTTCCCTTTTCTTTAAGATCACCTTCTGCAAGTGTTGGTGCTCTGGATGCATCAAGTTTTGGTGCTACCACGCCTGAGAAAGCAGTTCTAGATAGATCAGAGTCATTTGTGTCAAATAATTCAGATGACGAGGCACACCAATATTGGCGTCACCAGCTACCTGATGATATCACTCATGACTTTAATGTTGCGGGAGATGAAACTTCTCAAGGGATCAATGCACTTCCTTTTTCATCTTTGTCTTTAGCAGATGTCAATGAAACATCACGGTTTGCTGCATCAGCAGGAAGTGGCTTTATGTTAAAGGAACAACAGGAATCATCTCCTCGTCATACAAATGGCAGTAGCTTTGCCAAGAAGACGGGATATTCCATTTCATCATATGGTGATAATCCGTCTTCAGCTAGTTTTCAACGATCACCTAAACCCTGGGATACGAATGGGGATCAGCTGCTCACCAGTATCAGAGACAGGCCTCCCTATAATTGTGATCCTGAGCATGGGTACCTAGATGACATGCTTGGTGAGCAACAACAGATGGAGGGTACAGAAATAAATCCTCTTGAATTTCTGGCTTCTCAGTTTGCAGGTTTTGCAGCTGAAAGTCTGGCAGAGGTTTATTTTGCAAATGGAGGAGACTTGAATTTGACAATTGAGATGCTTACTCAGCTTGAGGTATATCCCTGTCCGAAAATGCTATAAGTGATTTGATTATTAGCCATTAGGTTAGATTGTATGCATTCTAGCTAGTATGTTCACGATGCTAAACCCTTTATTCAATTAAACAGGGTTAAATGATGAACTCATACTATGTAGTGTCATGTGACAGCCTCTATATTTTAGTTGATAACCTCCACATTAACTCTATTAATCAATTTGTTAGTACTATGTTTGTGTGAAGATGTTACGGATGTTTACTCAATTACTTCCATTAATGGAGCCTTACATATTTGGTAGGATTATGATTCATTGGATTGGCTACATCTAATTAGTTGATTTTCATTGATGAAACTAGTGTTCAAATTTATTCATTATCTCTCCAGTCCAACACAGAATTAAGAGTCCAGCCTTTAAACTTGATAACAAAGGGCCTGAGCTGGACCATGAAATAGATGAGCTTATATTTGGGTTCACTAATTTAAGCATTTCTCTCTGGTACCAGAGAGAAATGCTTGTTTTCATCTTATGTTAATTATGGATGCATTGCAGCACTTGTTCTATTTTTCTGTTTTTTTTTTTTTTTGCTAATTTGCTGTTGTTATTTTGGAGTTCACTTTGTTTGTAAATGGAATGCCTTGTTTTAGTACTTGATGTTTGTGCAGAGTGCACGATTCTAGATGATTAATCTCCTGGCTTGGAAACAAATTTACAACATTTATTAATTTTTGTTGTAGCTTCAAGTAGATGGTGGTTTAAATCAAAATCTGAACTCCAAGGCTTTGTCTGCTCCAAATCTTAGTGCTTTGGATTTTCCTGCACTCTCTCCTGTAGATGGTCAGAATAATGTTGCCAAATTTCCCGGAGATGATCACCACCAACATGTTAATCCTTATCGTCCTTTGGAGAAGGACAACTTGCTCATGTTCAAAACTTCCTCTACTGCTCCATCTGGTGGCGCTACAGATTTTGCTTCTGCTGTTAGAAAAATGGCTTCACAGGACACAGGCATATGGAAATATAATAGAAACCCTTCTCAAGATGTCACCATTGGATCAAGTAGAAGTTCTCATGTCTTGGCCAGCACTTATAATGGTGGGCATGGAAGGGTAAATTACGGAGAGAGATTGGCCAACCGGAATTCAAGTTGTTCAGCTCCTGTCTGGCTTGAAACTGGAGATGCAGTTGGTAATGTTCCTGATGAAGCATAATATGGCTAAATTAGCTTCTATTAATTAACTATCTTGTGTGTATGAATACTTTAACTTTTTTCGAGATCACAGCAAATATGTATGCTGAGATGCGTAGTGAAGCTCGTGATCATGCACGTCTACGCAATGCATACTTTGAACAGGTAAACTCGTCGGCTTATGTTGCATTGATTTTACAATCTCCATCCAAGTGATTTCATATAAATTTAGTCATAGTAAAGAAGACAAGAACCCAATCATAAATTCACACTTCTTGAGAGATCGTGGCAAAGGTTCTAAGAGTACTGTCACTTGCTAATATTTGTCTTCTGTTAATTTTGTGCTTTTCCATGATAACAGGCACGACAGGCTTACCTTGTTGGATACAAGGCTTTAGCTAAGGAACTAAGTGTAAAGGGGCAACTTCACAATATGCAAATGAAGGCTGCTCATGGTAAAGCTCAAGAATCTATATATCGTCAGAGGTTAGTTTTACTTTCTGCTCTTTGAGTCGGTATCTGGTTCACTTTTGTTAGTATATATGCATCTTTTATTATGGCAGCAAACGAGTAGAGCTTTTATTGAGTAACTCGGCTTGATCGAGTGGAGCTTTGTTGAGTTAGAGTTCGAGCCTGAGCTAGACCCAACTTGAATCATTTGCAGCCCTAGCTATATATTGCTTTTGGACACTATATATTGATCCTTTGAGACACCTTACCGGTTAAAATTATTAATACATGTTTTAGTCATGTTGTGGTCCCTTTTTTGGTTTGGAGCCTTTTCCAAGCTCGACTAAAATTGTGTTCTGAAAAACAAGAGTAATTAAGCTTATCAAAAAAAGGTTAGAATTTGAAGAGGTGGCAAATGGGACTGGTTGGGTAAGGGGTCAAAATGGGTTAGAGCGGGTTGGGCTAATGTGCAAACAATTCGTTGTCCTGATTTTTAATACTTTTTTAATGTGTTAATTATAATTATGGAGACTATATCATTTAGTATTAGTATAAAATTTTTTTTAATGAATCGATTTGGGAGGTCGCATCCATTAAGATATACTTTGGGCACTTTCACTCAATTGATCCTTTTAACCTGTTTCTTTAATAGCTAAATTTCTTGATTTTACCAGTTTGACCTATTATAGAGAGATAAGTGAAGAATAATTGATGACACTACTTCTCAGATAAGAAACTAGTAGGTCTGGTGAAATTGCCACCTCTATATTAGCTAAGTTTCTTTTAGCAATTGGAGTGAAATTGCCACCTCTACTAATTTAAAGATTGTCAACACAATTGGAAAATCAAGAGTAATTGATGACATTACTTCTCAGATAACAAAGTCTGGTACCCCATAATTCATATGGTCAATAGTAAGTCTATGTTCAAGTGAGTGAAATAATCCGAGTATGGTTTCTAATTGTTCTCTTCCAAGAAAAACCTACTTGATTTCATAGTTGGATGGTGTTAGGTCTCTTTTAACATTCATGGAAAACATCTACTTCTTTTGAAATTATATAGAATCTTTAAAGGGTGTCGAAATTCCCTTTTTATGTATTTAGGGGAAGAAGTCAATTAGAAGTTTGGAACTGTGACTTTAAAGTGTTGACTTCTAAAACAATACTTTTTCATGAACAACAACATAACTTCTTGGTGAATTCCAAGAAAAATATCCATCTTCATGGAAAGGTAAACCTAATTTACAGGACTCGGAACGTGTAAATTTTATGCACATTGATAGACTTGACACTCATGATCATTTTTTTCTGGGGCTCATCTTGTGTCAGGAATCCAGTGAGTCCACGTATGCAGAGCAGCAGAAGAGGAGGACAAGAGAGGTTAATAGACCTCCATGGGCTACATGTAACCGAAGCCATTCATGTCTTAAAGCGAGATCTCACAATGCTGAGGAACGTTGCCAGGTCAGCAGATCAGCATCTGCAGGTATACATATGTGTTGGAACGGGTCACCACACTAGGGGGACCCGCACTCCCGCTAGGCTTCCTGTTGCTGTCCAGAGATACCTGCTCGAGGAAGAGGGCCTTGACTACTCTGAACCCCAGCCTGGGCTCCTACGAGTTGTGTTATACTGAAGAATTCGAATCACCCAGGTATAGCAGTTCTTTTTGACACAATAAAACACAGAAAAAAAGGGAAAATCAAAAAAGAAAATGGAACATTCATATCATGTGTTTGTATATGGGAAGAGATTAGGGAAAATTGAAGACGGAAAGGAACAGAAGGGAGGGGAAAAAACCTGAAGGAAAACAAAAATGCATCAGTGTATCATCATTAAGGTGTAGCCATCTAACAACAGAGTTACCTTTTGGTAGGGAGGATTCGTTGCGTTGCAGCATCTTTTTTTTTTTGGTTAAGTGTACTGTAAATTTTTTGTTACACAGTTTGCAGGTGTATGATGGATAGAATTGTTTTATATGATAGCTTTTGCAAAATTCCGCATGGCACATATCCATTTTATTTCTTGTGTGGCTGTTTAACAGATTTTTTACAATATGATCCTTCTAGCTTATTATTTGGAAACTATGAAGTACGAACCAACCATTCATGTTGTATCAGTACCACAGCGTTTGTTCAGTTAGGCAGGTCTGTATGCAGGGGCGGACCCACGCCTTGGCTATAGGGGTCAACCGACCCCGATAAATTTTTGAATTTGCGCGTTATGTATATAGCTAAAAAAATTTGACCCCCATGATTTTTAAAGTTCGACCCCTCAGCTCTCACTCGGAGTAAAAAGATCATCCCGCACGAGCCTTGATTTTCGGAGCTGCATTCGTGTCCGCAGGTGCTGGCGTACACGAGTTCAGTGGAATTTAGCCTTCGGGGTCCAAGATTTGCACCCCCCTGCGCGCGGGTAGGCATTGGAGTAAAACCACAAATAATTTTGTCATGACTTTAAACACTCCTCCTTATAAACCCACTTTGTTTCCATATTCCTTCCTATGTGGGACTCAAGTTCTCCCACTAGGAATTTCATTCACTCCAACACATCAATCTTCGAGCATCAATATCTCATTCATCTTAGCTCCGTTTTGAACGTTCTTTATATCGTTGGAATCCTCTTTTCAATGAGAATACAAACTTACAAAATATTAATGATATATTTCACAATTATATATAATTATAATTGGTCCAAAAACATGGAAAATACATTTTTTTTTCCTTTGAAAAATTACACTTTTTTTTCCAACACTTACACTATCGTAGCTATTAAATTCCGACCCCCATAAAAAAAATTTCTGGGTCCGCCACTGTCTGTATGTCTGATACACCATGCAACTCAGCTCGAAGCATGGTACCATCCGTCGAGTTTTGACATGGGTAAGTTACATTTTTTTTAAGTTACTTTCATTTTTAAAGTAATAAGCTATAAAGTTACATTTTTTGAAGTTACTTTCATTTTAAGATAATCAATGCCTAGTCCTTGAGAAATTAATAAGCTATAAAGATATTAATACTGCATGTTTGACATCTTAAAAACAGAACTTATTGTGAAGACAAAAGATTATATAAATTGTGTTTGAAGTAATGCAAAGGCATTACATTAGTTTGATATACACACGATCTTGTGATTTAATGAGGGCAAATGACATGAATAACTATGTACGTGTGTATTAACCTGAAGTTAGTGTTTTTTTTCCTTATAATCATGAAGTTGTCTTATTTTTTCAGTTTAGTTTCTTAACTATTTTTTTCTCTTATAAATCATCCAAACAATTAAAATTCATTAAAATTGTTTTTTTCTTTAGCTTTAACCGGTTGTAACGAATAAAAGTCCTACGTAGCATCTATGTTGAATAAAATAGTCAGTTAGAAGTCATACACGACATTAATGTTAAACATTTGGGTTATATGCCAAAAATAACAATAATTTTTTGTAGTTTTACCGTTTATACCAACATTATTTATTTTTAATCATTAATAGCAACAACTTTTGTATTTTTTACCGATTATACCAACTTTTGACCTGGAAACCTGCTGTAGCAGGTTACCATCAATTAATGCCAACAACTTTTATCTTCTTACCAATAATAGCAACAACGTTTTATATTTTTACCAATAATAGCAACGACTTTTAATTTTTTACCAATAATAAAAACATATCAAATAAAATTTTTATTTGTCCTTAACTAATCATTACTTTAAAGAAACTAGATTTATGAAATAAATCAAATGCAATGTGTGCCTATAAAAGAAATAAAAAATATGTTTTCTATAGACATTTAAAAAGGGTTATATGCCAAAAATAGCAACAACTTTTTGTAGTTTTACCGTTTATACCCACATTATTTATTTTTTATCATTAATAGCAACAACTTTTGTATTTTTTACCGATTATACCAACTTTTTACCTGGAAACCTGCTATAACAGGTTACCATCAATTAATACCAACAACTTTTATCTTTTTACCAATAATAGCAACAACGTTTTATATTTTTACCAATAATAGCAGCGACTTTTAACTTTTTACCAATAATAAAAACATATCAAATTAAATTTTCCTTTATCTTTAACTAATCATTATTAAAAAAAACTAAATTTATGAAAAGCGAAACACAATCAAATAAGTTCATAATCCATTTTTTTTGTTTAAATTTTACTAGAGATAAATCAAATGCAATGTGTGTCTATGAAAGTTTAAAAAATATGTTTTCTTTAAGCATTAAAAAAGGAAGATTATTTTGATTAGGGGTGAGCATGGATCGGTTTTTGGCAAAAACAAACCGAAACATCGGTTTCTATATTCAAGAAACCGTTCGGTTTCTATATTCAAGAAATCGTTCGGTTTGGATTTTAAACTATTTGATTTTTTGGTTTTTATTTCGGTTTCAGTTTTTCTTTGTCATGGTTTTCAATCTCAAGTCTTTCTTTCTAAAACCAAAAACCACACACACACACACATTTATATATATATATATATATATATATATATATATATATATATATATATATATATATATATATATATATATATATATATATAGGGCAAATGACCAAAAATAGTAACAACTTTTGACATTTTTATCATTAATAGTAACATTATTTATTATTTATCATTAATAGTAACAACTTTTTATTTTTCTATCAATAATAGTAATGGGTGACCTGCAAACCTGTTTAGCAGGTCACCAACTTTTCATTTATCAATAATAGTAACATCTTTTCAGATTTTTATCAATAATAATAATATATCAAATTAAAAACATAATTTTTTTTATTTTATCAAGTTTTAAAATATTCCATAAGCACCAAAATAAACCAATTTTTTATTCCGAATATTTATAGATAGATAATATTCGATTATTTGTTCACAACTATATATAATATTAATGAAAAAAAAACTATGAATCATTTCAATTTTCACTTATTCCAACAAAAAAACTACGAACCATCATTTCTTAGTTTTTCTGAATAAAATAATACAAATCGTTCCATTTTTTAGTTTTTTCCAATATAAATGTATCATAGTTTTTTTTAAAACAAAAAATCAAAATGGGTCTATTTTTCATTCATAAAACAATAAACCATAATGAGGAATGGTTTTTCCATTCATATTAAAACTAAAAAATGAATTGATCGCAATACTTTTTCATTCGTAGTACTTTTCATTTGGAATAAAAAAATTACAATTGAACGGTTTTTTAGTAAATTCCGAACGAATTTGATTACAGATCATTCAACTTTTAGCTTTCCCGAATGAAAAACTACGACCCAATCATGTTTTTAAGTTTTTTTTTACAAAAAACTTCATTTTGAGTTTTCGTAAAAAATAATTGCAACTCATTTATTTTTGTGTTTTTAACAACGAAAAAAACACTTGTTAAACCAATTTCCATAATTTAGCACCTTATAACACAATCAACTCATTTAAATTAGTGGTTTCATACCTTCCCAAGTTAAAGAACTCCACAAGCCAATATAAAGATGAATTTCAGAGCTCAATTCGATCAGTTACAACTTTTTTTTCCTTCTGTTTGATCTTACAAACACACACAACACTTCCCAATTGTTTTTGGAATGAATGAAAATGAAGCAAAGAGTTAAACGTGTTATCCATATAAACATATCGTTTACAATGCGGGTTCGACACCGATACCCGACCTATTATCAATATTTCATAATTAATATCAATATTTCCATTTAATTCTGTGGTCTCATAATTATTAATAATCTGCTAGAATTATAACCCGGTGACATATATACTCGACCCCGACACGTGTTCATTTCACTAATCGTCATACCATTGCCCTAAGCAATATTAATAATTTAATCAACCAATAAATTAAATCCACGAAATATTTCTCAAAGACGGGGTGTTACAATTTTTAACTACACAAAAAATTATGAATAATTGTGGTTTATAGTTTTTCTGCTTCAAAAATATTGCAATCAATTTTTGTTTTTAGTTTTTTATATAAAAAAACCTACAACCCATTTTGATCGAAAAAACTAAAAAACCAAAATAGTTCATATTATTTTGTTGGAAAAAACTAAAAATAAAATGATCTATAGTTTTTTCGTTTGGAAAAATTGAAATTGAAATGATTCGTAGTATTTTCTTCGTTCAGATTATATATAATTGTGAATAAATAATCAAATATTATCTAATCGTTAATAAATATTCAGAATAAATATTCGGAATAAAAAATTGGTTTATTTTGGTGTTTATGAAATATTAGAAAACTTAATAAAATAAAATAAAATTATGTTTTTAATTTGATATATTACTATTATTGATAAAAATCAGAAAAGATGTTACTATTATTGATAAATGAAAAGTTGGTGACCTGCTAAACAGGTTTCCAGGTCACCCATTACTATTATTGATAGAAAAATAAAAAGTTGTTACTATTGATGATAAAAAATAAATAATGTTACTATTAATGATAAAAAGGTCAAAAGTTGTTACTATTTTTGGTTATTTGCCCTATATATATATATATATATATATATATAGGAATAAACATATATATGGATACATAAAATCAAAGTATATAACACTTAATGCATTCTTTCACAAACAAGATTTAGACATTAAATCATTTTATCATTCAAAACCATGAAAATATACAAATGCAATAATAATAATCAGCATAATATGCAAAGTGAGTGTTAGTCTCATATGAAATTTAGACATTGAAAAGTTAAAACTTTCAATAAAAAACTTAAATGAAGAAATGTAACGAAGGAAGAGTATTTATAAATTTTAAAATCATAAAACTTCAGTTCGGTTTGGTTTTTCCCGGTTTATTTTGACCTCAAAACCGAAATTTTTGGTTTTTGAAAATTCAAAGTCCAAACGGTTTGGTTTTTTGGTTCCGGTTTTTTGGTTTTTTTCGGTTTAGATTGGTTTTTGATTTTTTGCACACTCCTAATTTTGATATGTCATATTTTCATGCATAACCTTATAGGGGTATGATAGGGGCGACCATTTAAGTGTAACATGACAACGTGAAACTTCATTTTGTATAAGATGTCACAGAAATATAATGAACACATTATGCTATATTTGTATTATTTGTTGGATACTTATTACAACAATATTTGCATTATATATTTATGTGATAAATAAAAATGAATAATAATAAATAATTATGATCTAATTATGGATAATTAGTCTTTTATTTATTTGATAAATAAAATGATAATATTTAAAAGACACGTCCCTTTATTTTATGGAAGATTATATATGATTTAAAATTATGAAAATCAGATGACGTTCAAATAAATAAATAATGCAAATATTGTTGAACTAAGTATCCAAAAAAGAATACAAATGTTGCATAATGTGTTCATTATATTTCTATGACATCTTATACAAAATGATTTGAGTTTCACTTTGTCATGTTACACTTAAATGATCGACCCTATCATACCTCTAAAACCCGACTATGCATGAAATTATGACACATCAAAATAATCTTTATTTTTTAATGTCTATAGAAAACATATTTTCTTTATCTCTTTTATAGGCACACATTGCATTTTATTTATTTCTAACAAAATTTAAACAAAAAATAGATTATGAACTTATTTGATTGTGTTTCGATTTTAATAAATTTAGTTTCTTTAAAGTAATGATTAGTTAAAGATACATGAAAATTTAATTTGATATGTTTTATTATTGGTAAAAAGTTAAAAATCGTTGCTATTATTGGTAAAAAGTTAAAATGTTGTTGCTATTATTGGTAAAAAGATAAAAGTTGTTGGTATTAATGGATGGTAACCTGCTATAGCAGGTTTCCAGGTCAAAAGTTGGTATAATCGGTAAAAAATACAAAAGTTGTTGCTATTAATGATAAAAAATAAATAATGTTGGTATAAACGGTAAAACTACAAAAAATTGTTGCTATTTTTGGCATATAACCCCATTTAAAAATGAAGATTATTTTGATGTGTCATATTTTCATTCGTAGCCGGGAACATGACAACGTGAAACTCAAATGATTTTGAATAATATGTCATAAAAATATAATGAACACATTATGCTACATTTGTATTCTTTTTTGGATAATTAGTTCTTTATTTATTTGATAAATAAAATGGTAATATTAAAAAGTTGCATCCGTTTATTTTATGAATAATTATATATGATTTAATAATTCAATTATTCTAATATGAGTACAAGAGCCTTAAGCTTCCAACCAAATATAAGTAATTGAAACTCATGAATTCTTGCAAGTTTTGTTGGGAGAAACTCAAGGATTTGGTCCAACCAATTTAACAAACTCAAGGTATAATTTTTCATGCTTTAATAAGTGAGTATGGAAGTTTCATCATGTCCTCATCTTCTTATGTTGCTATTCATATCATGAAATTATGCAAGAACTAAATAAGTGTGTTTACAAATGCCAAAAAAAAAAAAAAAAAAAAAAAAAAGATAGTAATCTATTTAGAGGGATTATGGATAATTGAATACAAGAAATCTACTAAAACTTGGGTTTGGAAATCTTTGAATCAATCAAAGAATTTAGTTAGTAAATTAGTTGATTTCTTGAAGGAATGAGGCTAACCAATCTGTAACCGAAAAAACCAAAAAACCGGAACAAAAAAAACAAACTCTTTGGACATTGAATTTTCAAAAACCAAAAATTGTGTCTATGTGTGTGTGTGTGTGTGTGTGTGTGTGTGTGTGTGTGTTTTGGTTTTAGAAAGAAAGAATTGAATTTGAAAACCATGACAAAGAAAAACCGAAACCAAACTGAAACCGAAATAAAAACCAAATCGTTTAAAATCTAAACTGAATGGTTTCTTGAATATAGAAACCGATGTTTCGGTTTAGTTTTAGTTGTTTTTTTTTCAAAAACCGATCCATGTTCACCCCTAATCAAAATAATCTTCATTTTTTAATGTCTATAGAAAACATATTTTTTATATTTTTATAGGCACACATTGCATTTGATTTATCTCTAACAAAATTTAAACAAAAAATGGAATACGAACTTATTTGATTGTATTTTGATTTTCATAAATTTAGTTTCTTTAAAGTAATGATTAGTTAAAAAATAAAAATTTAATTTGATTTGATATGTTTTTATTATTGGTAAAAAGTTAAAAGTCGTTGCCATTATTGGTAAAAATATAAAATGTTGTTGCCATTATTGGTAAAAGGATAAAAGTTGTTGGTATTAATTGATGGTAACCTGCTATAGCAGGTTTCCAGGTCAAAAGTTGGTATAATCGGTAAAAAATACAAAAGTTGTTGCTATTAATGATAAAAAAATAAATAATGTTGGTATAAACGGTAAAACTACAAAAAGTTATTGTTATTTTTGGCATATAACCCTTAAACATTTTTATTGGATTCTACATTTAACATAGACGCAACAACGTAGGACTCCGAATATGTTATTTTCTTTAAAATAAATGTCGTTTATAATTTTTATCTGGTTAACAATTAAATAAATTAATTGAACATCGTTCTATTGAATTTTATTTGATTTTTAGAGATTTATAAGAAAAAAAATTATCAAGGGGTTTTAATTAAAAAAGATACAACTTTACGATTTTTTACATAAGAATCCCTAAAATAAATTACGTACAACTATTCCATTCTTGGTTGTAAAAATACCAAATTGAAGGGGAAAAAAATGCCCTTTTGCTTTTATAAAAACCTCAAATCTCATTTTCTCGATTAATTTGCTTAACCATCTTTTGCCTAAAAAATCCTATAACCAACAATAACTCATAATGTTTTTCTTTGAAAGATAGTCACTTGCAATCTGTTGACATGTACGTTTATTAAATTTTAACCTATTTTTCTATATTATTATCACTAGTTTGTTAACTCATGTATTACATAAGAATTATAAAAAGGGGTTAATATTGATAAAACCTCATCAAGTTTTTTCATTTTCGCAATTAAGTTTCTAAACTTTTTTTCTTATTGTTTAATTCCCTAAACAGCTTTTGTCTTATTAAAAAGTGTATGTTTGATCGGTACCAAACATGTAACCTTAGTTTTTTCACTTGATTAATGTTGAAAAAAAACATCATCTTTCCATATTATAGTGATTAAGTCCCTAAACTTTTTGTTTTATCAGTTGTATTTTATCGGCAAATTTAGTAGCCAGTAAAAGATATATACTTTTAACAAGACAAACATAGTTTAAGAACTTAAACAATTGAAAAATTATTTTTTTTTGGCCATTTTCATGGTTTTTGCACAGCCTCCAAAATCAACTTATATATATCTATTAAATTTTTTTGGGATAATTTGATGTATATCCTTGTAAACCTTCATTATTACATACATATATATCCTTACAAAATTTCTTATTACATATATATCCTTACAAACCTTTAAAACTCACTAATATATCCAAATATATAATTTATAATTATTAAATCATTTTAAAAATATCAAAAAACTATTTTTGTAATTAATTTAACTAAAATTCCCTAAATACCCTCCACTTAACTATATATAGAAACACACATAAAAGAGAGAAGCTATGGTGTTCATGGATTTATATTTGTGGTTTATTTTAATATTTTAGAAGCGGTTTATCATATTTTGAAAGCATTGTGATATTTAGAAGCTATCAAAAAACTTACATGATTTCAGCGATTTAACTGAAGACTTGAAAAGGTAATTTGCTACTGACTATAACCAATTGACTTCTTAGTAAGTCAAGTGTCATATGTGTGTTGGCATCAGAAATCGTTTTGTTGATGGCTTCTTAGTAAAGTCAAGTGTCGTTTTGTAACGTATTTCATTTGATATTATTTTACGATTAATTATCTTATATTGGTATGTGTCGGATACCATAGGTTGCAGAACTGCTAAGACATCCACACTTACAACCATACCTCCTCAAGTGTCACAACCCTTCATTTGTGTTTCTCCCTGTGAAGCCTCCAAATAGCCCAAAGGACAAGACTCCGAGTAGCCCGAAAGATAAAAACTCCCAAAAAACATTCTTCACCCATGAAACCATCATATCCGACAGAAAAGAGATACGAGAGAGAGAGAGAGATGTACAACTTCTAAGGCAGAAAATACAGGTCACAAAGAACGAAGAGAACGGTGAACTCACTGTCAAAAGTTTACATAACAACCCTATATTTGCGATTGTGGAAGAAACCAATCTAGAGACCAAGAGGGTTGATCCCACGAGTTATTTTAACGATAGCGGGAGACAAGTTGTGAGACGGTTTGTAATGGAGATGATGGGCTAGAGAATTCAGATTCTTTAGCACAAAAAGTCAGCACAAAATTGAGCTCGTTTGATCTTTCTAATGGAGAACAAGAGGAAACAAGTCTTGAGCTAGTCCGGAAACCCGACGAAGGGAACATAGGCAACGAGATAAAAGACAACCTTATTTGTCTTCTCCACCGCTAGACTTTTGCAATTCCTCTGCAAAAAAAAAAAAAAAATTTATTTTGTTTCCTATTCAAAGTGGAGGGTATTTAGGGAATTTTAGTTAAATTAATTACAAAAATAGTTTTTTGATATTTTTAAAATGATTTAATAATTATAAATTAGATATTTGGATATATTAGTGAGTTTTAAAGGTTTGTAAGGATATATATGTAATATGAAATTTTGTAAGGATATACATGTAATAATGAAGATTTACAAGGATATACATCAAATTATCCCAATTTTTTTTTAGAGGAAATTGCGCAAAAAACCTCTAAGTTGGATCATTTTTGCGATTAAAACCCCCAACCATTTTTCATTGCACAAAAAACCTCAAACCGGTTAAAACTTTGTGAATTTGGGTTTTTTTCAAAAAATCTGACTTGCAACCGGTTTAGCCGGTTGCAACTTGATGACGTGTACAAATTTTAAAAAGATTTTTGCGTAAAAAACCTCAAACTTGTTTAGTTTTTTCAATTAAAACCCCAAATCAATTTTCATTGATAAAAACCCTCCAACCAATAAAGATAATTAAAATTAAGTCTTCACTGATTGTATTTTAATGACATGAATATTTATTAAAATTTTATTTATTAAACATAAAATCCGTTTCCCAATGAAACCTCCACCCTCTAGGCTAGCGAACCTCACTGCTCTGTCTGATCATATTCGAAAGCTAAAATGGAACATTAATAAACGAAATTGAACATAAAGTTGAAGCTAAAAATGCAACTCGTGAACACAAAATGAAATTGATTCCATCGGCACAATTGAAGTTAAAATTCAAAATTAAACGGCAAAAGTTAATCGAACATACATACATAAAATAAACAACACTGAACATAAAGAGGAGATAGAGTAATCGGAGTTGCCGGAGGTAGAGAAGAAGAGAGAAGGTAAATATTATTGTTGGTTAGAGGTGAAAAAAAAAAATAGTTAAGGGTTTTAATCGAAAAAGTCACCAATTTCGGGGTTTTTTATGCAAAAATTCACTTTAAGAATTATATATGTAGTGCCACGTAGGCGCCACGTAAGCCGGGTTTGCCATGTGGACGCCACGTGTGTGTCATGTAAGCATATCAACCTATTATAACCGGTAATGTCCTAATTTCAAAAGATTTTACCGGTTAGAGGTTTTTTGTCAACGAAAAATGGTTAGGGGTTTTAATCACAAAAATGGTCCAACTTTAGGGTTTTTTACGCAATTATCCCTTTTTTTATGGCCATTTTCATGGTTTTTGCACAGGCCTCTAAAATCAATAGGACGGCCCTGCCACCACCACCTCCACAACTATCATAGCAGTGAGCTCGTAACACTGACTATAAAGTAAAGAAAAGCACAAAAAAGGGTTTAAGGGTTTCTTTTTTATCTTGGTTTGGCATATCAACTCTGTTTTTGAGTCTGTGAACAATCATCCAAGATGATGAACACCTCAGAGGAATGGAAAGGCTTGTGGCCAATCTCTTCCGTCTACTCTCCGCCGCTCCTCCTCTCCCCCGCCGTCGTAAAAAAAATCGGACCTTTGATATTTAACCCCTCTCCCAAACCACAAACTCATCATCATCTTTTCAATTCATCTTCCGTTTCTCCTCAAATCCCTCTTCCTTTCCCTAGTCTTTCTCTCTCTAGATTCCTCAATGCATCATCTTCTATCCTTCCTTCAACCACCACTTCTATTGCCTCGCAAATCTCATCGTCTTCTTCCAACATCGACCGACTTTTAGCACACAATTCCCTTCAATTGCTGCGATGCCCCGGAACAAATACGATTCTGGCATTCTTTCCCACCGGTTCCAATGCAGATCAAGTTGGGTTTGTTGTATTGTCTGTTGAGAATTCCCAATTGAAAGTTAGAAGAAATTATGGGGAAACTGAAGTTTTTACTTCCAATAATGCATTGAGTCATCGGATTGTCAAGATTTCAGTGAATACGCTTGCCGATTGTGATTATACTTCAGGTAATTTTGTGTTCAATCAATTGTGTAAATTTACTTAAAATATGATTTTTAGTGCAGTTACCTTATATCAAACAAACTTTCGATGTTATGGGCAATTTACCCGTTTGATAGTGCACATTGCATGTAAAGGTTGTGGATTTTGCTGCATATTTGATTTCTATTTCCATTAGTGAAACATGCTTTCAAAGTCAATGATGAACCCTACTTATAAGTTTATCAACTGGCAGTTTATATATGATCCTTTTAATAGAAATTTGACTAAAATCACCTTAGGATGCAATTTGTTGAGGCAATATATTCTAGGTCTGGCCGCTCGATTTGTTAGAACTTTCACATGTTAGCATTGGATCGAAAGATAGCTATAGTTTATGTTGTCAAACAAGGTCTGTTTGTTTTGGTGTTAATTGTACAAGTCAATAATTTTGTTTGTTTAGCTTTTGAAATGTGAGAACTTGCTGATTTGTTTCAGGTGATTCTTTTGATTCTACTATTGGGTACATGTTGGTTTGCACAAACTATTCTGTTTATTACTACGGTATTAGAATTAGGACAGAGGGGTCTGGTAAAATTACACCGGGTTTGGAATTATTGGGTTACAAATTGTTCAAAAGTTATGCAGTTGTTCATGCTTCTTGGAGCCCACATCTGCCCGAAGAGAGTTTGGTGTTACTAGAAAGTGGTGATTTGTTTTTATTTGATTTGGGTTCTTGTTTTGGACCCTCAATAACGTCTCCACGTTTGATTGGGAAGAAATTAAAAGTGTTATGGGATCTGTCTGTGATTTCCCAGGATAGTGGTTGGTTGAGCTGCGATTTCAGCTGGCATCCAAGAGTGCTGATAGTTGTTCACTCGAGTATCGTTTTTCTTGTGGATTCTAGGTCCGAGAAGTGCAACATAACCACTTTGTTAACACTTGGCCCTGAGGGTGTAGGAAATGATAAATTTGTTGCCTTCTCTAGTGTGGCTCCTGACCGTTATTATTTTACTTTGGCTTCCAATCACATGGTTTTTCTTTGTGATTTACGAAAACCAATGATTCCACTTCTACGTTGGGCTCACAATGTTGCTAATCCGAGCTATATTACTGTTTCGAAATTGTCGGAACTGAGGTCACTATCTCTAGATGTTACATACAGCTGGGCTTCTGAAGCAGGTTATGGTATTATATTAGGGTCTTTCTGGAACTGTGAATTTAGTCTTTTTTGCTACGGTCCGGATGCGAGAGAGTCTGTTTCTTCACAAGTATCCGGTTGGAGTAAATCTATTTATGCATGGGGACTTCCTTCTGATCTTTCACTGGTTACACCTGAATGTCGCTGTGGTAGTTGCGTTGTCAAAGAGGAGTTTTGTAAGGACATGCTTCCTCCTTGGATTAAATGGCAACAGAAGAAAGAATTCGTTTTGGGTTTCGGCATTCTTGACTCAGAAATCGCATCTCAATTGTTCGAACAAGATAAGTTTGGTGGGTTTACGTTAATTACAATGACCACTACAGGAAATCTTGAATCACATCGATATTGTGCCTGGTGGGACTACTCCCTAACTTCGGAAAAGGGCCATGCCGATCAAGCTTTGGGTTTAGAAGATTCTGTTTTGTATGAGACATGTGATGAAGAATACAAGTTTCCAAAGGCTTTTCAATACTTGAAATTGGACTGGCTTGATGGATACTTAAAATCTGATCTTGCGCGAATCTTGAGTGGAGAACTTGTTAAAAACCTAGAGAACGGAAGCTCTACAAAGGCTTATTTTGGGAAAGATTTTCATGAAAACATATGCCAAACGTTGAACAAGTATGGTTCTGGTGGATCTCGAGAGTCTCTAAATATTCATGATGTTTTCAGTGACATAAGCTTGCCAACTAGCATACATGAGATTGCTTTAAGGATTGTGTCGTCAAATCTACCAAAAAAAATATTACGATTAGGCTTTTCTACATATTCAAATCTACCGGAGGGCCCCATGAAATTAAAGCATGTACCTTTTGAGTTCTTGGAAGTTCCGTGGCACCAATGTCACTTACCTCCGTTTTTCTTTCGATTTCCATCATTTCGTGGTAGCAAGTGGTCGGACAAGCTAAAGCCTGGTAACTCTCTTGTGGGTCCTGTTATTCCCATCCCGTTTTTGATGACTTTTCATAAAGCCCGTACGTTAAAAACAGATATTCTCCCTGCTGACTCAGAAATCGACCTCGAGTGTGATGAAGTAATGAGAGTAGCTAATGAAGTTACTGGACCGGCTTTTCAAAGTTGTAATGGCAATGCTGTTTCTCTTGCTGACGACAATGACGATGTGTTTAATGATTCCCTAGATCTACAAACGTTTGCTTCATACAAGCCTGTTGCTTTATCTAGCAAACTGGCAAAAGAGGATCAAATGATGGATGATTCTGTTTTTGAAGATGAGAAGCATACAAATCTAGTTTTTGGAGTCGGGCACGAGGACGTGAACGGGCTTTTTGAGTCGAGTTGCCCGTTGAAATTTAAATTTTCCGAACAAGACACAAGTTTTGGGCCAGAAGAAATGAAAGCATACAAGTTACTAAAGAGGCAGTATTCCAATTTTAAAGACAGTTTTAGAAGTTATCAAGACTACATGACTAAATCTAACATCCACAAGTAAATGATCAATTTCAGTGGTTTACTTTTCTCACTTCTATTATTTATTTTGTCTTTTGATGCTTACCTGGTATTACTAGGTCATGAAAACGCGGCAATCATAACCGTATCCCCGCCACTGCTGCAGTAAACCGTCGCCGCCCGCCCCTTTGAACAACACAGGTTTGTTTTTTTTTTTTTGTTTTCCCCCTTAATACGATTTCAGTGTTCTTGTTATAGACTGACTTTTGCCTTTTGCGTAAGTGAGATTTTGAACAACTGTGACAAGCATGGTGCTTACTTTTGCCTTTACATTTCCAAAATTTAACAAAAATCCTTGCTCCACTTTTTCCTGTCATTATCAAAATGATGGTTGATTTGGGATAAACCAATTAACAGGGTTAGCGAGTCAGATGAATATGCAATGTGGAGAAATATTTATCTTTAGTCCTAAAATTGAAAAGGGTTACGAGTTTGGTTTCTTCCAAATCCATAAAATTGAAAATATTTATCTTTAGTCCTATAAAATTGAAAAAAGCTGCTACACGATGGATTCTCTCCCAAATCCAAACACAGCTTTATGCCTTCTGTTTTTTTAAAACTCATTTCAGCATCAATCTTTCTGTTTTTCAGCAGCCAAAACAGAGGGATAAATAACAATTTAGAAATACAAATGATCACATAAACATCAAAGATGATATAATATCAAGGTTGAAGGCCATTTAGTATTCTTGGCCTCATTTACGGACAAAAACATTACTCCATAATCTTTCTGTTTTTAACCAATTTGAGCAGCAAGAACAGAGTTTTATGAGCAAGTATTTGTTATATTTGGGTTCAGATTTGTTCAGGTCATAAAAATGAATTGTGTGTGATTGTTGCTTCAAGCCAGATTTGTTCACTTCAAGTCATAACTGTGCGTGATTATTGCTGACTTTGAAGTGTTTTGTGTCGACTAGTCATTCAGATTAGCACTTGGAACATGAAAATAGTTAATATTAAGCACGAAGGATCTGCCGACCACTTTTTTGTTAATGCTTAGTTGCTGACTTGCTGTAGCTTAAAAATGGATAATGTCACTATGGTTTTAGTTTGATGAAGTACTTAATTATATATGTGAAATGCATAGTGAATTGTTTGTAAGGTATATTTATTAACAACAGAACACAATGCTGTTTGCTGTATTGTAAATATTTTTAGTTTGGCTGAGGCATTAAGAGAGTTGGGTAAGTTTGCCAGAAGCTTCCCTAACTAATAAATGGGTGTATTTTTGTCAACAGGGGGCTCTAATCAATAGGGCTATATGGTATTCTCGACTTTTGCTGGTCGAACGTTTGTTTTGTTTAGATTTGGCCTGCTGAGTTGCTTTAGTTCTTTTTTTTTATAATGTCTTTTAAGATGGTTTATATTTTGGCATATATAGAAAGCTTATCTTACTCTGTTGGGAACATCTGAATAGTGAATGGTATGATTGTGAAATTACTTTCCGGAACAAGGACTTCTGGATGTCAAAAGCTCCGGGAAATATAGGTGATGGTGAAATATAATTTTCTTTTTTTGGTGTCTTTTTTTTTTTCATTATAATATAGAATTATTAGCATATTATGTTTTGGATAGCAAATTTGCTTGTCACCTTGTTAATCAAATTGTTTAAAAGCATTTTTTACTTGGTACTAATTTTTTGGCTATGAAATTGAAATGGGTTTTGGAATTTGGCTTTTTCGAACATGGGTTTTGTTTCTTTTGAGTTCTTACTTGATTGATGGCCTTAAGTTTGGTGATTTTGTTGTAGAATTTGTGTATCTATGAATTATATTGTTTGCTTTATATTGTAGGATTTGTGTATCTATGGTTTGATGGCCTTAAGTTTGGTTAGCGTTCTACTTTTCCTGTTTGTAACCTGATGCTGAGTGGTTAAGTTTTCTGCCATAAACAGTGGACGAAGAGAAGATGCAATCAGGATTGGTTCTGCTGGTGTTGTTAGGCGTCAAGCCGTTGATATCTCTCCCCTGAGATGTGTCAACCAGGCTATCTATCTTCTTACCACCGGTGCGCATGAGAGTGCGTTCAGAAATGTCAAGACCATTGCTGAGTGCGTTGCTGGTGAGCTCGTCAATGCTGCCAAGGGCTCACCAAATAGGTATTGTACTCCATGTTTATTGCTTGGTATTCTGGTTCTCTATTTTGACTTTTTGAGTTGCAACTTTATTTCACACCCACAACTAGATCTTTGTTTTCTGTCAAACAAATCTAACCATAAAATGAAATAACAGTATTTGTTCACGATGCAGTAAACTTGTTGTATCATGCTCAATGTAATTATCCGATGCTGATTGGTTTTACTTTTGTGCAGCTATGCTATTAAGAAGAAGGATGAGATCGAGAGGGTTGCAAAGGCCAATCTTTGAGGAACCATCTTTGGAGTGTGCATGGTTTTGGTAGCTATTGTTTTGTATTTCGTGACAATATTCGCTTTCCAGAATGAGTTTGAGTTGCAATATTTATCTATGTTTGCTTTATATTGGGACAATTATGAAGATTGATTTTAGTTGTTATGATAATTTATTTTGTATGCTTTGGTGTATTTGTAAGAAGTTTTTAAATAGAATTAATTGATCATGATGCATTTTCTCTTAAAATTAAATTTTCATTTCATAATTTAAATATGTCAATAGATTAATAATTTATTACGTAAAAGTATTTTATTTAAATTAAAAAAATTAACATTTTAATACTAAAAACTATGAAATTAATAAATTGTATGTAATAAGACATTTTATTTTTTAACAAACAAACAATCTTATCTAAACGGAATTTAGACTTTTTTAACATATTATCAAACAGACGGTAAAATTTGGATGGAATCAGAAAGGACTTGTATTCCAAATATATTTATCGTATTCTTTGGAAAATTCATATTTTCATTAGGTTTGCTACTTCATTGATGCACTAAGAAATATCTAGTTTATGATAAAATTTTAAAAATAAACAAAATGTCTTTTTAAATATTTAGTTTATGATAAAATATTTTTTTAAAAAAGAATTAATAATGTGTCGTTTCATCATATTGATAAGATATCCACTAATATAAACGATTAATAGTAGTACTTATTATTAAGGTATATTTTCAAAAACCAACTGAGTTTATATCACTATAATTGTAATTCGTATCTATACTTATAATAAAAGATAATATTATTTGTCTTAATGCATTTTTCAACCCATAGTATTTTTTTTTATTTTTTTTGATTTTATCATCAATCTAAACTAAATTTAAATATTATTTTATTTATATTTATCGATGTGTTTATTTAGAAAAAAAAATATATTGTCTATCTATTTAGTGAAAAATATTTTATATGTTTATTAATTTATTAAAATGATATGGTAATAAAAATAATTTATTATATAAGTTTTAATATACAGAGTTTTAGAAAAATGATATATAGTTAAAAAATAATAGTTTTGAAAAATGATACAGAATAATAAACTTACTCTTGTTATTTCTAAAAGAATTAATATTTATATATTTCAATAATGATTTATATATATTTTACATAAACAATTACTTATTAAAATATTCATGTAATAATGAAAAAACCAAAGGGTCTTTGGCCTGGTGGTAAGATGGTGGAGTTATAAGCAAGAGGTCACGGGTTCGATCTCCGTCGTAGGTAAGTTGAAATTTAGGTGGAGTAAGAATAAGAAAGTTTGGTGGTAAATGACTAATTTAGGAGTAGGAGTAGGATAGTTTGCTGTTAAAAAAAATGAATAATGAAAAGTTTGTAATTTTAATTACACACTTTTTATTTAATTTAGTTAATTTACCTAACATAAATCTGAATACTAAATGTTGTAGTGGTCCAACCTGAGAAAAATAACATGTGATTTATTAATAATATTAAAAAAAATGTAATAATGAAAAGTTTGTAATTTTAATTACACAACTTTTTATTTAATTTTAGTTAATTTACCTAACATAAATCGTGAATACTAAATGTTGTAAGTGGTCCAACCATGAGAAAAATAAACATGTGATTTATTAATAATATTCAAAAAAAAAATGTAATAATGAAAAGTTTGTAATTTTAATTACACAACTTTTTATTTAATTTTAGTTAATTTACCTAACATAAATCGTGAATACTAAATGTTGTAAGTGGTCCAACCATGAGAAAAATAAACATGTGAGTTATTAATAATATTTTGTTTAAATAATATTTCTACAAAAATCAATTTGTTACTAAAAACATTTTATTATTTATCACAATTACAGATGATAATTTCGACTCCAAACATCTAAACGGATCGAACGGGCCAAGTAATCATACTAATAATAATATATTTGATAAAGAATTAAATCATAATTTGTTAAATAATATTTTAAATTTAAAATCAAAAATAAAAATTTAATAAAAGAACCAAACTTAAAATTAAATTAAATAATGGATGGCCAAACTTGTAATTGATTAAATATAAAATTATCATTTTTAAAAAGTTCGTTTCAGCAAGTAAAATATGTAGAATATCTATGTAATATGTGACACCATTGCCACAACAACCACCAATTTACTAAAACACCCAGGATTAAACATCAAACACAATTACATAATGATCTGATAACCTAATTAAGTGCGGAAGCATTAAAACACATAATTTAAAGTAGTGCAACAGTGTCAAACACCCTACTGTGCTACAATGTACCAAGTCTAAATCTACACACCCAGATAATTTATTACAACATCAAGAATATATTACAACATTGTCTCATAACATGATTACCGATTAAGTAATACCAAATCTTCCGAATCTTCACAATCGACCTAACTAGATGGTCCGACGGTAGACTTTCCTTTTCCTGTAAAAAACAGAGCAACTGAGGTATAAGCAAAGGCTTAGTGAATACAAAGATTACACATTTTATAAATTTTTATGAAGTCCAAGGATAACACAGATGACCAACATCGGATATCCTCTTCGTACACTAAGTACGGACCAGAGCCGCAGCCCCTTCGAGCCCAAAGCTCGGCATTTAAACATACCATCTGAGACAAACGTACGATCGGGGATGACATCCTGCCTACCGGGCCTAGGAGTGGATCAGCTCCAGGTCATATAGCGCAGTAACATCAGAGTAATCGATGCGACCCACCGGTCCATCAATAGATGCACAACAATCGAAAGGACATGCAACAAGTAGGAATGTGCATCTAAATCTACGCAAGTTAGTAGAATTTCCAAACAAATAATTGAAGCAACAGGTCTCAGCAGGCAAAGCTTAACATAAAACAAATATAAACATGCGGAATCTACTGTACTCACAGTGGGTGCGTTATTAAACTTTAAGCAATTTTATTTCTCTTCGGGCTTTCAACCGGACTCCCCAAGTACCCCACTGTGGGTTAAATAACACCACAAGGGACCTGTTACATATCCATATGATAAACATATCATTATTACGTGTTCTTTAACAAATTGGCATCAATTTGTACAATCATAAGTATTACAACATTCGGAACCAACACCCGAAATTCATATTTAATTCTCTTACTTGATGGATTAATTATTCTCAATGTATCCCTTTAATAATATCTTCAATCTCTCATTTTATAATGAGTCTCACCAAGTTTCACAATTTATTGTGTTAACCCGCCCAAATTATATCGAAGTTTATACCTTTAATCTCCAATTTTTGAGATTGCCAAAAATGTCCAACCATTTATACTTAATTTCATCAATAAAACCCAACCGAAATGATGTATATATATTCCTTTATATATATATATATATATATATATATATATATATATATATATATATATATATATATATTCCTTTATATATATACATATATTCCTTTATATATATACATATATATATATGTGTATTTATTTTTATTGTATCTGGAAAGGTAGAGATTTCTGAAACTATAAAAGTTTCAGTACCAAGTTTCAGTACCTTTGTGTAGTTTCGGTATATGTACCGAAACCTTTTAAGGTTTCGGTACCTCCTTTTGGTCTCGGTACCCACTAAGAGTTTCAGTACATAAAAAGGTTTCAGTATCATGCATGTACATGTATAGTCTCGGTATATAGTTTCAGTAGAGAGGGGGGAAGGTTTCGGTAGATGTAATACCGAAACCATCAAGGTTTCGGTACCCCCCCCCCCCCATATAGTTTCGGAATTTGGCAAAAGTTTCACTATCTTTCATGAGTTTCAATACTCTTCTTTTGTGGGTTTCAGTATATATCAACATGTTTCGGTAATGGCATACCGAAACCAAAAGGTTTCGGTATCCATTATAAGGTTTCGGTACTATCAAATAAATGCACAGAACCCACGAAAAACACACAGAACTTGTATAAATCTTCTCAAAATCTTAAGATTTAACATAAATTAGAACCCGAAATTTTGTACACAACTTCCACAATACTAGATTTACTTAAACCCACAATAATATTTAACATGCATATACATTTTTGGACTAAAATCTCATATTTCGTTTTCATCCAAAACTGAATTGTAAAGCCTTAAATTCGAGAGTTTAAGAGATTATTACCTTAAATCGTTTGTTGTAACGATTATAGCTTCTTCAACACAACTTGAATCTCGATTTTCAGCCTTCAATTTGATGTCTTCATTGATTTCTTGATTTGAAGAAATGGAGAAAGCGTGGGTTTCTTTTGTTTAGAGAGAATGTAGAGAGAGGGGTGAGTGATCAGAAATTAAAAGACTTATGTCTTTTAATTTCCATTCTTTCCAACTTTTACACATTCAACCCTCAACTTCCAAATTTTTCTTAAATACTGATTTGTGTCTTGATTTCAATATCAATAACACTTAAAAATTATCATACTTAAATAATTAAACTAGAATTTCTATAATTTCATAATTCTTCAAAATAGCAATCAATTTCTTAAATTCCATTAAATAAAGATTAAATCTTTATTTTATCATCTCAACCACTTAATAATAATCATATAAACTTAATAATTTTAAATCATCAATTTCTGAATAAAGCAACCGACTTTTATAATTAATTAAAATACGACCCAACTTAAATTACAATTTTAAACTAATAAACCGCAATTACAATACTTTAAAATTCAAGGATGTTACAGCATGGGCTCCACCACGCTCAAACTTCGTCCTCGAAGTTATTTGACCTCAAACAGTTGCGGATATTTCCTTCACATTTCCGCCTTCGTTTCCCAAGTGTGATTTGCTCCTTTGTGATGCTTCCAACGTACCAGCACCATTTCGATCTCTTTGCTCCTTAGCTTTTTCATTTTAGTATCCAATACACATTCCGGCTCATCAACATATCGGAGCCTTTCATCGACTTGCAGCTCAGTATGATCTGCCCAGTCCTCATTTCCAGTAGTGAATGATTTCCTGAGATTACCAACATGAAATACCGGGAGTATGCCTGACATTTCTTCAGGCAATTCCAGGCGATACGATTGATTCCCAACTTTTTCTACTATCTTGAATGGCCCAACAAATCTTGGAGCCAACTTGCCTCTTTTCACAAAACGAGTAACACCTCTCATAGGTGATACTTTCAAGTAAACCCAGTCATCCACTTCAAAGCTGATAGGTTTGTGCCTTCTGTCATAATAACTCTTCTGTCAATCCTGGGCCGCTTTCATGTTCTGCCTAATCAACTGTATCTTCTCATTTGTCTCCTGCAACAATGCCGGCCCAGCAATCGGCGTTTCTCCATTTTCCCTCCAACAAGTAGGAGTCCTACACCTCCTCCCATACAGTGCCTCAAAAGGTGCCTTCTTAATTGTTGCATGATAGCTGTTATTGTACGAGAACTCTATTAGTGGCAAATGATCATCCCAATTGCCACCGAGATCCAGCACACATGACCTCATCATATCCTCCAAAGTGAGGATTGTTCGTTCACTCTGGCCATCGGTTTGCGGACGATAGGCCGTACTCATAGCAATTCTCGTTCCCAACCCTTCTTGTAATGCCGACCAGAAGTTTGAAGTAAACCGGCTGTCCCGGTCCGACACTATAGACTTCGGTACTCCATGTCTAGAAACAATTTCATCCATGTAAGTTTGAGCCAATCTTTCAAGTGAGTAATTTTCTCTAATCGGTATAAAATGAGCCGACTTAGTCAATCTATCAACTATTACCCACACCACATCATGTTGTCGCCTAGTCTTTGGCAGTTTTGTAACGAAATCCATAGTAATGTGCTCCCACTTCCATTCCAGAATGGGAAGTGGTTGCAAACTGCCGTATGGTTGCTGGTGTTCGGCTTTTACAAGCCGACAAGTCCTGCATCGCTCCACGTACTGACCGATATCCTTCTTCAATCCCGGCCACCAGAAATCCGCTTTAAGTTCATTGTACATCTTTGTACTTCCAGGATGTACAGAAAACTTAGATTGATGAGCTTCTTCTATTATCACGTTTCTCATTCCACCCAACTTCGGCACCCAGATCCTTCCGTAAATCCCTTTCAGTCCCGACTCACTTGTTTCCATATCTTTAAGTTGTACTCTTATATCTTCGGCACCAACATTTTCATCTTTCAAGGCTTCCTCCTGAGCGGCCTTAAAATCATTTAAAATTGTAGATGTTAGCATAGTAGACGTCATCACGTAGCAGCAATCCTTAGCATAAGCTTTCCGGCTCAAGGCATCGGCTACTACATTAGCCTTTCCGGGGTGATAAAGGATTTCACAATCGTAATCCTTTATAAGTTCCATCGATCGTCTCTGCCTCATATTGAGCTCCTTCTGACTAAATATGTATTTTAAACTCTTATGGTCCGTGTAAAGTTGACACTTAGTACCGTATAGGTAGTGCCTCCATAACTTCAAAGCAAATGTTACCGCAGTCAACTCGAGATCATGAGTTGAATAATTCTTCTCATGCTGCTTCAACTGCCTTGAAGCATAAGCAATTACTTTCCCTCGCTGCATCAGTACAGCACCTAATCCCAGCCTCGAAGCATCTGTGTAAACCACAAAGTCCTCATTGCCCTCCGGTAGAGCAAGTATCGGTGCTTCGCTTAACGTTTTCTTCAGAACCTCAAAGGCCTCTTGCTGTATGGTTTCCCAAACAAATGGTGCATTCTTCTTCGTTAATGCCGTCAATGGAACTGCAATATTTGAGAAGTCTTTTATAAACCTCCTATAATATCCCGCCAATCCAAGAAAACTCCTGATTTCTGTAGCTGATTGCGGCGGTTCCCAATTCTTTATCGCTTCAACTATGGTTGGATCTACAGAAATCCCAGCCCCTGAAATCACGTGTCCCAAAAATTGAATCTGTTGCAGCCAAAACTCGCATTTCGAGAACTTGGCATACAACTTCTCCTTTCTTAACAATTCCAGCAGCTCCCTCAAATGTTCAGCATGCTCAGCTTCAGTCTTAGAATACACCAAAATATCATCAATGAACACAATCACTGACTTATCTAACATTGGTCTGCACACCCTATTCATAAGATCCATAAAGACAGCTGGGGCGTTGGTTAACCCGAAAGGCATCACAAGAAACTCGTAATGTCCATACCGAGTTCTGAAAGCTGTCTTCGGCACATCCTCTTCTCGTACCTTCAATTGATGGTACCCAGACCTCAAATCAATCTTAGAAAACACGCTCGCTCCATGTAATTGATCGAACAAATCGTCTATCCTCGGCAACGGATACTTGTTCTTAATAGTCAACTTATTCAGCTCCCGGTAATCAATGCACATCCTCATCTTGCCATCCTTCTTTTTAACAAACAATACCGGAGCTCCCCATGGCGATGAACTCGGTCGAATGAAGCCCTTGTCCAATAACTCTTGAAGTTGTGTCATCATTTCTTTCATCTCGGTTGGGGCAAGGCGATATGGAGAACGAGCTACCGGTGCAGCTCCAGGGATCAAGTCAATTTTAAACTCCACTTGTCTCTCAGGCGGCACGCCAGACAAGTCTTCCGGAAACACATCCGGGAATTGTGAAACAACAGGCACATCGGCCAAAGTCCTCTTCTCAGCCTTAACATCAATCGCATATGCTAAGTAAGCATCACATCCCTTTGCAACAAGCTTTCGAGCTTTTGCAATAGTCAGCAAGCACAAATCCCCGCTTCTCCTATCCCCGTAAATAGGAATCTCACGTCCCTCCGGAGTAGTTATCTTTATCATTCGATTCTTACACACTATATGGGCTTCATTCTCTATCAACCAATCCATCCCGATAATCACATCAAATTCATTGAATTCTATCGGTATTAGATCCAGATTGAAGACTACATCTTCAATCACTAACGTGCAGTTATGGTATACGTGATCTACTTTTACTAAAGTATTGCTAGCAGCTTCTATGTCAAGTACGGCAGATAACTTAGACAGTGGCATCGACAATAGTTGAGCAAAAGCAGTAGACACAAAGGATCGATTGGCACCTGAATCGAAAAGAACTCGTGCAGGTAAAGAGTTTACTATAAACGTACCCGTAACCACCTCCGGGTTTTCCTTAGCCTCCTCTGCCGTTATCTGAAAAGCACGAGCCGGTGCCCTCTGTGACTGACCCCGGCGGTTAACTGAACCACCACTCGAACCTCCAGACGATCGTGTTGATGATGGGGCAGCAGCTGCTGGAGCATTCTTTCTACAATTCCTACTATAGTGTCCCCACACCCCACACTTATAGCAAGCATCACCCTTCCTTGGGCAATCATTCTGAAAAAGTCCCAGTTCTCCACAGCAAAAGCAAGCACGTCCGTTAGTGCACTTGCCAAAATGTTCCAGGTGACACTTGTTGCAGTATTGTGGCTCGGTGTTGATAGAGTATGCACGAGCACGACCACGATCAGAAGAACCAGACGGTCGGCGAAAAGACTGCTGTGATGAGTATTGTGAAGACCGGGAAGATCCCGAGTATCCTCCCTCCCGTTGGCGTTTCGGCGGTGACGGCTGTGTTGGGTTGGTGGAAGCAGCAGCAGACCCAATCGAGTAGCCCGACATAATCAAAATCTGCTCTACATTTCTGGCAGCCTCAAGTAAGCCAGCAAATGTAGGGTAGCGGACGTTACTCATAACCCTCCTAATCTCAATGTCAAGACCAGCCTCGAACCTGGTCACCTTCCTTTCCTCAGTATCGACTTGGTGAGGCGCAAACAGACTCAGCCTCGTGAATTCCACCGCATATTGGGACACCGTCTTAGTCCCCTGTACCAGCGCCATAAACTTTGCTTCCAACCTCCGGCGCTCATCTACCGGACAGTACTGCTGAGTGAATAGGTCCTTGAACTCAGCCCAAGTCATAACAGAAACCTTCTCCAATGTCAACGCATTCACCATTGCATTCCACCACATGATTGCATCATTCGTGAACATAGCAGTTGCATAACGAACCATGTCCTTCTCAGCACAGTCGCTGATTCGGAATGTTCGTTCAGTTGCTGTTATCCATTCAAGTGCGGCAACAGCATCTCCTAGTCCATTAAATTCCACGGCCCCATTTCCCTTAAAGTCCTTAAAACAACAACCCCTGGGTTTGTTTGATGACCCAGTGTTGTCATCTTGTTCATCATTGTTACCCCCTTCCTTCTCCTTGTTCTTTCTCTTATCCTCTCTTCTCTTAGCATCGGCCTCATCTCGAGCCCGAAATTGATCTTGAATCATTTTGTTCTGCTCAGCCATCAATGCTAGCATCATCTCTCTGGCTTCTTCGGGTGTCATTCCTCCTCCAGACATGTTCAGAAATTATAAACACATAATTTGTTTAGTAACATGTCATTAATTTAAAGACACCACTCATTTTGTCCCGTATGATAGTCAATCTCTTATAATTACTAAATCATAACCTATCTTAGTTCAGATCATTACTTAAAATCACTACACATCATCACTTAATGTTTGAGACCAAGACCTCACGGACACTTGAATCTCAAACTACTGCTCTGATACCATCTCGTGTGACACCCTTGCCACAACAACCACCATTAACAAGACACCCAGGATTAATCACTAATACATAAATTACATAATGATCTGATTTCTTAATTAAAGTGCGGAAGCAATTAAAGTGCAAAATAAAGTATTACAACAGTTTTAAATCACCCTATGGTACTACATAAGGTACATGTCTAAGTTTACAAACTTGAATATATTACATCATCCCAAATTGATTACATCAATAAACTCAATGGTAAGTTACCAAGATAAACAACTGATATCTTCAAATCACTTCAAATATCAACCTAGCTAGATGGTCCCGCGGCTGATTTTCCTTTTCCTGTAAAAATACAACAACTGGGATATAAGCAAAGGCTTAGTGAATACACAGATTACGCATTTTATAAATTTTTATGAAGCCCAAGGGTAAAACCGATGACAAACATCGTATACCCTCTTCGTACACCAAGTAAGGACCAGAGCCGCAGCCCCTTCGAGCCCAAAGCTCGGCATTAAACATACCATCTGAGACAAACGTACGAACGGGGATGACATACTGCCTACCGGGCCTAGGAGGGATCAGCTCCAGGTCATATAGCGCAGTAACATCAGAGTAATCGATGCGACCCACCGGGCCATCACTAGATGCACAACAATCGAACGGACATGCAACAAATAAGAATGTGCATCTAAATCTACGCAAGTTAGTAGAATTCCAAACAAATCATGAAGCAACAAGTCTCAGCAGGCAAAGCTTAACATAAAACAGATATAAACATGTGAAATCTAATGTACTCACAGTGGGTGCGTTATTAAACTTTAAGGAATTTTATTTCTCTTCGGGCTTTCAACCGGACTCCCCAAGTACCCCACTGTGGGTTAAATAACACCACAAGGGACCTGTTTCATTTTCATAATGAAAGCATATTATAAACATGTTCATACATAAATGAGCATCAATTTACAACATTTCAGATCCGACACCCGAAACTTCATATTTAAATCCTCTTACTTGATGGATTAATTATTCCCAATGTATCCCTCTAATAATATCATCAATCTCTCATTTTATAATAAGTCTTGTAACAACCTAACTTTTATCGATTGTGTAATATGTGATTTTGAAATAATAATATAATTTTGTTATATTATTTATATTGCAAAGAGTAATTAAGAAATTTAGTATAATGGTTCGGTTTTATGAAAAACCGAAATCAAGAATTTAAGTTATGAATTTTGTGTTGCATGTGTATAAATTTGGTAAGATTATGATGAATTGATGGTAATAAAAGTGATAGAAACAAGAATTTGTGATTAGATTGTCCAGAAATGATGAAATCGGAAATTTTTATAAAAACTTGTGTTCTTGGCAAAAATAATCATTTTTGGATGATCTTGATCAAATAATGATGTTATTGATAGGGAAAAAATGTATAAAAACACTCAAATAATGATAATACATCAAAATATATAGTTGCATGTTACTAAGTAGTGTTTTTGAGAATTTAAATGTAAAATCCGTATGAACAATATGAAGAACATGATGAACACCAAGAACAATTCTGGGAAAATTATAAGTATAAAGATCCGAATTCGGTTGAACCCGAATTCGGATGGTGCTCCTATTTCGGATACCACTTTGGTCCTAATTCGGATGATGGGTCCCGAATTCGGATAATATGTAAATTCGGACCCTATAATTCGGATTTTTATATTTCGGACCCAATTAGATTCGGATGTCATGCTAAATTCGGATATCTCAATTTCGGTTGAGTCATGGTCCGAATTCGGTAGTCAATTCGGATCTCTAATCCGGATGATCCATTTCGGATGAATCCGAATCCGGATCACCCGAATCCGGGTGGATCCGAAATTGAGGGATCCGAAAACTTATTTTGATATTTTTAACATGAATGATTATATTTATATATTTTCATGTTGATAAATATATAAATAAAGGACTTTTGAAATATTGAGACAAAGAATGATTTGGGAACAAATAAGTTATCAGAATCAGATGAAATTTAAGATTATAAAGATTAAAAAGGATAAGAGATGATGGCTTTGATAAGACAAATTATCAGATATCAGACTCAGATAAAATACAAGAATTTAAAGACTAAAATGATGACGATACAGACGATGAAATTAACATGATATTATCATGAATGATTTTGAACAGGTTCAGTATATTCTGAACAAAGATTTACAGATTTAAAGACTTAAAAGCGGGTCAGAGACTTGAACTGACAGATTACAGATTGACAAAATCCTGAGATAACTCAGGTGGCAGATTCTTATATCTGTTTGACCAAGACCCAGAACTGTGAGTTATAGATATTCGAATTGAACATGCAAAGATCCGTTTGAGATATATTGATGCTGTTACATTATTTGACATTCATTTATCAGCTGGATTGAGACCTGTGCACACCATGGATGGGTGTTGCCCAGTGAATCATGATAGCTATTTGCTTATCATTTCATATTGCATTTATTAGCGCTTCAGACTTTGCTTTATGATTCGTTGCTATCATGACTTCTAAGACTTATGCTCACTACATTGATCAGATTTGATAAGATTTATTCAGCTTGACTAGCCCTTATGGTCTATTGTTCTAGACCTGGCTATTCCACCAGTTCTCACGAACTTGGTAATGACCTCCGATGTTCGGCCATGTTGACCTACTGGTAGCTAGCCCAGTATGTGGCTGATCCCCACGATATAAGCGTGAGTGTGGTTTGAACATCATCCGATCTTAAGATACTATATCTCAATCATGATGAGGGCTGTAGCGGCAGCCAAGACTTATCACGCTTAGATTTATGACTCCGCTTGACACGCATGTTAATATTGAAAATCTATAAACTCACTAAGCTTTGCTTACAGATGTTGCTTTAAAATTTTACAGGAAAAGCCAAAGGAAAATCACCTGCAGGACCTAGTATTTAGGTCATTCAAGATCCAAGTTTTGAAGCTTTCCTAGACCACTTCTCAACAAACTTTCTGGTACTGATTTGGAAGACAGCTAATGTGGTGGTTCTGGGTAGACTTGTTGTGATGATTGATGTTATGAATAGATTAGATGTTACCCTTTTATAATTTTATAATTTTATTTTGAAATATGTAAACTTAAATCCTAATCTGAAATGTACATGTAATTTTTAATTCCGCAATTAATTACCCTATCTTAGTATGGTTGATATCGTATTGCATATTATGGGACCTAGACTGGTGAGAACTGCCCCGTAAGGGGTGGTCTTCACAAGTCTCACCAAGTTTCACAATTTATTGTGTTAAGCCGCCCAAATTATATCGAAGTTTATACCTTTAATCTCCAATATTTGAGATTGCCAAAAATGTCCAACCATTTCTACTTATTTTCATCAATAAAACCCAACCGAAATGATGCATATATATATATATATATATATATATATATATATATATATATATATATATATATATATATATATATATATATATTTCTTTATATATATATATATATTCCTTTATATATATACATATATATATATATATGTGTATTTATTTTTATTGTATCTGGAAAAGTAGAGATTTCTGAAACTATAAAAGTTTCAGTACCAAGTTTCGGTACCTTTGTGTAGTTTTGGTATATGTACCGAAACCTTTTAAGGTTTCGGTACCTCCTTTTGTTCTCGGTACCCTCTAAGAGTTTCAGTACATAAAAAAGTTTCAGTATCATGCATGTACATGTATAGTCTCGGTATATAGTTTCAGTAGAGAGGGGGGAAGGTTTCGGTAGATGTAATAGCGAAACCATCAAGGTTTCGGTACCCCCCCCCCCCCATATAGTTTCGGTATTTGGCAAAAGTTTCACTATCTTTCATGAGTTTCAATACTCTTCTTTTGTGGGTTTCAGTATATATCAACATGTTTCGGTAATGGCATACCGAAACCAAAAGGTTTCGGTATCCATTATAAGGTTTCGGTACTATCAAATAAATGCACAGAACCCACGAAAAACACACAGAACTTGTATAAATCTTCTCAAAATCTTAAGATTTAACATAAATTAGAACCCGAAATTTTGTACACAACTTCCACAATACTAGATTTACTTAAACCCACAATAATATTTAACATGCATATACATTTTTGGACTAAAATCTCATATTTCGTTTTCATCCAAAACTGAATTGTAAAGCCTTAAATTCGAGAGTTTAAGAGATTATTACCTTAAATCGTTTGTTGTAACGATTATAGCTTCTTCAACACAACTTGAATCTCGATTTTCAGCCTTCAATTTGATGTCTTCGTTGATTTCTTGATTTGAAGAAATGGAGAAACCGTGGGTTTCTTTTGTTTAGAGAGAATGTAGAGAGAGGGGTGAGTGATCAGAAATTAAAAGACTTATGTCTTTTAATTTCCATTCTTTCCAACTTTTACACATTCAACCCTCAACTTCCAAATTTTTCTTAAATACTGATTTGTGTCTTGATTTCAATATCAATAACACTTAAAAATTATCATACTTAAATAATTAAACTAGAATTTCTATAATTTCATAATTCTTCAAAATAGCAATCAATTTCTTAATTCCATTAAATAAAGATTAAATCTTTATTTTATCATCTCAACCACTTAATTATAATCATATAAACTTAATAATTTTAAATCATCAATTTCTGAATATAGCAACCGACTTTTATAATTAATTAAAATACGACCCAACTTAAATTACAATTTTAAACTAATAAACCGCAATTACAATACTTTAAAATTCAAGGATGTTACACCATTCTTTAGGGAATGATGCCTTAACATCCCCTGAAAAATCATATTTGAAAATTTGAACCGTTGGCCCGTTGAAAAACACACTAAGGCAGTGGCAATGTTAGAAGAAAATTCTGACCAACCGGTTCTTTTGGGGCTTATACACTGCTGAATGATATGTACAAGATATTTCCACTTAGGTGAAAAATGTGCTTTCAAGAAAGTAAATGAATCAGCAGGACCCCTATATCCAATATTATAAAGACCAGTATGTAAAGCATCAAGAGTTAGGTCTGTTATACCTGTGGCATCTTGAAGATGCAAATGACGGCGAATGGAATCCTCAGTTATGGTGATGGGAGTGCCATCAATTTTGGATAGTATAGAGGGAATTCCATTGATGGTTTGGACAGAGGCACGATTCCAGAATTGCTCAATATGAGTGATGTATATGGTGGGATTGATATTGAGTGCATGGAACGGTTGAAGTTCTGAGTGCTTTAGAGAGTAGGGAAGGCAGTTGTGTTCTTTGACAAACTCCATTGAAGATTAAACGAAGGTTTTAGGGTTTTGCAAAGAGGAGTGTGTGAATCGTTCAGAGAGAAAAGAAGGCCGTGGTATGAAAATTTGTAACTGGTAGTTACAACTGAACGAAACTGGGACCTTTAAAGGTTTTGAAAAAGGTTGGGTCCCGCGCACACACTTGAGGAATTACCTAAATACCCTGCACACTTTGACAGATCAAGTGAATAACTAACAGTCCGAGAAAATGAACTAGCAGCTTGAGAAAATACTCAAGCTGTTAGTTGAAACTTAGGCATCTTTTAATGAAACAGTGACTCCCCCTTAAATAGGCATATAAATTAGATAATAATGAAGACAAGTTAATCCATGTTTACCATACCAATGTTTGATACCAGGAAAGTGAACCTTCCTACATCAAAAGGTTTTGTAAATAGATCAGCTAACTGATCATCAGTATGTATTTTGGTAACTTGGATTAATTTTTTCTCATTACAATCCCTTATAAAGTGAAATATGATTTCTATATGCTTGGTTTTTGGGAATTTCACTGGGTTTTGCACAATGCTGATTGCACTTGAATTGTCAATATAAATAGGAGTGGATAAGAAGTTCATACCATAGTCTCTCAATTGATTTTGAATCCACATTACCTGTGAGCAGCAACTTGCAGCTGCTACATATTCTGCTTCAGTGGTGGATGTGGAAACAGTTGTCTGCTTTTTGCATTGCCAAGAGACCAGTCTTGCTCCTAAATATTGACATCCACCAGTTGTGGATTTTCTGTCAATGTTGCATCCACCATAGTCACTGTCAGAGTAGGCTGTTAAGGTAAGAGGAGAGTCTTTAGGATACCAGAGGCCTAAATGAGGTTGGCCTTTTAGGTATCTAAATATTCTCTTAACAGCAAACAGATGAGAATCCTTTGGAGAGCATTGAAACCTAGCTCACACACAGACAGCAAACATAATATCAGGTCTAGAAGATGTTAGATACATAAGTGATCCTATTAGAGATCTGTATAAATGAATGTCCACATCTATGCCATCTTTGTCTATATGGAGTTGCTTGTGAGGATCCATTGGAATGCTTGCAACTTTGGTGTCTTGATACCCAAACTTTACCAGTATGTCTTTAACATACTTTGATTGACTTATGAAGAGACCAGTGGGTTTCTGCTTGACCTGCAATCCTAGAAAGAAAGTGAGTTCTCCCATTGAACTCATCTGGAACTTTTTGTGCATTAAAGCTTCAAAATCTTTGCACAAACAATCATTTGTTGAGCCAAAGATGATGTCATCAACATAGATTTGGACAAGCAGAATCTCAGCTTTGATGGATTAGTGAAAAGGGTTTTGTCCAGAGTTCCTCTCTTGAACCCATTTTGTAGAAGGTATGATGACAGAGTGTCATACGATGCTCTTGGGGCTTGATGGAGACCATAGAAAGCCTTGTCTAACTTGTAGACCCTGTCTGGATACTTGTAGCCCTCAAAACCAGGAGGCTGACATACATAGACCTCCTCTTCAATTTTCCCATATAGAAAAAGCAGACTTCACATCCATTTCATACACTTTAAAACCTTTGAAGCTTGCATAGGCCAAAAAGAGTCTGATGGCTTCAATTCTTGCTACTGGAGCAAATACATCATCATAATCTATGCCTTCTTCTTGAGTGTATCCTTGAGCTACTAGCCTTGCTTTATTCTTGATGACTATCCCTCTCTCATCTTTCTTGTTTCTGAACACCCATCTTGTACCAATTGCTCTCTTTCCTTTAGGAAGATCAACCAGTGTCCAAACATTCTGAATCTTGAACTGTAGAAGCTCTTCTTGCATTGCTTCAATCCAGGATGAATCTTTCAATGCTTCTGATGCCTTTTTAGGTTCCAGTTGAGACATGAAACAGGCATGTTCAAAAGCAGCTAGACTGAATTCAGGAACTGCTTGTTCAGCAGCAGCAGTCTCATTGTGAACCATCTTCCTTGTTTGTACAGGAGTACTTGGATCACCCAGTATTTGATTGAGAGGATAATACTTGTGAACTCTGAGTGTAGGCTCTCATTCTGTCTGAAAAGAGGATCCAAGATTTGTATCATCTCCATCAGGACCAGTGAATGGTTCAGCTTCAGGAACAGCTTGACTTGAATCTGGGATTGGTTCCCTTTGGGGTGGAGCTGTGCTCTTAGGACTTGGGAGTGGCACTTCAGTATCTGGATTTGTATCATGTTGAGCATTCAGGACCCCTGGAGGATCACAAGACAGAAGTGGTATAGTGGTGTAATCATCCCAATTTGTTGAATCTGCAGCAGTTTGAAACTTTGTGCCAACAGCTTGAGAATTTGTATTGGTAGCATGAGAATTTGTGTTGGCAGCTTCAATCCTGTATGCATCAGCTTCTGCAGTATACTCAACAAAGCTCAGAGAATTTGTTAGTGAATCTAAATCAAACAACCAATCAGGACCAGTGCCTTTGACATTTGCAGTATTTTCATTAAATTCAACATTGGCACTTTCTTCAATGGTTTTAGACACACTATTATATACTCTATAGGCTTTGCTTTGATTTGGGTATCCTAAAAAAAATCCTTCTTCAGCCTTACTTTCAAACTTCCCTAAGTGAGTCTTAGTATGAAGAATAGTACATGGACATCCAAAAGGCTTGAGGAAAGCTATTAGGGGACTTTTGTTGTGGAATAACTCATAGGGAGTTTTTCCTTGAGATTGAACAACTTGAACCCTATTCAGAACATAACAGGCTGTATTAACAGCTTCTGCCCAGAAAGTCATTGGCAGTTTTGAATCAGCTAACATTGTTCTAGCAGCCTCAATTAATGTTCTGTTCTTTCTTTCAGCTACACCATTTTGCTGTGGTGTTCTTGGTGCACTATATTGTCTAGCAATGCCTTTGGACTCACAGAAACTGTTTAGAATGTGATTTTTAAATTCAGTTCCATTGTCTGATCTTATCACCTTAACTTTTGAGTTGGATTGGTTTTCTATCTTAAGGATAAAAGACTAAACTAGCTCAGCAGTTTCATCTTTGGACCTAAGAAAGTAAACCCAAGTAAATCTGGTGAAATCATCAACAATAACTAAACAGTAAGCCCTTTTATCAAACTCAAAACAGATGTTGGACCAGATAGATCCATATGAATCAGCTGAAGAGCAGATGAGATTGAATTTACTTCTTTGGCCTTATGAGAAGTTTTGTGTTGCTTGTCTTTAAGACATGCTACACAATGAAAGGACAATGCACTCAGAATCTGTAAACAAAACAATGTTTTGTTTGTCACAAATTTGAGAGACACTTAATAAATTATATTTAAGCTGTTCAACATACAAAACATCATTGAAAATCATGTTGCCTGCATTAACAGTACCTTTACCTGTAACCTTACCTCCTTTTGAGTTGCCTCCAAATGCAACAAATCCTCCATCAAAGCCTTTGAAATTTGACAAGCACTCAGAATTGCCTGTCATGTGCCTAGAGCATCCACTGTCCAAATGCCATCTTGTTTTATGAGGAGACCTGTGGTTGCCCTGCACAAATAAAAGCTTAGTCAGTAGTGAAGTAAACCCAAACCAAATTGGTTTTGGGTTGGCCTTGTGCATTGACATAACTAAATACTGTTTTTGACTTCTTATATTTAGTGAGATTTACTGATGGAGTCTTTGGAGAGTATTTAGTGATTATATGAGGTATCCAGGTATTTTGATCATCTTTTTTTCTAACAGTCTCAGATGATTCACTAACAGTTCCAGATTGATGCATAGCAGCTTGATCTGTGTTTTTAGTGCTAACAGCTTCAGTATTTGCACTAACAGCTTCAGAATTTGGCTTAGCAGACTGATCTTTTGCATCAGCAGTTTGATCTGAAGATTTGTCCTTGACACACCATATTTGTTTAAAGCTTAATTTAGGCTTTGCCAAAACTTGTTTTTGGTGTGTGGACTGTTTTTATTAACTTTTGAAAGCCTGTGATCAACTGTTTTCTTTGGAACTGGTGTAGTAGAAGGTTTGACCTTTGAATGTTTTGCCTGAGTAGGACTTGATTTTTTTTTATTCACAGTCTGTTTTGCAACAGCTGGTTTATAAAAACAATCCTTGGCCAAGTGATTCTTCCTGCCATAGTGAAAACATCTTTTGACTATTTGAATTGGAGAACCAGATTTATCTGACAATTTCTGGTTCTTGTTCCTCTGATTTCCCCTTACCTGCTGTTGTTTGGGAAACTTTTGAACACCATGCTTTTGGCATGTGCAGACAGGAACATTTTTACCCCTTTTATTATTCTTTGAAGAAGATGCAGTGTTACAGTTAAAATGTACAGAACCTTGTGGAGCAGCATTGCATACACTCATCTTCTCTTTTCCTTTCTGATTGGGGGCTTGGATCTCTATGGGTGCACTCATTGTTTTGTGTTCCTTCTCAACTGCTGTGTACTCATACTCTCTGTTTTGAATCTGATCTTCTTTAGATTCAGGGCTGGTATCAAGGATAGGATCTACAGTAGTCATAGACTCATCTAATGGTTCATTGACAAGTCTATCAACAACTTCACTCATTGGATGAATGTATTTGTTGTTGTATGGGGGTGGAGTAGCCCTGTAGCCTATGCCTTCTTTGGGATTAACCTGAGATTTTACCCTATCTTTAAATTGGACTTCCATTAGGTGTTCTAGCTTTTGATTAGCCAATTTAAAGTTACCTAGATCTATATTGACAGATTCTAGTTTCTTATTAGCCTCTAACACCTTTTGTTCAGTTTCTTCTACCTTTTTATTCAGAGATTCTATTTTCTTATTTAGCTCCTTTTTCTCCCACTCATGATATGTTCTATCATGTCCCATTTGAATCTCATTATCCTTATAGTCATTGATTTGTTTTTCAAGATCTTCTATGGCTTGCATATATTCATATCTCCTTTCTTCCATCTTAGCTAGAGTTTTGCACATGCTCTCATTATGGTCTCTGTACTTTTTAACCATATTTTTGCATGATTGAGAGCAGTGTTTAGAATTTACCTCAGATGGTAGTTCAGTGGAGGAGACATTTGATGTTTCTGCCATTAGAGCTTGATTTTGAAACTCTTCCTCTGTCTGATCACTCCAGTCAAACACATTGTCTTCTTGAGAGACAAGTGCTGTTGATGATGATGTCTGATTGGGCTGTGGAGTCCTTGATGACTGTTGACTTTGAGATCTACATTCTCTGGCAAAGTGACCAAGCTTATGACATTTATAGCACTCAACTTTTGACTTATCAAAAGCTGGTTTGCCTTCTGTTTTGGCTTGAAAGTTGGTTCTTCCAGTTCTTTTAAGAAACCTTTTGGCCCTCATGGTCAGCATTGCATGTTGCCACTTTAAATCCATCTCTTCAAGATCATCTGGATGAATTTGTTCTAAATCTTCAGCATTTAGAGCAAACAATCCATCATTGGCAACAAAAGCCTCATAGTGAGCTTCAGCAGAGTTGCCATCACCACCTGAAAAGGAATCACTGCTATTAGATTTTTCAGAAGACAGAAGAGCAGTATTGTGATTATAAGAAAAGGATTTCCTTTTAGTATCAATCTCAGTCTCAAACACTCTCAGACTATTGTACAGATCATCTAATTCTATCTCATCAAGAGTGTCTTTTGTTCTCCATTGTGCAGCATAAACTGTCCATTCTTCTCCAAGAGATCTGAGAAACTTTCTGTTGACTTCATCTTGATCCAGGCTGACTTTTGCACTTTCCAGCTCACTTATCAGTTTGTTGAACCTGTCAAAGATTTGAGTAAGGTTTTCATTCTTGCCACCAGAAAAGTTCTCATACTGCTGTTTTAAAAGATCCTTTTGATTTCTCTTGGTACTGGCATTACCAGCAAATCTTTTCTCTAAAGCATTCCAAAGAGAATGAGCAGTATAAAACTTTTTGAACTGATGTTGATAAGCATTAGGAATGGCTATTTGTAAAAGTGTAAGGGCTTTCACTTCATTCATTCTAGCCTTTCTTTCCAGTTCAGATTTTGGAGAAGTTTTGACTGGTTTACCCTCATCATCAAGTTCTGGATCAACTACAGGAGGAAATTCAACAGCTTCCCATATGGCATAATCAATGAATTGAATATGCTGTTGAATCCTGAATTTCCACATCTCAAACTCAGTGGGCTTGAGCATAGGCACTTTGAGTCCTTGCCCAGATCCACTGCTGCTATTTTCAAATTCCATTGCAAAAGATTAAAATTTTAAAAGAAAGTTTTCGACTTTGAAAAACAAAGAACAACCTGTCTCTGATACCACTTGTCAGGATCTAAAAGAAATTAACCAAGACTAACTGATTTGAATTTATCAGAGTATAAATCAATAATCTTGCTTTGAATCAAAGTTTAATTAAGAAGTTTGCGAAATAACACATAATTATTTTAACAAAAGCTTTCAGAATCAATAGAAGATAAACACAATAAATAATCAAAACTGCTTGTATTGCTGATTTCAATGATTACAATCACCTCTAATCTGTTTGATTAGACGAAGAACACAAACTGTTCTTAGGGCTTTACAACCTTAGAGGCTTATGAAAACTTAAACAAAAAGCAATTACAAACTTGAATATGCAGAAAAACTCCTATACAATAGAAAGACCTATTCTATGTATTTATATTGCTTCTTGATTTGTTTCCTTGAAGGACTATGACTTCTCTGATAGTAGATATGCTGGAATCTTCGTGTAAATATCTTTTCCTGAAAATCAGCACTTTCTGTTTATGAAACTGTTGAGTAGCTTGAATCACTTGACAGCTTGAACAAAGCAGCTTGAGTTGATTTACTCTGGCAGCTTGAACTTTTACACTGGCAGCTCGAGTTTCTTCAACTAACAGCATGAACTTTGTATTTACATGTAAACTCTACTAACAGTTTGAGAAGTCTAACTAACAGCTTGAACTTACTTAGACTATTTCCCAACATTATTCATCAGACGAAGTATGTCTACGACATCTTAGAGCGCTTCATGATGGAAGGAACCAAGCTGACAGCTCACTTCAGCACGCCGATTCAAGTGAATCACAATCTCGGACCGGGTACAGAAAGTGATACCGATGTGGATCCGACGTTATATCGGGCCATGATTGGGTCACTCATGTATTTAACTGCTTCTAGACCTGATATTATGTTTGCTGTGTGTATTTGTGCTAGGTTTCAAGCTAATCCAAAGGAGATGCACATGAAAGCTGTGAAGCGGATTCTAAGATACCTCAAGTCGAAACCGAAGCTGGGACTTTGGTATCACGCGGAGGGTGATCTGGAATTGGAGGCGTTCACGGATTCAGACCACGGAGGATGCAGCTTGAATCGCAAGTCAACAACTGGAGGTTGTCAATTCCTTGGAGGGAGGCTCGTTTCCTGGCAATGCAAGAAATAGACTTCGGTAGCCGTGTCAACGTGCGAGGCCGAATATGTTGCTGCGGGTAGTTGCTGTTCACAGGTTCTGTGGATACAACAACAATTGCGGGATTACGGTTTGACTTACACTCATACTCCTATTAGGATAGATAACCAATCAACTGTTGCAATAACAAATAATCCAGTTAAACATAATAAAACCAAGCACATAGACATAAGACATCATTTTATACGTGATTGTGCTGAAAAGAACTTAATCAAGCTGGTAAAAGTGGCAACAGATGATAATAATGCAGATTTATATACCAAAGCTTTTGATAAGTCACGTTTTGAGTATTTGATTCAACTAAACGGAATGCGTAATCCAGAGTGAGTTGACCTTAGTAGAGTTTTATTTCCTTTTATAGCAGTAGTCTTTCTTTCTTTTTATAGTAAGTTTAGTAGCTTAGGATAGTTTCCTTTTATAGTAAGTTAGTAGGTTATTTTATTTTCTTACTCTTATTTATGAAAAACAAAAGAAAAAAGAGAGAAAAACATAAAAAGTTCAAAAAAAGGGAATATCAGAAAATGAGTTAAGTCTTAGATGCATAGGTTCAAAGTGACAAAAATTAGCACAGTTGATACAAGCTCTAAGTGTTTTAGCTTTCACACATAATGCACCTAAAATTCTAAGTGTTATACATTATCAAGTTTGATATGTTGGTAGGCATAATACATAATAGGGAGTCTCAAGGCTAATAAAATATTCAAGAAAAAGTCAGACATGTCACTAACTTAGATGTATGACCAATTGGTCTTAATTTTTATGTTAGAGACATACAGACATTGATTCTAAATGAGGTATGCAAACTTTCTGGGGATGTATAGAAACATCAGATACATCTTAAAGAAATGGAAAGAATAGAAAAATCATACTGAGTTAAGAGTCAAAACAAGTATCTCTGTTGTACGTAAGTACAGACCTGTTGCCTCTGGTTTGACTCGAGTTAGCAAGATAAGTCGCTTTGTTATACGTCGGTACAGACCTGTCACCGCTGTCTTGCTAGCTTTAAAAATAAACCTTAAGACAAACTAAGACACTTTGTTGTATGTAAATACAGACTTGTGTCCGATGTTTACCTTTTAAAGAAAGTTTGCAATACCAAAAAGTTATAATCATTGTGTGTATGCCTTGATCATAAAAGTATGTCTATGTATGAGTCACGTAAGATAATTTCTTGATAAATAAAAAGGCCAAGGGATATTCCGAAGTGTAACATGTTTAAAGGGAAAATATGTGACGTCCTTGTTAATTAATGATATAATTGGAGCAATCACCAGGATCGACAAACAACCCAATGAATAATCATGATAATTGAAATTGAATACTTAAATTAGAATTAAGCAAATCCACACTAAAGCAATAGAATACATGTCTACAGTGATAAAAGTCTAACTATTACATCAACATAATTGTTTTAGAAGTAGAAATCCCAGCCCAAAGCTATTACATTCAAGTACCAATAGCTACTAAGGTCTCCGGGATATTGATTTGATATGCTTAAGTAGATGGTCCAGCTACACTCTTGCCTTTGCCTGTAAACAATGTGAGTCAACAGTAAGCTAAATGCTTAGTGAGATAACAGATTATGCATACAACAAATATTTCTTTACAAACAATGCTTAACCATGGGCAGTGTAAGCCCCATGTATGTGAATATGTAAGCCTCAGTGTATGTGAAAACCATGCAGTGAAAGCATGGGTTGGCAGTTCAATATGCTGATCGGGGATGTGCCGAACCTGATGGGATACGAGTGGGATGATCAGTCCCCGACAGTGGCCTGCTGTCAGCCCCAGTCCAGGTCGCATCAGATTATGAAGTAATGATCATGCAGTGCAAGCATGATGTAAATAGATGCACTTTCAAATGAACGCAAGCTACATGTGTGTTACATGTCAAGTACGAGTGTGCATCATAACAACAAATCATTTCATGAGTGCCAAATGAAGTATATGAACAATGTGAACATGCCATTGAATGTATAAACATGAATGTAAAAACAATAAATGTTCGAATGATAATCTGCAACTCACAGTGATTGGTTTTGTGACTTGATCCTGTATCAATGTGTGTTTTGATAACACCACAATGATCTGTAATGTAAGTGTAATAATGAATATGTGTCAGTAATTGCTTAAATATTGTATTCTGAAAATTAAGTGTAATTGAGTCCTGATTTCGGACCACATCCGAATTCGGATGGTCCGAAATTGGTCCTTGGTCCGAATTGGGTTTGATCCGAGAAGGGGGGGTCCGAAGTGAGTGTGATCCGAAATCACTCTAGGTCCGAATTAGGTTAGGGTCCGGATTGTATTTGGTCCGAAATTGTTATGTGTCCGAGATTGAGTGTGGTCCGAATTTGGTAAAGGTCCGAAGTTCTTATGGTCCGAAATCACTATCGATCCGAATTGGGGAGGGGTCCGAATTCGGATATAGGTCCGAACCGAGTTCATACTTAATAAAATTTTCCAGATTTTCCAGATTTACGTTTTTGACCAATTTACATGTTTTTGTATATAAAATTGCAGATATGTACTTAATTAAACTATTCCAACTTAGAACATAACACTTATGTACCAAAATATTCGATTTGTGTCCATTTTTCTTCAAACTTCGAAGAACACACACTAAAACACACACGAAATTCCAAAAATCATACTTAGGGTGTGAATCTGATTCTAAAATTTGGTACACTACAACATATATGCTCGATTTAATCATTCCCATCATAAATTCCAACATGCATTAACATTTGCTACATAAATCTTATGATTCGGTTTTCACTAAAAAACCGAACCAAAACTTCAAGAATTCGTAATTATAAGCAAACGTTACCTCAAATTGTTTGTTGCAGCAGTTATAGTCCCTAAATTGCACTTGAATTCAACTTTTTTTACACTTGAAAATTTGATGATTCTTGGGTTCTTGAATTGAAATCCGAGAGAGTGAGAGAGTTGAGAGAGAATATGGTTAGAGAGAGAGAGTAGAGAGAGAAGGAGTTGGTGGAAATGAAAGGGTTCTCCCTTTTTATTTCTATTTTGTCCCAATTGCACATTATACCCCTCAACTTCGTATTTTCTTACTTAACTGATAATATGATCAAAATTTGCTTAAATTGACATAACATTTCATTAATACAAATAATTGAGTCTTAATAATTGTAATTTACACATAATTGAAAATTGGGATGTTACAAAATAATACCAACAATTGGCTAGAAATGTATGTCACGACAAACAATCAAAGGAATCAAAAATTCCTATGTGTGAAAGTTTGAATACTGAAAGCGCGTATTTGACACAGCTATCTGATTGAACCTATCTTTGACTATACTCGTAAAAAATATTCTGTTACGTGTTAAGTATAGGTTGTGAATCTTAAAATAATGTAGATTAGTCTAAGTTTAATTTTTGTTCACAATTTTAACTTTAATTTATTTTATTCTATTTTATCTTTAAATTTTTTACTTCATTGTTTTTATTTTATTTTATTTTTTCTTAGGAAAAGGGTAAAAATTACTGTGGGTGCATTCCTAGTTGAATAAAATAAACATTGCGTGAAAATCATGTGCTTAGGGTAAATGCTTTGGCATAGTTTATTCCGTTACATGAAAAAGTTGGAAAAGTTGAAAAAGTTGAATTTAATTCAAAGATTTTCAAAATTTTCAAGTTAAAATTCGAGTTTAAGCCAAAATCGAATAATATATTCAAATTTGGCAGGGATTTCGAGTTTGGCAGTAAACTCGAAAGAAGTCACAAACTCGAAGGTGGTTAGTATAAATAGGTCAACAGTGACAAGTCATTAATCACCTACCTTCGAATTTGAGTCTTCGAGTTTATCAGAGAGATTTCGAGTTTAAGCTTCGAATTTGCCGTCTTCGAATTTTTCACTCTTTGTCGAATTTCTGTCCATTTGTGTTCGAGACTCCTAACAAATCTAGGTATAATCACCATCATTGTACAAGATTTAGGATGTTTTAGACTGAATTTGAGCCAAAATCAACCGATTTTGAGTTTTTAATGGTGTGAAGTTTCTGTTTCAAAATAACAAAGTTTGAACCGGTGAAACATCAAATTGGTTACACATATATTTGATTAGAACCTATTAGGACTAATGGATGTAAGTTTCTAAGTCTAAAATGGTTGAAATCTTGGATTTTTATTGTCACACAAACCGACATCTTCGAATTTGATCATGATTTCGAATTTGATCGTGGTTTCGAGTTTGTCATTAAACTCGAAGAAGCCAATAAATTCGAAATTAGGGTTGTTTCGAATTTGTCATTCGAATTTGCCATTATATTCGAAGTATTTGCTTAAAATTTAAACCAAACTTCTAGAAATTCATATGTGTTGGATTTTGTACTTACACAAGTTCAAAATAAAACAATTTTGAATTTAAACAAGTTTATGTTTATATTAATAATTCTAATATTTTATATACTTTATTGTGCAAATATGGCAGATAGAATCTTTGTTCAAAAGCATAATATGGTCATTTCTCCTGACCGAGAGCTGCCTGAAGCTCAGGCATTCCGCCAAATGGTGGATTTTTTGGGTGCTTCGAGGGTTTCGTATGCTCTGTCACATAACGTTCAAATTGTGCTGCCATATGTGCGTGAATTTTGGGACCATCTGCAGGTCGAATGTACTGTTACTCCAACAGTATTGAGGATGAGGATTGATGGACACCCTCTCGTGTTTTCAGCTGACGTGTTATGCAGAGTGCTGTAGTTGGGCTCTTCAGAGCAAGAAGATGGACCGATTGACTTTCCATTAGCAGTCAGGCAAGCTGCGTTCATCAGAATGGGTTATAGCCTGGATGTGGCTAAGTCCTCGTATATGAAGAACGGCCTGATTGGGCAGTGGAGATATCTAGCACACGTTTTCATGGTGTGTTTTGCTCCGAAGAAAGCAGGATTTGATTATATAGTATCGAAAATTCAGCCGGGAATGATCGCGCTGGTCTACAATCAGAGATTCAGCTACTCAGAAATGTTCTTTGCAGAGTTTGTCCATCAGATAACAGCTCCGGCACGAGAAAGATTTCTGCTGTATCCGAGATTTGTGATGATGTTGATAAGACATTTCCTGCCGAACTTGCCGCAGCTTAACGATATTCAAAGTGTTGCTGTAATTGACAAAAGAATTTTTGCAGATTGCCAAGCACACAGAGGTGCTCTGGCCAGACCAGTGGTGGCACCACTTTTTGGTGCAGTGGTAAATCCAGATTTCCAAGTCCCTGAAGCTGCCAACTGGGCCGGGGAAGTTCAAATTCCGCAGCAACCGCAACAACAACAGCAACAGCCCAGGCCTCAGCAACAAAGGAAGAGGCAAAGACCATCCGTTCGACAGACTCAGGCGACTAGGCCTTCAACAAGCCAAGTGCAAGAGCCAGACGAAGCTGGTCCCTCAGTTGTAGCCCCCGTATCTGATCCACGGGTGGAAACTTTGGAAGAGATTTGGGCATCTGGGCCGCATGCCAATGAGGAAATTACTTCTGAGCTCATTGGAAATATTTTGGAACCTCCAACTATGGAAGAAGACATTTTTAAGCAGATCGATGAGTATAAACCTGAGGCAGTAGGTGAAGCTGAGTCAACCTCTGAATCTGAATCGGAAGAAACAGAAGAGATTGTAATTAAGGAAGGTTCAGAAGATCAGACTATCCGGGTTGCCACATATGGATCCCGGGTAATAGTTATTGATGAAGCAGCCAGAAAGAGAAGAGCTTCGAGGGAGTTAGATGACTCAGATTTTGAGGATGAAGAAATAACTCCTTTGGTGCCTAGGCATAGGGCCAAAAGGCATCGTTTCATGCAGGGAGCTTCCTCAGCCTCTACTTCTGAGCCAGAAATGCCTTCCGCTCAGCCATCAGCACAAACATCCATACCACCACCACCACCACCTGTTCAAACATCCATTCCCTCACCAATCATTCCAACTCCCATCCAATCCATTCCATCCACTTCATCAACCTTCATAGATAATCAACGGTTTTCTGAGCTTAGAAGCAAGGTTGACTTCCAACAAGTCCAAATTTTTCACTTGACTAAAGCTATCGGAGAGATACAGGCGCATAATGCCAATGTTGACAAAGAAAATGTTGAGTTGAAGAAATTTGTTGGAAAGATTGAAGAAGAAAATCTTGAGCTGAAAACGTTTGTTGCAGATCAAGCTGCAGAAATCCGAACGATGAGATCCCTTATTGAGCAGTTAATGAAAAATCTAAAAGCTTAGGGGGAGACAAGCTGTAGGGATTCTGAGGAGCAGCGAAGGGGAGATGACGATGATGGCAATGATCCCGATGCACCGAAAGAGAGTGAGCCAGTAGATTTTTCTGCTGCTCAACATGTTGAAATTCAGGGGGAGCCAAGCCAATGTGGAGCTGGAGGAGGTGAGGCCAGTTCCTCAAAGGTCACTGAGAGCGACATGAACGAGTTGATTGAAGCTCTAATGAATACTGCGGAAGAGGTATTGGATTTTGACTTTGAGGATGAGTTGGAGGATCTGGAAGAAGGAGAGTTCGTGCCAGAAGACATTGCAGACTGGAAATCTGATGATGAGGTCTTAGTTGATGAAGAAGATGAGGCAAATGAGATCATTCTTCAACAGAATCCTATCACAGATACATATACTACAGCTGAACAGAATTTGATAGACATTTGATGCATTTAAGGATGCTTTTAATGTTGAATCTGAGAGTGAAGAGACTGAAAGGGAACTTACGAATGATGAGAAAAGACAGTTGTGGTTTAAGAAGGAAGAGGAAAGAGCTGAGCTAGCTGTGAAGAAGAAGATGAGATTGCCAAGTCCAGGAAAGTTGTCTGGAGGCATTCTTAGCTGGTTTTTCGATAGAGAGTTACAACTCTTCGTGCTAAAAAGACGAGATGGGCTGCAATATCTAAAGATAACGTTGAAAGTATTTAATACTCTGCCCAAATGTGAGATCAAAGAACTGGCATGGAAGAATTTGATAAACCTAGGAGATGACCAATACGCTGAAGTGATAGCGCGAATTATAAGAAAAGAAGGTCGATCTGGAAGGTTTGAGAGGATAAAGCCGAGGGAAGGAAAAAGAGTGATGGATGAGTCAAGAATAGATCCATTGACTGGAAAACCTTGGATGAAAATGTTCTATAAACTAGTCCGTTGCCTGAAGAAAGTTCTGTTGAGAACAATGCCACAAGATGTTCTTGCAAACTTGAAATGGTGGTATGTTGACAATGAATCAGCAGAGGCAGTCATGGAAAATCATGAGGACAAGGTAGTTTTGAAAGTATATGATCCTTTGCATCTTGTTAACCCGTCCCAGAGAGACTTGCAGAAGCTTCATGAACAACCTATCTATTACCATGAAGGTTGGAAATCAGAAGGCAAGAAGTATGAAAAGGTAGTCAAGGTGTGTATAGAAAAGGGATTGTATGCAGGTAGTATTTTAAATAAACCTAGTACTTAATCAAAATGTAAATAGTTAGAAGCTATCGTCAAGGGGGGGTCTATTGACCTTGTGTGACGATAGCAGTCTAAGTATAGTAGGCATTTTGTGTAAGTCAACTTATGTGATTTTGAATATTGACTAGTATTTGATATATGTGTTTATATGTGTTTGATATTGATTGATTGTATGTTTGAACTTGGTGTAACGTATTACAAGAAGTTCAATCATAAAGTTCAAAGATAAATTCAAACATAAGTTAAAAGCATAAGTTAAAATAGAAAGTTGTAATGTGAAATTTGAATTTAAGAGTAAATTCGAATTTATCACATAAGACAAATTCGAATTTAGAATAAATTCGAATTTGCTCTTAAGGCAATCTCGAATTTGTCAGGTGGACAAATTCGAATGGGCCTTGGGCCTGGTTCGAGTTTGTCCTAAGACAAACTCGAATTGGTCAGTATAATTAAGGATTAACTCGAATAATTATCAGACTTTTGCAGAATTCCGGAGAGTAATTAAGCAAAGGCAATCTCGAGTTTATCAGGAGTCAGTGAGTGTTTTCAGAGAGAATCATCGCGTAGGTTCGTTCGTAGTCGTTCGTACAACGCCGTGGTAGTCTCCGTGTTCCGTGCGTGTGATCTTACCGTCAAGCTGCTAACGAGGATCTTGCACTCGTTGGTGTGTGTCGCGTCTAGATAGATCCGTGAGTTCAAGACCTTACAAACTTGTTAATTCTTGAAAGTTAGTTCAAGAGATCATATGAGTTAGATAGTCATCCGTGATTATATAGAAACTAATAAAATGCAGAATTAAATGTAAAGGAGTTACATGGAGGTTAATTCACTTCACTTGTCAGAAATAATTAGACTTGAGAAGTCAGGATTGTTTAGACAAGAAGTATTCACATTTTATAAAATTACATGTGAAATGTATACAACTTGTGTTATGGTTAGTCAAGTAACAGCCTTTGACTTGTTTAAACACTTGTCGGCAAACTTGACGGAATACTACAACAAAATGTTGTCGCTAACCAGGTTCTGGTGGTTATGGATACATATCACAAATGTTGAACACAATGTTATTAAAGATATCTTGTTAAGATATAGATTAACCGCATACTGTCCTAAACATCTAAACGTATCACTAGTAGCAATTAATCGGAATTGCTAGAGCTCCTAAATTTTAATCTAGGTGTCTTTATGAGTGTCTTTATGAGTGATTTACCAGTTCCTCTAAAGATAATGGATATAAATTTGTAAGGAGATTCATAATGGGTCTGAATAATATTACAAAAAGTTGTAATAAAGATCTAGTGTAATTTTTTAAAGATAAACGGTAATGGAAGTTAAGTCAGTTAACTAGAGAACACTCCCATTAAGATCATATCTGAAATTAATATTTCGATAGATTGTGTTACCGTTACATTTGATAAAGGAACAGTATCATTAAATTGATGTAAGTCATGTTGTCTTTATTGAGATAAAAGAGATCAACATGATATCTTTAATGTCGTTCTATTTTGCACGTTTTAGAAATCCAAGAATAAATTTGAAGTTATTCTAAAACTATTCCATGGCTGCTTGTTGTCGTGGGAACCACAACGAGAATTAAAAGGCTACTGTGGTTTTTGGTTGATATTCATGGGTGATGAATATAGCAAAGGTTGGACCAAATTCACAGGTATTTGTTGCGAACAAATATTGGATTGACCCACCGATTGAGACCACTTTGTGGATCATAGTCATGAGTCGTCTCAAAAAGGTAATCCTTAGTACCTGAGATGTCTACGTAATTTAGTGCGGGTGCTGCTGTACATTTGGCCTAACCTAACGTCATCCGTAACTGGGTGATCATAACGGTTCGAGGCTGGTTGCAGTGGGAGTCGTGCAGGAGGCCTAGATAGTCAATATGGGATCTGCACATTCTTTTAACTAAGAAGAGATAAATCTGGGCCCCTCGGCGATCGAGACTGACATAAATGCATGGCCATGCTCGGACAGAATTGATGTGTTCTAATCTGTCTGTTTCAGTTCCAGTATGAGATCAGGGAGTCGAGAAACATAATCGTGTCTGCTACGGTTGATCTAATCCATGCCTAGCTTTCACATTGAAATATCGCGATGCATGGGATATAACCTAAGTTTCTTTTTGGAAGGCTGTTTCAACAAGAATGCCCGAATGGGAGTAAGAGTTTTTATGACCTTGGTTGCCTAAAGTGTCTAGCCATGACCTCCTTTAGGCGCATGCTGCAGGACAGTATGTAGTCTTACACAAGTGGGAGTTTGTTAGTATATGGTATGTAAAGATGACATTACTACTGCATCATGGTTGATTTCATAAAACACTTGATGGTCACACCGATGAGCACAACTGAGCAGATGCAATTAAACTATTGAATAAATGATATTGGATATTGTTTATGACACGAAATGATCATTGAGATTAAATTAATGTGTGATTAATTATATCTCAAAGTACCCGGACTAAAAATGCAATATTAGATATTGTAGTGATTTAATTGTCATTGGATGATAATTAAATAATAATTATCTAGTCTTTTATTTATTATTAGATATTAATAAAAGATGTATTTATTTGAATTGATATTATCATCTAATTATTGGATAAATAGATGGATAATTATAAACAAATAAATAGAGATAAAAATAAATAATTATCTAGTAATTTATATATTAGTAGATAATATATAAAAGATAAATATTATTTAATAGATATATAATTATAGAGATAATTACATAAGGTTTAAATAATTAAGATAATAATTAAGATATATATATTATATTATTATATTAGAGTTTGATTAAAACTAAAACTCTTAATAATGTATATACATATATATATAGACACACACACGGCCATACATATTTCAAATACAAGAGTGATGTGTATATATAAGAAAAGGGTGTGTGACCAAAAAGGTGATTTTGGGCAATTCACGCCGCACACACACACGTAAGGTGTATGTGTGTGTGGTGCTTTCGGCCGTACCAAACACATACATGTTGGCGTTTGGTTTTCCCGTTCTTCGTGTGTTTGATTACATACCTGGCGCCGCTCGATCGTGTCATCACCGGTGGATACTGAGAGCATCTCATTCGTGTATTCTTGTCATCGAATACAAAGGTACAGATTTTTAATGCTTTCATGATTACTTATCTTATGTATACTTGATGATCAGTGTATGGAATTCTTGATTTTAAAAAGCTTTCATGCAGGGGCGGATCCAGGATTTTTTGTTATCGGTGTCACTTTTTTAGAGTAAGTCTAATAGTTAGGTTTTCAAAATATATTCTAAGACGAATCGGGTCACCGAAACAGGTTGTCAACACAAAATTAACAAATAACAAGATTTTTATAATTACAAGAGTACATAGTACAATACCATCTCTCAACTGTTGCGGTTGCGAACGACAAAACCAAAAGGATATGAAAGATGCTTCCTAGTTTCTATCATTAATTTAGCAAACTCACAGACTTCATTCAAGTTAGAAAATATTTTATCATCTTTCACATTCTCAATAGTATTCAAATTGATGCTCAAGATTTACATTCTCATCATAGTTAAAATCATTTAGATACAATTCCGCCAACTTTAATATTAAATGATGTATCAAAGTCCTGAAAAAAATCACACAGTTAGGGTTTTTCAACATATTTAAGCACCTTCATGATCGATGAAGCGATGATATCGGTTAGGGGTTTTTCAACCAATTGGACCGATCTTCAACAAGGTTTGAGCTAGTTTTTTTCCAGGTTTTTTTTTTAATATTTTGGGCTGGTTCTTGAAATTTGTCTCTTATCCTTTTTATTTTTATTGAGTTTCTGTTTTTCTTTTAAGTTTTTATAATTAAACACAGTAATATTTCAATAATTTTGGGTAACGAAATCAACAAATATAAATTAAATATATATATAATACTTTTATAAATTTTTCGTAGGTGTCACTCAAAAAAAATCCTATGTATCACTCGAATTTTTAATACATACGTAACTCAGTATTTTAAAATTTTATCGGTGTCGAGTGACACCCGTACTTACTCACTACATCCGCCCCTGCTTTCATGGTACATTTAATGTAATTAATGTTTATGTTTTTTATGAAAAACAATACGAATTCCCAACAATATCAAATTAAAAAATAATTTTTTTTTATTTTGTTAAGTTTTCTAATATTTCATAAACACCAAAATAAACCAAATTTATATTCCGAATATTTACGGATAGGCAATATTTGATTATCTATTCACAATTATGTATAATATGAATGAAAAAAAAATACTATTAATCATTTCAATTTTCAATTTTTCCAACAAAAAAAATATGAACCATCCTTTTCTTAGTTTTTCTGAATAAAATAATACAAATCGTTTCATTTTTTAGTTTTTTCAAATCTAAATGGGTCATAGTTTTTTTATTTGAAAAACAAAAAATTAAAATGAGACTCAATATTTTTCATTCATAAAACTATAAAGCACAATGAGTCATGGTTTTTTCAATTAATGGAAAAACTAAAAAATGAATGGATCGCAATACTTTTTCATTTGTAGTATTTTTCATTTGGAATAAAAAAATTACGAATTGATCGGCTTTTTAGTAAATATCAAACGAAATTGTTTACAAACCATTCAACTTTTAGTTTTCCCGAATGAAAAACTCCGACCCAATCATGTTTTAGATTTTTTTTAAAAAAAATTATTTTGATTTTCATACAAAATAATTGCAACTCATTTATTTTTCTACTTTTAACAAAGAAAAAAACTGTGAATTATTCCAGTTTATAGTTTTGCCGAATGAAAAATATTGCAACCCATAAAAACGATACATAACCACTTGCAAACATTTGCTAAACCAATTTTCATAATTTATAGCATCTTATAACACAATCAACTTATTTAAATTAGAGGTTTCTTATCTTCCCAAGTTAAAATGAACACCACAAGCCAAGATGAAGATGAATTCCACATCTCAATTCGATCCGTTGCGGCTTTTTTTCTTTCTGTTTGCTCTTACAAACACACACAACACTTCTCAATTGTTTTTGGAATGAATGAAAAGGAAACAAAGAGTTAAACGTGTTATACATATAAACATATCGTTTATAACGCGGGTTCGACACCGATACCCGACCCCGTTATCAATATTTCATAATTAATATCAATATTTCCATTTAATTCTGTGGTCTCATAATTATTAATAATCCGCTAGAATTATAACCCGGTGACATGTATACTCGACCCCGACACGTGTTTCTTCCACGTACTAATTGTCATACCATTGCCCCAACGCAATGTTAATAATTTAATCAACCAATAAATTAAATCCACGTAATATTTTTCAAAGACGGGGTGTTACAATTTTTAAAAACAAAAAAAATTATGAATAATTGTAGTTTATACTTTTTCTGCTTGAAAATTATTGCAACCAATTTTTATTTTTAGTTTTTTATATAAAAAAAACTACAACCCATTTAGAACGAAAAAACTAAAAAACCAAAATATTTCATATTATTTTGTTGGAAAAAACTAAAAATATAATGATTCATAGTTTTTTCGTTTGGAAAAAGTGAAATTGAAATGATTCGTAGTATTTTTTCGTTCATATTATATATAATTGTTAATAAAAATCAAATATTATCTAATCGTAATTAAATATTTTGAATATATATTAAAAATTATTAAGGTTATGAAAAAAAAAATTGTAAATAAATAAATTTAATGGAAATAAAAAAATAGTCACTAAAGATAGTAGTAATGTATTTGAATAAATTGTAACATAAATTTAATTTATTTTGGTGTTTATAAAATCTTAGAAAAACTTAAAAAATAAAAAAAGTTTGGTTTAGTTTCATATGTTACTATTATTGATAAAAATATGAAAAGTTGTTACTATTTTTGATAACTGAAAAGTTGTTGGTGTTAGCTAAACACGTTTGCAGGCACCCATTACTATTATTGATAGAAAAATAAAAAGTTGTTACTATTAATGATAAGAAATGAATAATGTTACCATTAATGATAAAAATGTCAATAACTTGTTACTATTTTTGGTCATTTGCCACACACACACACACATATATAGATGAGTTCTTTTTTTAAAAACCTAAATAGTTGTGAGAACTTGAGACCATAGGGACAGTTTTGAAAAACAGAAAAACAAAAATTTATCTCTCCTATTTATATATTCTCTCTTTTTGCTTTCATTTAAACCCTAAAAAAATCTACCCACTTTTAATTTCTCTCTCCTTCTCTCTCTAAACACTAGAAAACTCTAAAAAAAACTGCCACCGATTGCCGCCACGAACTCGAAGCCACGATGAACTCTTTCTTCTCCTTTATATCACTCACGATTTGGAAGTCAGATGGTCAATAAATGACGATTTGGAAGTCAGATGGTCAAGAAATGAAGATTTGGAAGTCCGACAGTCAAGAAATGAAGATTATTTGTAAAATATTAGATCTAGAATGAATGTAATAGTTATTAGATGTTTTTTTGTCAAAAAAAACTTTTTGTTTATGATTCACAAGATTTAAATAGTTTTTTTTGTTTAAAAATGTGTTTTCAGTATATTTTATATCAACTGCATACCGAGTGTTTGATAAAATGTCTAAAAGAAATCTTCCCTTTTTTTGTTTCAGTTCGTCTACGATACTCTACGTAGAATATATGATACTTAACATTTTACGCGACGTTCTACATAGAATACGTGATACTCTACATAAAATACATGATATGCTACATAGATTATGTTTATTTGTTTGTCGGTGTTTCATGTTCCTAATGGATTGTCTTTGATGCTTCTGCGTCTTTATGTATTATACGTAGATTTGGTTTGTATTTTTATTTAGAATATATGGTACTCTATATAGAATAAATAATATTCTATACATAAATGATTGTAACTAGTTTTTATCTATGTAGAATAGTTATTGTTGTACTAGTTAATTTGTTATTGTTGTATCTACATAGAATAAATAATCTATGGAGAATATATAGACCTGGGATGTTATACTTAGATATGTGTTTTTTGTTAATAATATTTTTGTATATGATGCACAAGATTTGAATATATTTTTTTTAAAACTGTATTTTTGGTGTATTTTTGTATAGGTTGCATACCAAGTGTTTAATAAAATGTCTAAATGATGTCTTCTTTTTTTATATTTTAGTTCGTATGTAATATTATACATAGATTACGCGATAATCTACACAAAACACACGATAATCTACATAGAATTCTTGATATTCTACATAGATTACGTTCATCTGTTCGTCGGAGATTTTGGTTCCTAATGGATTTGTACTTGATGATTGTGCGTCTTTATGTATTCAATGTAGATTTCGTTTGCATTATTATATAGATTATATGAAACTTTATTTAGAACAAATAATATTCTATACATAATTGATTGTAACTAGTTTGTATTTATGTAGAATATTGTTATTGTTGTACTAGTTAATTAGCTATTGTTGTATCTATATAGAATTCATGATACTCTACATAGGAAACTGTGTTTTTGCTGTATTTCTACATAGAATACATGACACTCTAAATCAAATACATGATAATATACATAGAATACTTTTACCAGTTAATTTGTTAAAAGCAATGTTTTTGGGTATTTCTACATAGAATACACAATACTCTACATATAATATATGATAATATATAGAATACGTTCAGCAATTTATTTGCTATTGTTGATTTGTTGTATCTAATTTTCTATATAGCAATTTATTTAGCAGTTAAATATATTTTTATATAGAAAAAAATATTTTTTTAATTAAAAATTATTTTTTTACTATAAAAATCTACTCTCATGAAAGAAACTGAAAATGAGAATGGAAAAAGTAAGAGAGAAAAAGAGATAAATCAGATTTTTTTTCCAAAATTACCATTTGCACACATTTTCAAGATTCTCCACTATCAAAATTCTAAATAATTACAAAAATGTCATTTGACAATTTTCAGTCGTTGATCTTGTTGATCTAATGGTCACAAATGGTTTTAGGTTCTTACAAATATTTAAATTCTTAAAAGAACCTTTCCATACACACACACACACACACACACACACATATATATATATATATATATATATATATATATATATATATATATATATATATATATATATATCATGAGAAGAAACTTATGATGAGAAAATGTGAGAAGGATTCTGGACCAATCATTTACTTCCATTGATAGATTGATGTAATAAGAGAAATATTGATTTTTGGAAACAACATAATTAAATGAAGGTCATATTAGTCCAAAAAATATATAATTTACATATTAATTATTATTTTTAATAATTTCAGTATTTTAAAAGCCAATGATCCCATAATATTTTGATTCACTAACCATTGAGCCAATCAACACGATGATGCACTAACAATTGAATTTAGGAAACGTATTGATGCATTAATTATTGATCCATTCAATTCACTAATGCATTACCCATTCATTAATAATGCACATATACAATTGTATCTGATCAAAACAATGATGCGCTAACCTTGGAGAATTTTAGAAATAATTGAAATTTTTAAAAATACATCAAAAATATCAACTTTTTTTTGGTTTTCACTTCTACTATGTTCGGTGTTGGTAACACCGAATATTTGGTTATACACGGTCTTCGGTGCTGCCACTTTTCAGCTTTTTCATGACACCATTCGGTGTTACCAACACCAAATATTGGTCTAGTCCCATCAGCAACTTTTTTTTTTGTTTTTATGTGTCATTCGGTTTTACGAATGGTTGTAGGTTTCGAATATATTATCAGTGATGTTTCCATTAATGGGTGATTAAGTCGATCGTTATGGAATGTAAATAGAGACAAATTCATGTGGCGGTGGATGATGTCGACGGTGGTGGAGGGTGTCAACGGTAGCGGTGGTTGTTTGGGTACAATGGTTGCACCGCATGTGATTTGAAGGCTGCCATCGAAATTATGTAAAACTGTGTGTGCCATTTGGAGAATTAACACATAAAACATTATTTTTTTATTCGTAGGAAACATATCAAACACATTAATGTAATAAATATTTACCAAATATATACAAACAACATATCAATTTAATTTAGAAACAAATTTATTTTAAATGATCAACATAATGGACATTATTACCCCTAACTTTATTTAAATAAGATATGCCTCGTGTCATTATGGTATTTCTTTTCACCCTTCTCACGTGAAATTTCTTCTCACATGATCCAACCCCCCCCCCCCCCCCCCCCCCCCCCCCCTCTCTCTCCTTGTATATATATATATATATATATGGTGAGGATAAAATGAGGACCGTGCTTAAAATGAGGACGGTAAGAACCAATGAAATTGCTAGAATTTGTAAATCAACCAATAGGATGCAAGGTGACAATTTAGTAATTAAATAGAGTTTTATACCCCTTTTAGAACATTTAGAGGGCAATTTGGTCATTTATGCACCATTATATTTTTATATGCTATTAATTAGGAGGAATCACATTTATTGTAGGATTTAGGGGGTTTGGAGGGCTGCACTGTTGGTGAGCAATTCACGACGGCCGTTAGGGGATTCACGGTTTTCAGGCGACGGACGACAGAGAGGAACGGAGGTTGGTGGTTCACGGCGGCAGACGTTGAGGAGCAGGGGTGTGGTTCACGGCGACATGCATTGAGTAGGTGGGTGTGGTTCACGGCGCAGCAAGTGAGAAGTCCGACTCAGGGTTTTTGCGAGTGGTTCACGCTGGTTACGGCAAGTGGTTCATGGTTCCCGGCGCCACCGTGCAGTTCACGACACCACCATGGTTCACAAACACCGTCGTTGATTCACGAAACCACCAGTATTCACATTCTATACAACCTATATTTCACGACTAACCTATGAGATTCATGACACTAACGGTTCATCAATGATTGCACTGTGATTCACACTTCATCAAGGATTACACAGTGATTCACGTAAATAAAATTATTTGATGCAAATCTATAAGTTGTAACACACTTAAATCGATACAAAGTCTAACAATCGATATACAAAATGATACAAAACACATTATTGGGGATGATTCATTATGAACGATTCATTATAAACCAATAAAAACAATAACATTGTTAAATAAAAAAATCAATTTTGTAAACAATTCCAACATATGATTAACGATTCTACAAATCCTAAAATCAAAAACAAGAACTAAAAGACACACAACATCCTCTTCTACACATGTGGTTCACAACTAAAAACTTATTTGAGCAAACCCATTGAATTGTATAAAATACATCATTCTCTTTTCTAGTTATTTTAGATACTCCTGGGTGGGTGGTCTTCACAATCAATGATTCACGGTGACATGGACGGAATGAAAGGTGATCGACCCAGTGGTTCACCACGAGCGATTCATAGCCAGTTTCTTAAACATGAAGAAGGGGAGAAATAGAGTAGGTGGTTAATCTATGGATGATGGTTCTCCGACAATGGAAAATCCGTTAGAGAATATGATCTTCAAGGGGTGTCGAGATCGGTGGTCACAATGACCAATCAATGTTGGGTATGGCCATGGACGTCGATGAAGTCGTGGTTGGTTCTACGTGGTGGTATTGGTTGTCCGGGAGGAAAGGTAATCGACGTTAGTATTTGTTTAGGGGAGGACGACGATGGAGATGGAGGCGGGAGAGGAGTGTAGTCGTCGGTTTCCACATGACGGTGATTCTTTTCTTCCGAAGACACAAAAAAGAGAATAAGTGGATGGTTGGTTTAAAGAGAGGAGGGAGAAAGAGAAAGATAGAGTTAATTTTAGTAAATGCGCTGTCAGTGAGATGATAATTGGATTTTTTTTTTCATTTAACAATTTTTATTAATCAAAATGTCCAATATACCCCTATAGGGGAGGATTAAAATTGATGATGTGTCATAATCTCATTGGTTCTTATCGTCCTCGTTTTTAAGGACGGTTCTCATTTGATCCATTCCCTATATATATATATATGTGTGTGTGTGTGTGTGTGTATATATACGTACATACATATATATATATATATATATATATATATATATATATATATATATATATATATATATATATATATATATGTATGTATGTATATGTGTGTGCGTGTGTGTGTATATATCTTTATCTTCACTACTAATAAAGCATTTAGATGCTTGGTTTTAAAAACAAGTTATCATGCATAAGGTACAACTTGATAAAGCACATTTTTTTGAATTTTAAGTTATAATGCATAATGTACAAGAGATGCATGCATGGATATACTAACAATTTGAGTTTATACGGATCCATTGCTTTTTCCAAAAGCAGAGCTAGATGTCTAGCCTGACTGTATATATTGAGAAACCAAAAACTCCTTCCTCTTCTTCCTTTTCCCCATACGTCCCCTTGTCGTTAATATCTACTAGACAACACACCACACACCATTCATTTCTCAATCAACCTTCTCTACATCCGGCTAAAGAAATATGAGCATATAACTGTCATACTGAATGTCAAGTCCCTCCACCAAAAACACACACACACTCACGTGCGCGTCCAGAAACATTGATAATACAATCGTCCCTTAGTCACCGCTCATTATTGTCAAAACACACATATTCTCCTACACTCAAAGTATATCGATTCCGACATGATTTTGCTTCAAAATTACAAAATTTGAGAGAGATGTTTTGTTTAGGGTCTGTATTTTTGTGTATGTTTTGGCTTTTATTGTTTTTTTCAATAGGTTAATCTCCATTGGAACGTTGTGCCGAAAACTTTTGGTTTGCAGCGGATGATGGGCCCTCGAAATCAAAGGCTAAGGTACTTCAAACAAAAGGAGGTATATGATGAAATCATTATTGTTGGTTTTTGACCGTTCATGTGGCATTCAATGAACTTTATGGATTTATGTGATTGTGCAGATGTGTTTGTTGGGATATCACACGAAGCAGAGAATCACAAGAATAAACATTGCCAAAAATTCTACCAAGTTTTGTAGCTGCATACATGTTGAGTAACGTTTTGATGATGATTTTCAAGAGTGGATTTGGTCTTTTGAGGTTCAAATGTGCATACTTCATTACTTCGGTTTTTTTTTTCGAGTAAAACTATTGCTTTATCTATTGTATATACTTTGCTGTTTTTGTTTTAACAATGAAGTTTTAACATTGATTGTCCTCATGTCTGCTTCTTTATAATATGTACAAATGATTTCTTTCTTTTCTTGTGTTTATGACCGTTTCTATCTTGAATAAATTTATTATAGCTACAATCTGCAACAATATTAGATGGTTTTCTCTCGTAATTGATATCTCAAATTACTTAAGATTGATGGAAATTATTGCCAAAACGATGATGTCACTTACTAATATAGTGTTCTAATTTTTAAGTGTCTTGATCATCGAAAATGTTTGACTATGCAATTGTTTTGTTAGCTCCTAGATTTCCATCTTGTAATGAATTATGACAAATGTTGTTGCTAGGTGACTAACTTTATTAGATGTTTCTTACTTGGATTGTTATTAACTTTAGAAGTATTATGTTGATGCCTTAATCATTCATTCTCCATTAACCAATATGCATTGTTTGACTGGATCCTCATCATGCCCTCTTCATGTATCATTTGACTCGAAAGTTTATGAGATATAGTTTTATCATTCATCCACTTTTCATGGCATTTAGCAATATGAATTACTATGGTGTGCCTTTGTTTTCATTTTTAATAAAAAAAATTTCTTTTCTAATAGAATGCATAATCTGATCAATTCTTAGGAACTGATGTAGCAATGGATTCTAGAAGATAGATTGTAGTGTTTGGCTAATGTTACTATAGCTTTTAGGACCGGTGGTAGAAAGTGGTGCTTCCAAAATGACTCTAAGGGTGCGTTTGGTACAGAGAATCAAGGTCAGAGAAATGGAAATAAGAGGAATTCCCATGTTTGTTAACATGGGAATTAACATGGGAATTCCTCTTATTTCCATTTCCCTGACTTTATTTCTCTGTACCAAACATAATGTAAAGGTAAATTGTAGGTTGAATCTTTCTAACTTTAAAAAGTGTTAAATCACAGGTATCAATAGGACTAATTGTGAATTTGTGATGATAAGATCCTAGTCTAGAAGTCCATAATCCAAACATATCACACCAGAAATTGGGGCTCATTGTTACCAAGAACCAGATAGTGTTTTTCAACATGTACTCTTATTTAGCATTGTCTCTTGTGTATTCATGTGTATTTGATGATGGTGGGTGGAGGGCTTTGGCATATACCCTTATACATGATTCTTTTTATTTCTCATATTTTCCCCTCCTAAGTTTGTGTTGTGTAGTTTGTTACTCTGTTGTTTGGGTAGACTGCTCATTTGCACATTTTCTTTACTTTGGTATCTAACTATTGATGGTCATATTAGCAGTAAATGGTAACTAAAATGAAAATTCAATTGCGAGTATTTCTTTTCTTAAGTTTAACTAATATATCTTGATGCATTTTTAATTTTTTATTCATTAAATATTGTTGTGATTGTGTATATGACTTTAAGAACTGTGTAAAGTAATGTATCCTTTTGTGTACGACTTATGATGAATGAAGCCAACAACCTTTGTATGTGGACCCGTGGAGTTATAAAGGAACTGAATTAATGAAGAACTTGGTATCTTTATGTGGGGGTAAGGGTGGCAATTTGAGTCCGTTCAAGCAAACGGGTTGACGACCAAAAGTCATGAATTTTATATAATGTCGAAATTTTTTTCAAAGAATAATTTTTTTAATACGCCCTTTTATAAATTTTCATTTTTAAAAAAATTTTATGTTCCATCTTAGTTTTTTATAATGGGTCCATTTTATTGTTCTACCCGTTTGACCCATTGGGTCAAGATTGCCATCCCAGTGGGGGTATAGGGGCAATCGAGTCAGCCAACTCAAGAGAAAACTATCTTTCTATGCAACAAAAGAAGGCAATCAATATTGTTTTGTGTGGTTGTACTAAATACTGGGATATCCAGATTTTAAATGTGATTTTTTAAGGCCTTAATTCATGATTTCAACTTTCATCATTTATATTTTTCATTTTGTTTGATGCCTAACTTTTAACATAAGCTGTGGATTTTTAATTTTTCTCAATCCGTTGGATAATTTCACCCATGAAATTGTTGAGGCTCAATGATTTTTCTAATGTTAGTGGATTTTTTATAGAGTGATTATGATAGGATGCAAATGAAGGGAAACTATAAGCTTTGTTTGATAAGATGAAATCATTGGATTAACATCAAAAAATCATTTTATGATTTATGAAATACCCTTTTACAATATCTTAGTAAAAAAGACTAATTGATTCTTTTTTGTATTTGTTATGTTCAAAACCTTTGTGTTCTGTAAGACATATCTAATTCTGTTAGTTTAATAGTTGAACATATAATGGTTTATCTTTGAGAAATATTGGTTAAATATTTTTTTTTTCTAAGTTTTATCAAATGTTTTTTAAACTACTAATGTGTGTACGGTAGCTTTTGTTTATGTTTGTAGCAATTGTTTAAAAAGGAGATTGTGGTTGTTGGGCAATTTGTTGAAGTGATGGTGCGACTCCTTCGATCACTCTTTTTGTCATAATTTATGATTCTTCTTTTGAAATGAAATAAGGATTTATTTTCATATTTATTTTGGTCTTATAATAAAGATTTGTATTGTTGTATTTTATAGACTTGACCTGTTTTTGATATTGTATTTTTTTGAAGTTATATGCAGTTAACATATTGAAGTTGGTCAAAAGTAACATATGAAACTTGAGAGGAATTTGGGAATTTATTCGTTGTTGGTGCTTTTGGGATCCAAATCGTTTCATTACATGAATGAATCCACAAATGCACAAAAAATGGCATTTGAATGAAGATCACTTAAATTATTCATTTTTAAAATGAAAACACTAAATTTAGGGGGCGTTTGATTCACAGATTTTTTGGGGGTTTGCATTTTCTCAAATGATTTTCATTTTGTAGCATTTTCATTTATCAGGATATTTTTCAAAGAATTTATGCGTTATCTTCTAGGGAATTTTTTTCAATGAATTTTTGCGTAATCTTCATTTTGCAGCATTTTCATTTAAAATCATCGGAGGAAGACTTGGTTTTTAAATAACAAAGAATAATAGATTTATAAAATCTTAAGATTTTAAATCCTTACTAAAATCTGTAAACCAAACACATGATTTTAAATGCAAATCCCAGTGAATCCGCAAACCAAACACCCTGTCATAATTGCCATTTTCTATTAACTATAAAAATTGGTAATCACATCAATATATTTTAAATTTCAATTTATTTCATAATTTATTTTAATTTATAATTTGTTGGAATTCAAATTGTCAAAAAATCGTGTAAGTTTTAGTAATGGTGATTTATTTTGACTTTATTAATAAAGAACATCTACATGTCTCGTTATTTTATATATTTAAGCGTACTAAAAGAAACTATAGATATGGTTTTTTAACATATTTTTAAACATATTTATATATTTGTTTTTTGGCTATAGATCGAGTGGTTCGACTTGGATTTTCAGTTTTTCAATTTAATTTGAATACCTCTAATTAAATCCGAATCCTTACAATTGCCATTCTTTTCATGATCCAACCAGAGGATGCACATGATAACACCCAATTGAATTTGAAAAACAATAAACTTGTATTCTCATACGGCCAAATATAATTAACATGAGAGTCTTGACATGATTATAAAAACTTACAAAACCATTAACATAGTCAAATTCACATTAGTTTACATTTAATCTTTATATCTCTTCCAAAGAGTGGGAGTCTTACAAACCAAGACGAGATAACTTGTAAAATCCAGTAGACAACAATTCTATGATGGGAAAGCAAATAATTGGACGTTTGGTTCACGGATTATCTGACATTCATTGGGACTAACATTTAAATCCCGTGTTGGGTTCGCAGATTTCAATAAGGATTTAAAATCCCCGGACCTTTTAAATCTAATCATTCTTTGTTATTAAAAAAAAACAGTCTAAGATTTTAAATCAAGTTATCTTGCATTCTTCAGAAGCCTAAACGATAATGCAAATTTATTTAACAGAATCCTGATAAATAAAATTGCTATAAAATGTGAATTTTTTTGACAAAACGCAAGACCCATGATAAAAAAATCTGTGAACCAAACGTTCACTAAGAAGTTAAAGTTTGATTGGAGTTCTAGAGTGGGAAAAAAAAAAAGTAAAGTTAAAGTTTGGAAAGTAAGAACAAAGCAAATCCACTCGACCAAAGGAAAAGGAAAGAGTATTCTCTCGAACATGTTACCAAATGGAAATTATTTCTTGCCGCCGCTTTGCGCGGATACACTGCTAGTATATATATATATATATATATATATATATATATATATATATATATATATATATATATATATATATATATATATATATATATATATAGAGGGAGGTTCCATTGAGAACTTTTGTGCATCGAGGCACAAAAGAACCTCCACTGGCCATTGGATGAAAAGAATGTGTTGGTTAGATCAAATGGCAAAAGGGTAATTAAATAGAAAGTTTTATGCATCAAGTGCACATAATGAATTTCGTGGAGGGGTAAAACAGGAATTATGCAATCATTATTTAATTATTACACTTCCAAAATTAACAAAAATAATTCAATACAAAATACATCAAAATACATGCATATCGTTCATCTCTTCATGCATATCGTTCATCTCTTCCAAAAATAAATCATGCATATCGTTCATCTCTTCCAAAATCAAAATACATCAAAATACAAACATGAATCGTTCATACAAACATAAATCATGCATATCGTTCATCTCTTCCAAAATCAAAAGGGGGTTAAGAGAGAGGAGAGAGAGATAGAGAGAAAGGGGGAGTGGATTTAGGAAAGAAGTTAATGATGATTTTCATACCAAATTTAACTATTAATTATCTTAAAAACATTTAAATTCAAAAATAATTTCCATACATTTAATATCCCCTAAATGCCCTTTGTGCACCCTTGGTAGATAGTTCGATGCACAAAAGTTCTCAATGGTGCCTCGATGCATAAAAGTTCTCAATCGAACCCCAATCTATATATATATATATATATATATATATATATATTTAGGTTCAAGTGAGTACCACCTCTAATGCAGCGCACCAGAAGGTACCACCCTTAAAAGAAATTTTTTTGAAATTTTTTTTCATGAACATGTTCTAATTAACATTACACAGATCATATGTGAATTTCACGCAAATCCGAACACTCTAAGTGCATGAAAACACACATCACATAAATGCATGTTCACATGTCTTCAAAATTATGTAAGTGTGTGTTCACATCATTTTTTAGGAGCTAGGAGATGTGAATGTATGTGAAATTTACATACGATCTTCATAATGTTAATTAAAACATGTTTCTGAAAAAAAAATTTTAAAAAAGTTTTTTTAAAGGTGGTACCTTCTGGTGCGCAGCATTTGGGTGGTACTCTCTCGAACCATATTCTATATACATATATACATATATATACATATATACATATATATATATATACATATATACATATATATACATATATATAGAACGAAGCAAATCCACTCGACTAAAGGAAAAGGAAAGAGTATTCTCTCGAACATGTTACCAAATGGAAATTATTTCTTGCCGCCGCTTTGCGTGGATACACTGCTAGTATGTATATATATATATATATATATATATATATATATATATATATATATATATATATATGGTTCGAGAGAGTACCACATATTATGCAGCGCACCAGAAGGTACCACCTTTAAAAAAACTTTTTAATTTTTTTTTTCATAAACATGTTTTAATTAATATTATGAAGATCATATGTAAATTTCACATACATTCACATCCCCTAACTCCTAAAAAATGATGTGAACACACACTTATATAATTTGAATATATGTGAACGCACATTTATGTGATGCGTGATTTCATGCACTTAGAGTGTTCGGATTTGCATGAAATTCATCTATCATATGTGTAATGTTAATTAGAACATGTTCATGAAAAAAATTCAAAGAAATAATTTTAAGAGTGGTACCTTCTGGTGCGCTGTATTAGAGGTCGTACTCACTTGAACCTATATATATATATATATATATATATATATATATATATATATATATATATATATATATATATATATATATATATACATATGTATGTATGTATGCATATATATGTATTGGCTAAAGATTCTTTGAGCACCATTTATAATAAAGTGCCAATGAGCACAAATCAAAATAAGGTTTTTTACATACAACTTTTTATATATACAATCTTTGAACAAATACAAATAACTTTCAGTGGGTTCATTACATTCACAAGCTTTAATATACACAAGATTCATTGCATTTTCATGCTTTTATATATACAAGATTCGTTAGGTTCATTGTATTCATAGATTTTAATATACACAAGATTAATTTGATTGATCACATTCAAACTATGTAAATAAGTTATCTGTAACATGTAAATGTTTAATCGATACTAATTTGTAAAATTTTTATCTGTGCCCACGGTTATTATTACTAAATGGTGCTTCAATGATTATCATCCTATATGTACACACACAGATATGTATATATATATATATATATATATATATATATATATATATATATATATATATATATATATATATATATATATATATATATATATATATATATATAGAGAGAGAGAGAGAGAGAGAGAGAGAGAGAGAGAGAGAGAGAGAGAGAGAGATAGAGAGAGAGAGGTTCAATGGGGAACCTTGATGCATTGGGAACCACTGAGAACCAAAAATGCATAATAAATTATTAATGGTGCACTAGGGGGTATTATTGAAATACTTATTATTAAAATTAGTTAATTTTTTAAAAATAGAATATAACTAGATTAGTAAGGTAAATCTAAAAATTAACAACATTTTCTATTTGCAATTGTCTCCACCTTTCCTCTGCCTCACGTCTCTCTTTCTCTCTCTCTCCCTCTCCATCCGTGGCCGCCCCCTCTCTCCCCCACTCCATTCATGACCACCTCTCTCCATCGATGATGATTCCAACATAAACCCGTTGAAGATGAAGATGAACACGTTGAAGATGAACACAATGCATCCGACCATGATGATGAACATGTTGATGGCGAATATGATGCATGATGATGACCGAAGATTACAATAAATTTATGGCCAAAGAAAGATGATGATGCATGGTGTTTATCCGATATTTATGGAAGACGATTCCGATGCATCGTGTTTATAAAGATTAATCGTGTTTGAGGATGAATCCGATGAAGATGCATCATGATTTTTGATGAATCAAATGTAGATGCATCGTGTTTTGAAGATGAATCCGATGAAGATGCATCATCATTTTGATGATGTATGATGGTGGGGCGAAGAAGATGATGAATATAGACGAAAATGAGGATGAAGAACCGAAATGTATCACGAATTGAAGGATGAACATTAGATGCATCGACATCAAATCATCCTTTTTGAATTTGTTTAGATTTTGTAATTTTGGAAGTGTATCAATTAATTTTATTTAGCATTTATTGTTTAGATATTTGATTGAATATTCAACTAATATAAAATTAATTTTATTTGACTAAATATATTTATTTTTCCCAAAGTACCTCTATGCATACCAAATACGTGCATCGCGTGATGCACCAATGATCATTTAATCTAAACGCTGTGGTTGGTTCTTTTTTTGTTCTCGATGCATATGTTTCCCCATAGAACCTGACATATATATATATATATATATATATATATATATATATATATATATATATATATATATATATATATATATATATATATATATATATATATATATATATATATATATATAGATTTAGGTTCAAGTGAGTACCACCTCTAATGCAGCGCACCAGAAGGTACCACCCTTAAAAGTAAATTTTTTGAAATTTTTTTTCATGAACATGTTCTAGTTAACATTACACAGATCATATGTGAATTTCACGCAAATCCGAACACTCTAAGTGCATGAAAACACGCATCACATAAATGCACGTTCACATATACTCAAAATTATGTATGTGTGTGTTCACATCATTTTTTAGGAGCTAGGAGATGTGAATGTATGTGAAACTTACATATGATATTCATAATGTTAATTAAAACATGTTTATGAAAAAAAATATTAAAAAAAGTTCTTTTAAAGGTGGTACCTTCTGGTGCGCTGCATAATGGTGGTACTCTCTCGAACCATATTCTATACATATATATATATATATATATATATATATATATATATATATATATATATATATATATATATATATATATATATATATATATATATGTGTGTGTGTGTGTGTGTGTGTGTGTGTGAAATCATATATATATATATACACACATACACACACACACATATATATATATATATATATATATATATATATATATATATATATATATATATATATGTGTGTGTGTGTATATATATATATACATATATATGTATGTATAGGGTTGAGTTCTTTTGAGAATTTTAAATCTCATGAGAATCTAAGAACGATTTGTAGCCTTTAATTAGATCAAAAAGATCTATGGTTGAAAATAGGCAAATGACATTTTTGTAATTATTTAGAATTTTTAATATTGGGAAATTTTGAAAAGATGTGCAAAATATATTTTAAGGCTCTTTCTCTCACTTCTTTTTTTTTTTTTTTCATTTTTTTCCTCTGTTTCATGAAAATAGATTTTTTTAAATAAAAAACGTTTTATATAAAAAAATATCTTTTTTGGATTAGAAAATTATTTTGCTACTAAAAATTTAACATATTCTATATAGAAATATTATGTAATATATGTAGAATGCTATATACTCCTATATATTTTATGTAGATTAAAAAACTATTCATAATCTATGTAGACTGTTGTGTTTCCTATACATTTCATATATTTAGTATAAAAATGTATTAACTGGTGCAACAATAACAATATTCTATATAGAATTATATGTATGTTATATAAATAAAACAATAACGAATAAACTGCTGAATGTATTTTATTTAGATTATCATAGGGGTGAGCTCGGTACCGTACCGAACCAAATCGGTACCGATCCCGAAAATACCGAAACCGAATTATTAGTTATGGAAGAACCGAATACCGAACCGTATAATTTTATATGGTGCCGGTTCGGTTCCGAATACCGAATATTAGCTAATTTAAGAACCGAATACCGAACCAAAAGTACCAAATACCGAATTTTAGCTAATTTAAAAACCGAATACCGAACCGAATATATTTATTCGGTATCGGTCGGTACCGGTACCGGTTCGGGTTCGGGAAATGGTACCCGTGGCTCATTCCTAGATTATCATGTATTCTATGTACAATCTCGCATAAAAATACACTAAAAATACAGTTTTTAGGTGAATGTATTCTATGTAGATTTTCATGTATTCTATATAGAGTGTCATGTTTCTATGTGGAAGTACACCAAAAACACAGTTTTAACAAATTAACTGTTGATCGTATTCTACGTAAATCATTATGTATTCTATATCAACAATAACAATATTCTAAATAGATATAAACTAGTCACAATCAATTCTTTATAGAATATTATATATTCTATATAAAGTATACTATATAAATATACAAATTTTTTTACATAAAATACATAAAGACGCAGAACCATAAAAGACACAACCATTGGAAACCATAACCCCTAGAGTATCACATATTCTATGTAGAGTATCGCGTAATCTATGTAGAATGTCGCAGACGAACTGAAACAAAAAAGAGGATTTCATTTATACATTTTATCAAACACTTGACATACAACTTATACAAAATAATACAAAAACGCAGTTTTAAACAAAAAAAAAAACATTCAAATCTTGTGAATCATAAACAAATTTTTTTTAACAAAAAAACATGCGTATAACTATTACATTCATTCTAAATCTAATATATTACATAGAATCTTCATTTATTGATCGTCGAACTTCCAAATCGTCAGTTTTCTTGATCAATGGACTTCCAAATCGTGAGAGATATAAAGAAAAGAAGAAAGAGACCATTAGTGGGCTGTTGTAGGCGGCGACGGGCGATGGGTGACGACATTGGGCTATTCCTGGCAGCGGCAATGATGCTTATACTCTTGAGAGAGAGAGAGAGAGAGAGAGAGAGAGAGAGAGAGAGAGAGAGAGAGAGAGAGAGAGAGAGAGAGAGAGAGAGAGGAGATTTTCTTAGGGTTGAGTTAAATGAAAAAGAGAGAGAAAGAGAATATATAAAAGGATAAATAAATTTTTGTTTATTCAAAACTACAGATTTTTTTTAGGGTTGAGTTAAATGAAAAAGAGAGAAAGAGAATATATAAAAGGATAAATAAATTTTTGTTTATTCAAAACTACCCATTGGTTTTCAAGTTCTTATGAAACTTTAGGTTCTTATAATGACCCAGCTATATATATTTTGAGTTAAATGAAAAAGAGAGAAAAAGAGAATATATAAAAGGATAAATAAATTTTTGTTTATTCAAAACTACCCATTGGTTTTCAAGTTCTTATGAAACTTTAGGTTCTTATAATGACCCAGCTATATATATATATATATATATATATATATATATATATATATAGGGTTGGGTTCCGATAAGAACCCTTAATTCCGTGAGAACAACTCCAAAATGCACAAAGTTGTACATCAAATGCAAAAATTTAAAAACTATATTTGTAACTTAAAACTATTGTTGTTTTTAAATATTAATAAATACCAAAATTTAACACTAAATTTACATTTAAAATTTATATACATTAAATTATAAACTAAATGCACAAATTTGAATATCAAATGCACAAATTTTCTTAAATGCATAATTCGTACATATAATGGACAACCTTTAGCATGAGATGCGTAAATCTTTACATGAAATGAATAAATTTTTGGAATGTATAAATTTTAACATCAAAGGCTAATAATTTTATACATTAAATGCACAAATTTTAGAGTGGTTCTCACGAAATAAAGGGGTTATCATGTGAACCTGATAGATATATATATATCCTGATATATATATATATATATATCCTGATATATATATATATATATATATATATATATATATATATATATATATATATATATATATATATATATATATATATATATATATATATATATATATATATATATATATATATATATATATATAGGGAGGTTCAATTGAGAACTTTTATGCATCGAGGTACAAAAGAACCTATATCATCCGTTTGATCAAAAAATTGTATGGATTAGATTAATGGCAAAAGGGTAAATAGTTGGACAATTTTATTTATCTTTTGCATTATAAAAACAAACAAGGAAGGACATTTTGGGTAATGTACATACCTCATTAAATTTAATATTTCAACAAATAATCAAATAATAAATGTTAAATAAATTCAATTGATACATTTCCAAATTTAACAAAAATTACACAAATTCAAAAAAGATGATGGAGATCGATGCATTTCATCGTTAATCGTGTTTATCTATGCATCGTGTTGCATTTAACAAAAAAAATACACAAATTCATTTATGCATTATGTTCAACTTGTTGATCATTCATCTATGCATCGTGTTCGTCGTTCATATTCTTCATTCATCTATGCATCGTGTTCAACTGGTTCATCATCATCTATGCATCGTCATTGTTCATCATCCATTTATGCATCTTCATTATTCATCATCATCGGTTGCATCTCTTGTTCATGTTCATAATCATTGTTGTTCACCGTTAATCTTCGTCTTCAAATCATTATCACTATGAAAATCATGAAGAACACGATTAGAGCAAGAGAGAGAGAGAGAGAGAGAGAGAGAGAGAGAGAGAGAGAGAGAGAGAGAGAGAGAGAGAGAAATGGAGAGGAAAACGAGGAATGTAGTTAATATGAGATTTTAATTCAGATGTAACTTTTAGATATTTTGAAATTAATTAATTACCATATCTTTAGTTTTTCCTAGATGCCCTTTGTGCACCATTGGTAGATAATCCGATGCACAAAAGTTCCTCGAGGTTCTCGATGCATAAAAGTTCTCAATTGAACCTCAATCTATATATATATATATATATATATATATATATATATATATATATATATATATATATATATATATGTATGTATGTATGTATATGTATATGTATATGTATATGTATGTGTATGTGTATATGTATGTATGTATGTGTATGTTCAAGTGAGTACAACTTGTTATGCAATACAACAGAATGCACCACTCATAAAAACAATTTTTATGAATTATTTATATAAACATGTTTTAATAAAACTACAAAGATAATATATAAATTTCACCACATTCACACATTGTAAATGAATGAAATCATGTATCACATAAATAATGTTTACATCTATGCAAATTTAGACGTTCATATTATTTTTAAATAGTTAGAATATGTGAATTTATGTGAAATTTACATATGGTTTTTATAGAGTTAATTAAAACATTTTACGAAAAACAAATTTAATTTTTTTAAAAGTTGATACTTTTTAAAGCGCTGCATAATGAGTGATACTCTCTCGAAATACACACACACAAAGAAACAATATACTACTACCACCGTTGTTGCTACTACTACTACTAGAAAAACTCAATCATCAACGACTCAACTTCGTTCCTAAAAGCTGTTAGCAACGAAATCAACAACGAAATATGGTCATAGCTAATATGCTCGATGCTAAACAAAAATAACAATGATTTTTGAGTTACAGAAGCTCGTAGCTATATTTTATTATTATGTATAAACTTATGATAATAACTTTAAAATTTTATTTATAATAAATATAATAAAATTTAATTCAAGAATATGATTAACAAGTTAAAAAAACAAGTTACTATAACTTTGATCCCAATATATTTTGCACTATAATACAATCAACTAAATGATTTCTATTAACAATATGAACATTACAATAAAGAGAATTTGGACACTCAATCTCTAAGAATGTTCGCACTAAAAAACAAACACATAAGATGATTCCTATTTCTCTGATATGGAAGTTTCTTTTTATATTTAGGGTTAAGTGTCATTTTGACCGTCCAACTTTCAGATTTTTTTTGATTTAGCCATTAAACTATTTTTTGTCCCGATTTAGCCACTGAACTATATTTTGTATATATATTTAGCCACTAAACTTTCTTTTTACCAATTTAACCACTGAAAATTGTCACGATTTAGCCACTAAACTATCATATTTTGTACCAATTTAGCCATTAATATTATTCGTTTTCTCCAAAATAGAACACTAAACTAAAGTTTAGTGGCTAAATCAGGACAAAAAATAGTTTAGTGGCTAAATGAGACAAATTTAAAAGTTAAATGGTCAAAATGATACTTAACCCTTATATTTATGCCTAAATTGGAATTGGGGGGGGGGGGGGGGGTGCAAACAGTACACTCTAAGTCTAGAAAATTAAGATTACACACAAAGTAAACTATTCTTATTTACAAAATAAACCTAGGCTTTTATTATGTTTAAGGGAAAATGACATTAAATAGCTCTGAACTTTCGACTTTGTACACATTTATGTAGTGAACTTTTTTTTTGCACATTTGGTAGTCAAAGTTTCAAAATTGTTTCAATTTGGTAGTTGGCGTACCTTTTAACCGGTTGCTTCCGGTTTCGATGTATACATGAACAATTTTTTAATGACGTGACTACCCGTTTTTATATTATACCCGGCTTTATCTACGTGACAACCCGTTTTTAAAATCACCCGGGTTTATAACGACGTATGAAATTAAGAAGTCACCCGGGTTTATAGCGTTGTTTTTTTAAAAAACCCGGTTATAAACCCGGGTGATTTTAAAAAATGGTTTGCCACGTAGAGAAAACCGGGTATAATATAAAAACGGGTAGCCACGTCATTAAAAATTTGTCTACGTAGGCATCGAAACCGGAAGCAACCGGTTAAAAGGTACGCCAAATACCAAATTGGAACAATTTTGAAACTTTGACTACCAAATGTGCACAAAAAAAAGTTCACTACATAAATGTGTACAAAGTCGAAAGTTCAGAGCTATTTGATGCCATTTTCCTTATATTTAATTATGCACTATTTTAGGGCTAACAATCTTCCCTTTAGTGTATAATTAAATATTTACAATTAAACGCAATTACACAAGTTTGAATTACAAGAAACAAAATTTCTAACAATATCCCGCTTCTTGTAATCAAGACTTGTATTCTTCTAAAGTCTTGGTATCTAAACTCTGATGTCTGAACTTTGACATATATCATTGATCTTCTTCTTTTGATGACTCTCCCCTTAAGTCTTTCAGATCGTGGTTCTCCCCTTAGAATGAACAATCTCAGTGTCCTTAATTCTTTTTTCTTCATCATAGTAGATGATTACAGACTTATAAAGAATATTACATTTCAGAACATTACAGACAAAGAATAGTCTCACTCAACCACTCATAAAAATCAAGATTACACACTCGTTCAACACTCCCCCTCAACAAAACTATACATCAAAATTTTTATCTTTCCCCCTTCAAATTAACAATCTCCTCTTCTTACACATTCTTATCCCCCTCACAAAAATTACAAAAAAAGTTCATGGCTTTTCAACCTGAACATGAGAAAATGAAATGAATTGATATGTAAATCACAAATCCAGGTTCACATAGAATCCCTGATGACACAATAGACATAGTCTATGTGACATACGTTCAGCGCTGGAGTGACATTAACACTTGAAGGATTTCCAGATAATCATTGTGAAATTATTTATCAAGAAGGAATCACTTATATTTGTTACGGCGTTGTCTCAGTAGACAAGTTGTTTATAGTCACGTAGACTGTAGACTCTATGTGTCCTAAGAAGTGTATAACATTAAGCTCTAGACGTTGTGCATCAAAAGAAGTCGGAGACTGGAGAGGATGTCTTCTTTAGTGATTTTGGAAATAACTTAGACATAGCCTTTGGCGATGGTTTTTCCAATTTATCAGGCGCTGATGATGCATGCAGTTTTGTTTTCTTAGATTGGTGGCATTTTCATTTTCAGGATAAGGTACAAACTTAGTCATCTCAGAAACAACACGCTGAAATCGATTTGGACACAATTCAAAAATATTGCAAAAAGAGTATTTCAAAGTATTACAAGCAACATCCTTTCCTAACGCATTAACACTCTTCTCAATTTTCACAAAAGACTCAAACATAATTGCATTTTCACCAATAAACTTTGAAAATCAAGAGCTGTTATTTTAGGAATCCTCCTTACATGATCTATAGGAACAAAACAATCTGAGTTGCTATGTTGAGATGACCTAGAATGAGATGAAGTTCTTGGGCAAGAGGGTTTATTTGAGGACTTTGAGAAACTCTTAGTCCTTTTGGAAACCGGAGGTTTTGGAGATTTAGAACACTCGCATTTGTAAACATTCATAGGAACTTCAAGTTTTGTTTTACCTTTATCAAATATGGTCGTTCACAGGAGGAGTAATTTTTGAAACAACTGAGCTGTAGTAGAAAATCTTTGAAACAACATTATACCGCTCTTTATAGTGGATGAACTGACAACTTGTTTAATAAAATATTCTTTACCAACCTTTCCTCACTCACAAGAAGAGCATCCTGACTAGTAGTAGCTTCCTCACTAGCTATGCTGAACTCCATCTTCATAACACAAATCTAGTTTTCCAAGAGAACAGTTGGAATGTAAGGATGTGGAATGGGTTTAACATGCTTAACATTCATCTCTGCCATTGAATAGCTGCTATCTAAGAAGTCATCCTCAAGGGTTGATTTTTTTATAAGGGTAACTATCATTTAGCTTTTCATCGGCAAAGAGAATTTGCTTGTTTTCAGTGTCTTTTCTATTAATCTCTTCCTGGGCTAAAACATCTTCTGTCGATCGATGAAAGACTACTTCATACCCATATCCCATGTATCTCAAATCATATAAAGTAAGTAAAACAACTTATGACTTTTTCATAAAACGTAGGATTTTTAAAACCAATTCATTCTTTGGAATGATAAAACCTAGTTTATTTTGGCGTGTTGAGATGAATTGTTTGATCTGTTTGCCCCCTCTTTGAAAATTTTCTTCAAGGTCTTTTATACGATAGTACATATCTATTATCTCTCGTTCAATCATCTAAAATTTTCTCGCATTTTCTCTATTCTCAAAATGTAACGACTCTAATTCTTTTGTAAGAAGAGATAGTTCAGACTTCAAAGAACTCTTTTCATTAGTAGTTGTATCAACACAACTCTTAAGGTAAGTATTCCTATCATCATTTTTCACTTTTTCAAGAAGGGGAGTTTTTACGTGATTATGTTCATTCAACTAGTTATTTTTATAAACTGTTGATTGTTCTTTTACATCAATCATTTCATTCTTTAAGTCAAGTAAGTGAGAATGTAGTTCATCAAATTTATCACAAGATTTAAAATCAATTAAGCATTGTATATCAGATAAATGATAAATCAGAAGAAGATGAAATTATACCTGTTTAAAGTGGTCCATGACACAGACTGAAGATTTATCAACGTTCTCCCCCCTTGACAATCTTTTCATGTGTGAAAACATACTTGAGTCATTATTGTAGAGTGCAAAAAGTTGATCTTCTAGATTGGAAACTTGAAAAACGCAGAAACTTCACAAGTTCGGATGTATGTGTATTCGAAGTTCGGGTTGAAGGTGATCCAGAGTTTGAAACTTGTTGAGGGTTGATCTGAAGTTCGGTAGTGATCCGAGATTCGGAAGGTGGATGATCAAAAGTTGAGGTGGTGATCCGAAGATGCTTCCTTTGGTAAAAATCAAAAAGTCCTGACATGAAATTCGATGGGCACAGGATTCAAATTTTTTAATTAGGCCTATGTTGAATGATCAAAAGATTGTCTAAGGATAGATATCCAAAGTTGAAGCTTTGTAGATGTATCCGAAGTTGGTAAGTTGGTGAAACTTGGATCAGAATTGACTTTTGAATGTTGAATTTCTCAGTATCTATTCAGAAAAGTGACTGTAACTTCTTCCAAGAGTCGAATTGGTCATCAAAAATTTCCAGAACAAGCTAAAATTATTATGATGTTAAGATATTGGCTCAAGCTTGGATTTGATATATTATGGACCCCATTTCCATGCTCGAGTCAAAAGTTATGGCCTCTGCAAGCACTAAAGGTCACAATGTGCTGAAATTCGAAGTTGCCCAAAGTTCGGATGATGATGGTCCAAAGTACAAATGATGGTGGTCTAGAAGTTTGAGGTGATGATGATGGTGGTCCGAAGTTCGCATGAATTTCTTAGGTTCCATTCAGAATAGTGACTGTAACTTCTTCCATGAGTCGAATTGGGCCTCGAAATTTTTTGGAATGGGCTAAAACTAAATGAAAGTGTAGATCTTGGTTCAAGCTTCGATTTGCTATATTATGGAACCCAATTTGATACTCGATTCAAAATTTATGGCTGCTGCAAGCACTGGAGGTCACAATGTGCTGAAATTCGAAGTTGTCCTAAGTTCGTATGATGATGGTCCAAAGTTCGGATGATGATGATGATGGTCCGAAGTTCGGATGTATAATGATGATGGTCTGAAGTTCGGATGTTATGTGCGAAGTTCAGATGGTTAAGTCTGAAGTTCGAGATTCGAAGTTTGAGGTCCGAACTTTGAGGTCTGAAGTAACACTTAGTAAAATTTGCAGCAAAAAATCACTGTGCCTGTTACTATAGAAACCCAGATCTTCAAAAATCCAACTCCAAATGATGTAAAAAACCAAATGAAGGATCCTTTAGTTCTCGAAAATGATATAAACAACTTCTAAACAAATTTCAACCTCCAATTTCTACAGATATATGCTTAATTTCGAATAATAACTATGAAATAAATGAAAAACATGATGAACAAAATATCTCTTAGAGTCAGAAATTAACCCTTAAATCACATTGAAAACTAGCAAAT
>JAANYP010003327.1:77533-107533 GCA_020465985.1 Centrapalus pauciflorus | reverse complement strand
AATGTGATGATTTCTTGTGGTTCTTAGATTGAATCCGAGACGTAGAGAGAGAGAGCAATCGGTGAGAGAGGAGAGAGAGTGAGATTGTGAAAATGAAAATTTTTCTCCCTTTTTATTTATGACTTAATCACTTTTGCATAATACACCCCTCAACTTCGTATTCTCTTATTTAAACAGATATTATGATCGAAGTTAACTTAAATTGACATAATAATCCATTAATACAATAATTGAGTCCTTGAATTTTTGCATTACAAATAAATGAAAAGTAGGGATGTTACAGCATGGGCTCCACCACGCCTATACTTCGTCCGCGAAGTCATGCTGCGCTAAACAGACTTGAGTACTTAGTCTTCATGTCTTCTTCCGATTCCCAAGTGTGATTAGCTCCCTTATGATGCTTCCACTTGACCAGCACCATCTTGATTTCTTTGTTCCGTAGCTTTGTGACTTTTGTTTCCAAGATGCACTCCGGCTCGTCAACGAACCTTAGCCATTCATCAACCTTTATTCTGAATGATCAGTCCAAGGTTCCCTCTCGGGCACCAGACTTTTCCTTAAGTAACCAACATGGAAAACCGGGTGAACACCTGACAATTCCTCCGGCAAGTCCAAATGGTAGGATTGATTCCCAACTTTTTCTAGTATCCGGAAGAGTCATATAAATCTAGGAGATAGCTTTCCTCGCTTAATAAATCTTGTGACACCTTTCATCGGAGAAACCTTTAAGTAGACCCAATCATCCTTCTGAAATTCTATGGCTTTGCGACGGCAATCATGGTAGTTCTTTTGTCGATCTTGCGCCGTTTTCATGTACTGACGAATGAGCTGGATCTTTTCGTTTGTTTCTTGCAATAAGGCGGGTCCAGCTATTGGAGTTTCTCCTGTTTCCCTCCAACAGGTTGGAGTCCTACATTTCCTTCCGTATAGGAATTCGAACGGTGCCATTTTGATTGTGGAATGGTAACTATTGTTGTAGGAGAATTCAACCAATGGGAGGTGATCGTCCCAGTTACCACCCAAATCCATGACACAGGCTCCGAGCAAGTCTTCCAGAGTCAGAATTGTTCTTTCACTTTGTCCGTCAGATTGAGGACTATAAGCAGTACTGTAACATCCACGGATTTAATTTGATGTATTTTGGTTAATTAAGTGGAAAACTTATATATATTTAAGTTGAATTTGGGCGATTATTATGTATTTGGATATTTAGCAAGTTTGTTGCTATTTTTAAGAAAATTGAACTCAGAATCAATTTTGTGGAGTATTATGAATTTAAAAGTTATTTATGATAAATCTAAGATTAAATCAGTATTTTATGGAACCGGTTAAGTCGAGTGATGAAATGTGCAAAATGACGAAAGTAGTATATAAAGGGCAATAGGCTTCATTTTTCTAGTTTACACTCTCTCACTACTTCATCTCTCTAGAAATTTTCTCTCTACATCTCTCTAAGATATATTACAAACCGACCGTCAGATTTTCGAGAATTATACGTCAACGGAAAGGTATCGAGGAGTACAACAACAATCTACAAACGGATTTCTGATTTCATACGAATTGAGGTAAGAATCGAATCTTTTAAGTTTATAGTTTCGGTTTTGAAGTAAACTAGAATTCGAATCTGTTGTTTTGTGCGAATTTGAGCCTGTTTTGCTTGAAATGTTAATGGAATATGATAATATATGCATAGTAGAATCGAATCTAGGTATTATACATGATATATTAGTAATTTTTGCCTTAGAAATGAAGGATTTAAGTTGAAATGATGAACAGACTCGAATATGTCAAGAACAGAGTCGAAATGCAAGAACAAACTCGATTTTTGTACTAGATTCGGGTGTGTTTTCGAGTGTGTATCACTAGACTCGAATGGGGTTTCGAATCTACCCTAGATTCGAAGGGTTAGTTCGAATCTATCACTTAGACTCGAGCATGGTTTCAAATTTAATACATGGGGTTCGAATCTATCCCCTAAACTCGAATGGAAGTAGAATTTATGCTTTGGGGTGTTCGAATCTACCCTAGATTCGAAGGGTGTGAGTTCGAATCTAAGCCTAGATTCGAAGCTTAGTTCGAATCTGACTATATGGTTCGAATCTGATGCTTGATTTCGAATCTAACCCATTAAATTCGAGTTTAATGCCTAAAATTTAGAATGCTACTCCCTAAACTCGAGTATTATGAATGAAACTCATAAATAACACATAAAATGGCAAGAATTATTCAAAGGACAAGTTATGAACTTGATATGGGTACAACTCAATTGTAATATGGATTTGGACATAGACCGAAAGGGGGAATATATTGCAAAACTTACAAAACATGGTTTTATGGATTTAAATGGTTATTGACAAGAGGTATTGTTGTAATTAACTTAACAGGTCCCTTGTGGTGTTGTTTAACCCACAGTGGGGTACTTGGTGGATCCGGTTGAAAGCCCGAAGAGAAATAATATCGGTTAAAAGATAATTACGCACCCACTGTGAGTACAGTAGATTTCGCATGGTTATATTTGTTTTATGTAAGCTTTGCCTGCTGAGACCTGTTGTTTCATTGATTGTTTGGAATTCTACTAACTTGCGTAGATTTAGATGCACATTCTTACTTGTTGCATGTCCTTTCGGTTGTTGTGCATCTAGTGATGGACCGGTGGGTCGCATCGATTACTCTGATGTTACTGTGCTATATGACCTGGAGCTGATCCCTCCTAGGCCCGGTAGGCAGTATGTCATCCCCGATCGTACGTTTGTCTCAGATGGTATGTCTAAATGCCGAGCTGTGAGCTCGAAGGGGCTGCGGCTCTGGTCCGTACTTGGTGTACGAAGAGAGTATACGACGTTTGTCGTCGGGATTACTCTTGGGCTTCATAAAGACTTATAAAATGCGTAATCTATGTATTCACTAAGCATTCGCTTACGTTTTAGTTGTTGTATTTTTACAGGCAAAGGAAAATCTACTGCTGGACCTTCTAGTTAGGTCGTTTGGAAGATTTGGGAGATTCGGCACTATTTTATCGGTAATTTATGTTACGAGACAATGTTGTAATATTCTGGATGATTGTAATAAATGTATGGGTGTGTAGACTTAGACTTGGTACCTTATAGCACCGTAGGGTGTTTAATACTTGTTGCACTATTTCATTTATGTTTTAATGCTTCCGCACTTAATTTAGGTTATCAGATCATTATGTTATTGCATGTTGATGATTAATCCTGGGTGTATTGTAATTGGTGGTTGTTGTGGCAAGGGTGCCACAAGTACTCATTGTGATACCAGTACCAAGACCGTTTTGCAGAGCCGCCCAAAAGTTAGAATTGAATCTACTATGTCGGTCAGAGACAATAGACTTAGGCACACCATGCCTGATGACAATTTCATTCAAGTAGATTTGGGCAAGACGGTCCAGTGAATAAGTTTCCCGAATGGGAATGAAGTGAGCAGATTTTGTCAGACGGTCAACGATGACCCAAATGGCATCATGTTGACGACGTGTCTTAGGTAACTTTGTTATGAAGTCCATAGTAATATGGTCCCACTTTCATTCTGGGATAGGAAGAGGTTGCATACTACCATAGGGTTGCTGGTGTTCTACTTTGACTAATCTGCATGTTCTGCACTTCTCTACATATTGACCAACATCTCTTTTTAACCCTGGCCACCAGAAGTCCGCTTTCAGATCGTTGTACATTTTTGTGCTTCCAGGGTGAATTGATAATTTGGATTGGTGTGTTTCTTCAAGAATTACTTTTCGCATGTTCCAGAACTTAGGAACCCATATTCTACCGTAAATACCTTTGAGTCCAGTTCCATCATCTTGCATTAAAGGTAGTTGAATTCTGATGTTCTCATCCTTTACATTCTCTTCTTTTAGAGCCTGCAGTTGAGCAGCTCTTACATCATCGATAATGTTTGACGTCAAAATCATAGAAGTCAAGGCATAACAGTATGCCTTGCAGTAAGCTTTTCTGCTTAGGGCATCAGTCACTACGTTGGCTTTCCCTGGATGGTATAGAATTTCACAATCATAATCTTTGATCAGCTCCATTGACCTTCTTTGCCTCATATTCAAGTCCTTCTGACTGAATATATACTTTAAACTTTTGTGATCAGTGTAGAGCTGACACTTGGTTCCGTACAAATAGTGCCTCCATAGTTTGAGAGCGAAAGTCACAGCAGTTAATTCTAGATCATGAGTAGAGTAATCTTTCTCATGCGGTTTGAGTTGTCTAGAAGCATATGCTATGACATTTCCTCTTTGCATCAGTACAGCTCCCAAACCCATGCCTGATGCATCTGTATAGACAACAAAGTCCTCGTTCCCTTCAGGCAGGGCTGATACTTGTGCTTCACTTAGTAACTTCTTCAGATTATCAAAGACATCTTGTTGTTCTTCTTTCCAAAAGAAGGTCGTGTTCTTGCGAGTCAGCTTAGTAAGCGGAACAACGATCTTTGAAAAGTCTTTGATGAATTGGCGGTAATAACCAGCCAATCCCAGAAAGCTACGAATCTCTGAGGCGTTGCGAGGTGATTCCCAGTTCTGGATAGCCTCGATCTTTGCAGGATCAACAGCAATCCCAGCACCAGATATCACGTGCCCCAAGAATTGGATCTAAATTGTATGTTGAGAATGTTAACAAGAGAGTTAATAATTCAGTACAAGGATCAAGGAATTGTTTCGAATGTTGAGACGTACCTGCCTCAACCACAATTCACATCTCGAGAATTTGGCATAAAGTCGCTATTTGCGCAGCAACGCTAGCAATTCTCGCAGATGTGTAGCATGATCCTATTTGGTCTTTGAATAGATGTGAATGTCATCGATGAACACGATGACCGATTTGTCGAGCATTGGCCGGCAGACTCTGTTCATGAGATCCATGAAAGCAGCCGGCGCATTCGTAAGACCAAATGACATTACCAGAAACTCGTAGTGTCCGTAACGAGTTCTAAAAGCCGTCTTTGGAATGTCATCTGGATGTACTTTAAGCTGATGATATCCCGAATGAAGATCAATCTTCGAGAAGTAGCTTGCGCCTTGTAACTGGTCGAAGAGATCATCAATCCGGGGCAACGGATGTTTTTTCTTAATTGTGTCATCCTTCTTTTTGACAAACAGAACAGGAGCGCCCCAAGGAGACGAACTTGGGCGGATAAATCCTTCGTCAAGTAGCTCCTGTAACTGCTTCTTTATTTCCTGCATTTCTGCAAGAGCTAAACAGTACGTAACCTTCGCTATTGGAGCAGCTCCAAGAATGAGATCGATACGGAATTCCACTTGACGATCAGGTGGCGATCCCGAGATATCTTTTGGAAAGACATCTGGAAACTCAGAAACAACGGGAACGATGGAAGGAGATTGAATTTCAGCCTTAGCATCGACAGCGTAGACTAAATATGCAGAACAACCCTTGGCAACGTGCTTCCGAGCTTTTGCAATTGAAATAAGGCACAAGTCGCCTTTGTGTCTGTCACCATATATGCAAATGTCTCGGCCCTCAGGAGTGGTGATCTTAATCATCCTTTTCTTGCAAACAATTTGGGCCTCATTGTGAACCAACCAGTCCATACCTACTATAACATCGAATTCCCCAAACTCCATGGGAATTAAGTCTATGTTGAACACTACATCCTTTACAAGTAATGTGCAATTCCTATATACCTTGTGTGCCTTAACTAACATGTTTCTAGCAGTTTCAATGTCAAGTACAAATTGCAATTTTGAAGTAGGAATATTAAATTGGCGAGCAAATGAAGTGGAGACAAACGAACGGTTGGCTCCGGAAACAAACAGTATGCGTGAGGGAATGGAATTAACAAAGAATGTACCAGTGACCACCTCCGGGTCATCCTTTGCATCTTCAGCTGTGATTTGGAATGCCCTTGTTGGAGCCCTTTGAGATTGAAACTTGCGAGCAGTGGAAGCTCCAGAAGATCTTGTCGTTGATTGTTGTACACTCTGATCTCGTGGGGGTTTCGGGCAGTCCCTTGCAAAGTGGCCAAGTCTGTGGCAGTTGTAGCATGCATCGTCTTTTCGAGGACAATGCTCCCAGTGATGGTCCTTCTACCCACAACAGAAGCAGTACATATCTTGAGTCTTGCACTCCCCAGAACGCGCCTTCCTGCATCACCTGCAGTCTCTCATTTCTAAACTGGCCGAATAGGCCTTTCCCTTCTTGGGTGAAGAAGACGGTTGATTGGATTGAGGAGAAGATCGTGATGATCCAGACTCCCGATGCCTTTTTGGCGGCGACGGTTGAGTCAGTGTTGCGGTGGTTGAACCGATGACATATCCAGATAACAGAACAATCTACTCCACATTTCGAGCAGCCTCCAGCAAACCAGCAAATGTTGTAAACCGAACCCCACTCATGGTTCAGCGAATCTCATAGTCTAGACCGGCCTCAAACCGGGTTATCTTTCTCTCTTCTGTGTCAACTTGATGGGGTGCGAACAAGCTTAGTCGAGTGAACTCAACGGCATATTGTGTAACCGTCTTTGTTCCTTGAGTTAGGTTCAGAAACTTCGCCTCTAGACGGCGGTTCTCGTCGATAGGACAGTATTGCTGAGAGAATACTTCCTTGAATTCACTCCAGGACATGTGTGCCACTACCTCCATCGTCAACACATGTGTCATTGCATCCCACAACATAACTGCGTCCCATGCAAACATTGTGATTGTAAACTGGACCATATCCTTTTCAGCGCAGTCGCTGATTCTGAAAGTTCGTTCGGTGTCTCCATCAAAAGTAACCGCTCCGTTACTTTTGAAGTCCTTAAACCTACAACCCCTTGACTTGTTTGAAGACCCAGTGTCTCCTTGTCTTTCCTCTTGATCATCTTGTTGTTGCTCCTTGTTCTTTCTTTTATTAGCCTTTCTTTTGCCTTCGGCCTCGTCTCTGGCCCTTAATTGGTCCGCAAATCACTGAGTCTGCTCAGCCATTCTTTTGGATTGTAATTCATTGTGTTGTTCCATGAGAGCTTGCATCATCTGGAACATCTGGTGAGAAGTCATATCGTCTCCTAAGATATTCTGAAATATAACAACTTTATTTAGAACATTTATTTGTAAGTCCTAAGTGTTTACAGTTACCCTTTATTTGTCCCCATGTGCATGTCAATCCTATCTTAGTTCGGATCATTTCCTAGGAGTCCATTCTAAAATCATAACCTAAGTTTGAGTCCAAGTCCTCGCAGACACTTGAAACCTCAAACTAATGCTCAGATACCATAATGTGACGTCCTAATATTTTGATGGTATAAATGGAATCAGGAATCACCAGGATCAACAAACAACCCAATGAATAACATAACAATTAAAATTGAATACTTAAATTAGATTTAAGCAGTTCCATACTAAAGCAATAGATATAAGTGTCTACAGTGATTAAGTCTATCTATTACAACATCATAACTTGATTAAATGTATCAAATCCCAGCCCAAAGCTACAAACATTCAAGTACCAATAGCTTCTAAAGTCTCTGGGATATTGAACTGAAATGCTTAAGTAGAGGGTCCAGCTACACCTTTGCCTTTGCCTGAAAACATTGTGAGTCAACAGTAGGCTAATTTACTTAGTGAGATAACAGATTATACATTCAACATATATTTCTTTACAAGCATAGTGTGACTACGGGCAGTGTAAGCCCCAATGTATGTGAAAACCATGCAGTGCAAGCATGGGGCTGGCAGTTTAAATGCTGATCGGGAATCTGCCGAACCTGACTAGGTTAACGAGTGGGATGATCAGTCCCCGACAGTGGCCTGCTATCAGCCCCACTCCAGGTCGCATCAGATTGTGAAGTAATGATCATGCAGTGCAAGCATGATGTAAATAGATGCACTTTCAAATGAACGCTGGCTACATGTGTGTTACATGTCAAGTACGAGTGTACATCATAACAACAAAATTAATCATGAGTGCCAATTGATGTAATGAACAATGTGAACATGCCATTGAATTGTAAAAGTGTGAATGCAAAGACAATAAATGTTAGAATGATAATGTATTACTCACAGTGGTTGGTACAGTGTGATTTTGTAACAACCTAACTTTTGACCCAGTTATAAAATCAGTATTTGAACCGATAATGTAATATTATTACATTATTTGAATTATAAGGGTTTATTATGAAAAAAACCAACATGTTTTCACATTTTTTGCGTTTTCGTCCCTCCATGTTATTTTTTCCCATAAAAAACCTCAAGTTATTCTTTTCTTATTGGTTTAGTGAAATTTGGACATTAGAACCCGGTTTTTCAAGTTTTTAAAACCCGGTTCACAAATTATAACCGGGGTCTAATGTCCAAAATTTCACTAAACCAATAAGAAAAGAATAACTTGAGGTTTTTTATGGAAAAAAATAACATGGAGGGACGAAATCGCAAAAAACATGAAAACATGTTGGTTTTTTTCATAATAAACCCTATTTAATTAAATTATATAAATATTTATATTATGAATTAATAAATTATTAAAGATAATTAAATAAAAGAGATATAATATACAAAAATGAAAGTGGGTTAACTAGCAAATATAACTAGATGAAGTATATAAACGTGATTTATATTTCAAAATTCAGATTCTCTCTCTCTCTCTAAACTTTCTCTCTCTACTCTCTCTCTACCTTCTCTCCAAATTATCTCCCAAACCGACCGTCCGATTATCAAGTTATATATATCGTTAGAAAGATCTCGGAGAATACTACACGAATCTACTATCTCTTGCGTGATTTCATATGAATTTGAGGTAAGAATTGATATTTTTACGTTTTTATATATTTTGGTTTTTTCGAATTTAGTAGTTTTATGAAATTTAAAGCTATTTTTATGGAGTTTAACTAGAATTTGTATAATATAATCGAACATAGGTTTGTTACGTAATATATTCGTGATTTTAGGCCTAAAAATGTATGTTTTAAAGCTGTAAATATGAACAAACTCGAGTTGCCAAGAACAAACTCGAAAATACATGGAACAAACTCGAATTTGAGTTAAATTCGAATTTATATTCGAATTTAATCATTAAATTCGAAATTCATTAAATTCGAATCTAATTTCCTCGAATTTATGCATGTGTGGGTGTGTTCGAATCTAATCTCGAATCTATCACCTAACATTTGAATTTAGTGATTTCAATTCACTTACATATATATTTGACTATGCATTAGAATTTGATGAATTTCATTATCAATTTGATTTTAATCCTACAATTCAAAAGTAGCATTGAAATTAAGTCTTCCAATTTTATCGGATGTATTTGAATTTAATCACAATTAAGCCTTTAAATTTATATATATGTTCGAATTTTATTATATAAATTCAAAACCCACTCCTTAAATTCGAATATATTGAATAAAACAATTATAAATTGACGAGATAGTTAGTAAAATAATTATATATATATATATATATATATATATATTGACCCTTGAGAACTTATGAAACAAAGAACGATTTATGAATAAACAAGTTATCAGAATCAGATAAAATAAAGAATTTAAAGACTGAAAGATAATGATATTGATATGATTTTGACACGATAAATTCTGGACAGGTTCAGTGAAATTCTGAACAAAGATTTAAAGATTTATAAAGTGGGTCAAAGACTTGATTTGACAGAGAACTGATTGAGATAAAATCCTGAGATAACTCAGGTGGCAGATTTTACATCTGTTTGATAAAGACCCAACACTGTGAGTTATAGATATTCAGATTTAACATGCTTGAATTTCCGGTTGAGACATATTGTTGATGCTACATTGATTTGACATTCATATTATCAGCTGGATTGTGACTTGTGCACACCATGGTTGGGTGTTGCCCAGTGGATCATGATAGCTATTTGACTTATCACTTCATATGATATTGCTTTTACAGTTCTTTTCAGATATTGCTTTAAGATTACTGCTATCATGACATGATTACGTATGCTTCATCATTGCATAGACTTGACATAGTGATTCAGCTTGATTAGCCCTGATTGGTCTATTGTTCTAGACCTGGCTATTTCACCAGTTCTATTGAACTTGGTAATGACCTCCGATGTTCCGCCACGTTGATTTACTGGTAGCTAGCCCAGTATGTGGCTGATCCCCACGATTTAAGCGTGAGCGTGGCTTGAGCATCATCCGACTCTATGATTTCTATGTCTCAATCATGAGGGCTGAAGCGGCAGCCAAGACATATCACGCTAGATTGATGATCCGCTTGACATTGCATGTTAATTTGAAAATCTATTTACTCACTAAGCATTGCTTACGGTTGCTACATTAACATTTTTACAGGAAAAGACAAAGGAAAGTCACCTGCCGGACCTAGTTCTTAGGTCTTACACGATCAAGACAAGAAGTATCATAGACCTCTACTCAGCAAACCCATTTTGGTACTAATTGGATGATGATATTATGGTGATCTGGGTAGATTTATTTTGATAATATGATGATATTAATTAGATTAGACTTGTGCCCTTTATAAGTTTAATTTAAAAACTTAATCTGTATTAAACTTAAATCTTAATAGCTTGTACTGTAATTTATAATTTCGCATCTAAAATTACTCTATCTTAGTTTGATTGATATCGTATTGCATGATGTGGGACCTAGACTAGTGAGAACTGCCCCGTAAGGGGTGGTCTTCACAGGATGGTATCAGAGCCCATAGTTTGAGTGAATCAAGTATTACGTGAGTATACTTGGTCTCAAACTGAAGCAATACATATGTATCAATCATTTAGGTGGTTTGAACTGAGATAGGATGTACAGACTGTTAGGATGGGAAAAAGGGTACATAGATCTAAGTCTATAAACTGATAGTTATTTGATTTTAATTTCAGTTAAGATGTCAGGATCAGGATCAGGTGACATACCAAACAACATGACCCCACAACAAATGTTCGAAATGATGCAACAATTGTTAGCCCAACACTCAGAACAACAGAATAAGATTATGCAAGAACAGTTTCAGGCCAGAGATGAGGCCGAAGCTAAAAGACGTAATGATAAGAAAAATAAGCGAAAAGATAAGCAAGTCCAGAATGAAGAATCTGATTCTGATAACTTTACTCCTGAAACCCAAATCGAGCAGCCTAAAGGCTGTAAGTTCAAGGACTTCAAAGCGAGCGGTGCCCTGAATTTTGAGAGTACAGTGAATCCAATTCAGGCGATGGATTGGATCAGCCATACCGAAGAAATCTTCAGGATTTCTGACTGCTTAAATTCAAAGAAGGTGAGTTATGCGTCTGCGTTATTTGTTGGAGCTGCTCGTGCATGGTGGAAGACCCAGAGAAGTATCTATGGCGAAGAAGTTATACAGATTTTAGAGTGGAATCAGTTCCTAGATATGTTCAACGCAAAATATTGTCCGATCGACCAACAAGATAAGATGGAGGTTCAACTGATGCAGCTGACTCAGGGAACCAAAACTGTTGACGAATATGAGCATGAACTCTCGCGACTATGCGGCTACTCATCGTATCAAGTAGCTACCGAAGAAAGAAAAATGAATAGATTCCGCGGAGGACTCAACCCAAGATACCGGCACCCGATGAGCGCGATAAAGTATAAGTCCTATCTGGAAATGGTGGAAGCGGCCAGACAGATCGAGAGGGGATACCTAGAATATGGCGATCAGCTTTATGCTCCATCAGCTAATCCAACATGTCCTTCTCCTCCGAAGAAACAGAGATTCGGTAGATTCTTTAAGCCAAATAAGTCTCAGTCTCAGCAATCTCAGCAGTATAGTTCACAGCCGAAAGCCCAAGCGTATTCACTAACGAACGAGCCGCGATTCTACAAAAGACGCAGAAAGTCACACATGGGACTATGTAATACAGATGACGTCACATGCTTTGCTTGCAACAGAATCGGTCATAGTAGTGAAGAGTGCCCACAGTAGGGACGTGGATGTGCAAAGTGCGGGGAAATAGGACATTATATGTACCAGTGTCGAAGCGGACAACGATTTCAATCACAGTCGTCAGCTGGAGGATGTACGATGAAGAGTTCAGCTGCTACTCCGACCGCAAGGACTCGAGCTTTTCAAATAACAGCCGAGGAAGCAAAAGAAACACCTGACGTGGTTACCGGTACGTTCCTACTTAACTCAATTCCTGCTCGCGTATTATTCAATTCCGGTGCTAGTCGTTCTTTCATATCAACATCTTTTGCACAAAGATTATATAAATCTCCATCGAAGCTTCCCGTAGTACTTGACATTGAGACAGCCAGTAACAACTATGTTTTGGCTGATTCTGTTTACCGTAACTGCACTCTACTTGTCAACAACATCGTATTCAACCTCGACCTTATCCAGATTCCGTTGAAAGAGTTTGACGTCATCATCGGCATGGACTGGCTAATGAATAACGAGGCTACGATCGTCTGCAATCGGCGAATCATCAGAATTAGGTCTTCAGACGGCCGAGTATTGGAAATCAAAGGCGAGAAGTGAAAAGGTGATCACTGCTTCATTTCTGTTGATAAAGCGTATAAGTATCTATCTAAGGGTCACGAATCGTATTTATGCTACGTCTCATCTGAATCTAACTCTGAAGACCAAAAGAAATCTTTATCCGATATCCCTATCGTCTGTGAGTTCCCAGATGTATTTCCTGATGATATTTCTGGAGTGCCACCGGAACGTCAAGTTGAGTTCGGTATTGACTTGGTTCCTGGTGCGGCTCCCTACAGACTTGCACCTGCAGAAATGCAGGAAATGTCAAAACAATTACAAGAGCTGTTAGAAAAGGGATTTATCCGACCAAGTTCATCTCCATGGGGTGCACCTGTCTTATTTGTCAAGAAGAAAGACGGAACTTTCCGTATGTGCATCGACTACCGCGAGTTGAACAAAGTTACTATAAAGAATAAATATCCTCTGCCCAGAATTGATGATTTATTTGATCAGCTACAAGGAGCCAGCTACTTCTCGAAAATCGATCTTCGTTCTGGGTATCATCAATTAAAAGTCAAAGATGAGGATGTTCCAAAGACAGCCTTCCGAACAAGATACGGTCATTACGAATTTCTCGTGATGCCGTTCGGCTTAACAAATGCACCAGCGGCGTTCATGGACCTCATGAATCGCGTGTGCAGACCGATGCTGGATAAGTCAGTTATCGTATTCATAGACGATATTCTGATTTACTCCAAAACGGAGGCTGATCATGCTATTCATTTGCGGCAATTGCTAGAGTTACTGAGAAAAGAAAGACTCTATGCAAAATTTTCTAAGTGCGAATTCTGGCTCAGACAGGTATAACTTTACATTGTCTTGAGCTATTCCTTAAGCGTTCTTTGATTGAACAAAACTTGAAATTCTACTTTGTTGCTTTTATAGATTCAATTCCTTGGCCATGTTGTTTCTGGAGAAGGTATTTCCGTTGATCCGTCTAAAGTCGAGGCCGTTCAAAAATGGCAAATGCCTCGCAATGCCTCTGAGATCCGAAGTTTCCTTGGATTGGCCGGTTACTATCGGCGATTCATAAAAGACTTCTCAAAGATTGTTGTGCCACTTACGATGTTAACACGAAAGAATACACCTTTCGTGTGGGCTGATAAACAGCAAGAGGCATTTGAAACTCTGAAGCAAAAGCTTATTCAAGTGCCGATCCTAGCCTTACCAGAAGGCAATGATGATTTTGTCGTTTACAGCGACGCATCTGGTACTGGCTTAGGATGTGTTCTAATGCAAAGGGGAAAAGTCATTGCCTATGCTTCAAGGCAATTGAAAGACTACGAGAAAAGTGCACCAACTCATGATCTTGAGTTGGCTGCCGTTACCTTTGCTCTAAAAATCTGGCGTCATTATCTTTATGGGACTCGGTGTCAGCTTTACACCGATCATAAGAGTCTCAAACATCTTTTTACTCAGAAGGATCTGAATATGAAACAGCGACGGTCCTTGGAGCTTATCAAGGACTATGATTGCGAGATCCTATATCATCCCGACAAAGCTAATGTTGTCGCGGATGCTTTGAGTAGAAAAGTTTATCCAGAAAAGTGTTGCTATGCCCTAACTCCGATTATATTCTCTTCTGATCTTATTGAAGACATCCGAGTTGCTCAAGCTGAAGCACTAAAAGAAGAGAATCTTTGTTTTGAAAATCTTAAAGGGCAGCTACAATTTCTAACTCTGATACCATCCTGTGAAGACCACCCCTTACGGGGCAGTTCTCACTAGTCTAGGTCCCACATCATGCAATACGATATCAATCAAACTAAGATAGAGTAATTTTAGATGCGGAATTATAAATTACAGTACAAGCTATTAAGATATAAGTTTAATTTATAAACTTAATCTGTATTAAACTTAAATCTTAATAGCTTGTACTGTAATTTATAATTTCGCATCTAAAATTACTCTATCTTAGTTTGATTGATATCGTATTGCATGATGTGGGACCTAGACTAGTGAGAACTGCGCCGTAAGGGGTGGTCTTCACAGATTTGTCTCTGAATCAATGTTTGTTTTGATAACACCACAATGATATGTCAAGTCAGTGTAATAGTGATTTTATGTCAGTAGTTGTTTAAAGCTTAAATTCTAGAAATTAAATGAAATGGTACTGAATTCGGACCACATCCGAATTCGGATGGTCCGAATTGAGCTTTGGTCTGAAATGGGGTAGGTCCGAAATAGGTTGGGGTCCAAATTAGGCAGTGTCCGAATTAGGACATTGATCCGAACTGGGATGAGTCCGGATTGGGTCTTTGGTCCGAACCGAGTTCATCGGTCCGAGTTCATACTTAAATGATTTCCAGATTTTCATTTTTGACCATTTTTGCATGTTTTGAGTCTAATATTGGATATATGAGCTTAGTATTACTATTTTAACACTTTATTCTTTAAAATGCAACCAAAATATACCAAATTAGTCCCATTATGATCGAAATTAACTTAAATTGACATAATAATCCATTAATCCAATAATTGAGTTCTTAAAATTGTAAATTACAAATAATTGAAAAGTAGGGATGTCACACAATCAGTCGGAGCTTTGATATATCAAATTCAACAGCAACTCTACTCTAATTCACAAAATTCTGATGATTTCTCAACATATTTAACCAAATTGTCAAAAATTTGGGATGAATTGAGAATTTTACTGGATTTACTAAATTGTTCATGTGGAGCTGCTTTTTAACTCACCAAATACCTTGAAGATCACCGTCTAATTTGTAACATCCTCGGATTTATTTTTGATGTATTTTGATTAATTAGGTGGAAAGTTATGTATTTAAGTTGAATTTGGGCGATTATTATGCATATTGGATATTTAGCAAAATTGTTGCTATTTTTAAGAAAATTGAACTCAGAATCAATTTTGTGGAAAATTAAGATTATAAAAGTTATTTATGACAATTCTAAGATTAAATCAGTATTTTATGGAACCGGTTAGCTCGAGTGGTGAAATGTGCAAAAATGACGAAAATAGTATATAAAGGGCAATAGGCTTCATTTTCTAGTTTACACTCTCTCTCTACTCTATCTCTCTAGAAATTTTATCTCTACATCTCTCTAAGATAAATCACAAACCGACCGTCGGATTTTCGAGAATTATACGTCATCGGAAAGATATCGAGGAGTACAACAACAATCTACAAACGGATTTCAGATTTCATACGAATTGAGGTAAGAATCGAACCTTTTAAGTTATGGTTTTGGTTTTGAAGAACAGGAATCTCGAATCTATCATTTTATGCAAATTTAAGTTTGTTTTGCTTGAAATGTTGCTGGATTATGATACTATATGCATAGTAGAATCGAATATATGCATCATACATGATATAACACTGATTTTAGGCCTTAGAAATGAAGGATTTAAGTTGAAATGATGAACAGACTCGAATATGTCAAGAACAGAGTCGAAATGTAAGAACAGACTCGAGTTTGGTGCTAGATTCGAAGGTGTACCATCAGATTCTAAGGTGGTGTTCGAATCTGATGTTAGATTCGAAGGAGTATTCGAATCTGACAAGGGGGTTTCGAATCTGATGTACAAGGTTCGAATCTGATGCTTGATTTCGAATCTGACCCATTAAATTCGAGTTTAATGCCTAAAATTGAGAATACTTCTTTCTAGGCTTGTGTATTTTGAATGAAACTCATAAACAACACATAAAATGTCATGTGTTATATAAAGAACAATGTATGAACATGAAATGGGTACAAACTTAGTTATAGTTCGAATTTGGATATAAACCCGAAATGGGGAAAAATATCGTCAAATTTACGAAACTTGATTATTATGGAATTAAATGGTTAATGATACAAGGAATTGTTGTAATTGATAATAACAGGTCCCTTGTGGTGTTGTTTAACCCACAGTGGGGTACTTGGTGGATCCGGTTGAAAGCCCGAAGAGAAATAATAATTGGATAAGAGTTTAAATTACGCACCCACTGTGAGTACATATGATTTCGCATGTTTATATCTGCTTATTGATTGCTTTTGCTTACTGAGACATGTTGCTTCATTATTCGTTTGGAATTCTACTAACTTGCGTAAATTTTTGGATGCACATTCCTATTTGATGCATGTCCGTTCGTTTGTTGTGCATCTATGATGGACCTGCGGGTCGCATCTGTTACTCCGATGTTACTGCTCTATAAGACGCTGGAGCTGATCCCTCCAGGTCCGTAGGCAGTATGTCATCCCCGGTGTTATGTTGGTCTCAGTAGTGTATTAAAAGACGAGTTGCGGGCTCGTAGAGCGACGGCTCTTGTGTGGTCGTACTTTGTGTACGTGGAGAGTGCACGACGTGCGTCGTCGGTGCTACTCTTGTAGGCATCATAAGGATTTATAAAATGCGTAATCTGTGTATTCACTAAGCATTCGCTTACCCCTCAGTTGACTTTATTTTACAGGAAAGGGAAAGTCTGCGGCCGGACCTTCTAGTTAGGTCATTTGGAAGATTTGGGAGACTCATCACTATTCCATCGGTAATTTATGTTATGAAATGATGTTGTAATATTCGGGATGATTGTAATAATTACATGGGTGTGTAGACTTAGACCTGGTACCTTATAGCACCGTAGGGTGTTTAACACTGTTGCACTATTTCATTTATGTATATTAATGCTTCCGCACTTAATTTAGGTTTTCAGATCATTATGTTTTGTATGTTGGTGATTAATCCTGGGTGATTTGTGATTGGTGGTTGTTGTGGCAAGGGTGTCACACGAGATGGTATCAGAGCAGTTGTTTGAGATTCAAGTGTCCGTGAGGTCTTGATCTCAAACATTAGGTGATGATATGTAGTGATACTAAGTAATGATCTGAACTAAGATAGGTTATGATCTAGTAATTTTAAGAAATTGACTATCATACGGGACAAATGAATGGTGTCTTTAAATTTATGACATGTTACTAAACAAGTTATATGTTTATATTTTCAGAACATGTCTGGAGGAATGACACCTGAGGAAGCCAGAGAGATGATGCTAGCCATGATGGCTGAGCAGAATCGAATGATTCAAGAACAGTTTCGGGCTCGAGATGAGGCCGATGCTAAAAGAAGAGAGGAAAAGAGAAAGAATAAGGAGAAGGAAGGGGGTAACAATGAGGAACAAGATGACAACACTGGGTCATCTAACAAACCCCGAGGTTGTCGTTTTAAGGACTTTAAAGGAAATGGGGCTGTGGAGTTTAATGGACTAGGAGATGCTGTTGCCGCGCTGGAATGGATAACAGCAACTGAACGAACATTCCGAATCAGCGACTGTGCTGAGAAGGACATGGTTCGCTATGCTACTGCTATGTTCACTAATGATGCAATTATGTGGTGGAATGCCATGGTGAACGCTTTGACATTGGAGAAGATTTCTGTTATGACTTGGGCTGAGTTCAAGGATCTGTTCACTCAGCAGTACTGTCCGGTTGATGAGCGCCGGAGGTTGGAAGCAAAGTTCATGGCACTGGTACAGGGGACTAAGACGGTGTCCCAATATGCTGTGGAGTTCACGAGGTTAAGTCTGTTCGCACCTCATCAGGTGGACACTGAAGAGAGGAAAGTGACCAGGTTCGAGGCTGGTCTTGACATTGAAATAAGGAGGGTTATGAGCAACGTCCGCTACCCTACATTTGCTGGCTTACTTGAGGCTGCCAGAAATGTAGAGCAGATTCTAATCATGTCGGGCTATACTACTGGGTCTGCTGCTGCTTCCACCAACCCAACACAGCCGTCGCCGCCGAAGCGCCAGCGCGAGGGAGGATATTCTGGTTCTTCCCGGTCTTCACAGTACTCACCTCAGCAGTCGTATCGTCGACCATCTGGTTTTTCCGATCGTGGTCGTGCTCGTGCCTACTCCATCAACACCGAGCCGCGATATTGTAATAGGTGTCACTTAGAACACTTCGGCAAATGCACCAATGGACGTGCTTGTTTTTGTTGTGGTGAGTTGGGCCATTATCAGAGTGATTGCCCCAGGAAGGGAGATGCTTGCCATAAGTGTGGTGTACTGGGACACTACAGTAGGAATTGCAGAAAGTACGATCCAGCTGCTGCTGCTCCATCTACAACACGGTCTTCGGGAGGTTCAAGCGGTGGATCAGTTAACCGAGGTCGGGGTCAGTCTCAAAGGGCACCGGCTCGTGCTTTCCAGATAACTGCAGAGGAGGCTAGGGAAAATCCGGAGGTCGTCACGGGTACGTTTATAGTTAACTCTTTACCTGCAAGAGTGTTATTTGACTCGGGTGCCAATAGATCGTTTGTGTCTACTATGTTTGCTCAACAATTGTCTATGCCTCTATCAAAGTTATCTGCTGTACTAGATATTGAAACTGCTAGTAACACCTTAGTAAAAGTAGATCATGTCTACCGTAACTGCACATTAGTAATTGAAGATGTAGTCTTCAATTTGGACTTGATCCCTATAGAATTCAGTGAATTCGATGTAATAATCGGGATGGATTGGTTAATAGAGAATGAAGCCCAGATAGTGTGTAAGAGCCGAATGATTAAGATAACTACTCCGGAGGGGCGTGAGATTTGTATATACGGGGATAGGAGAAGTGGGGATCTGTGCTTACTGACCATTGCAAAAGCTCGAAAGCTTGTTGCAAAGGGGTGTGACGCGTACCTGGCATATGCTATTGATGCCAAGGCTGTAAAGAGAACGTTGGCCGATGTGCCTGTTGTTTCACAGTTTCCGGATGTGTTTCCGGAAGACTTGTCTGGCGTGCCGCCTGAGAGACAAGTTGAATTTCGAATTGACCTGATCCCGGGAGCTGCACCGGTAGCTCGTTCTCCTTATCGCCTCGCCCCAACTGAGATGAAGGAAATGATGACACAACTGCAAGAATTGTTGGATAAGGGCTTCATTCGGCCGAGTTCATCGCCATGGGGAGCTCCGGTATTGTTTGTAAAGAAGAAGGACGGCACGATGAGGATGTGCATAGATTATCGGGAACTGAACAAGTTGACGATTAAGAACAAGTATCCTTTACCGAGGATAGACGACTTGTTTGATCAGTTACATGGGGCTAGTGTATTTTCTAAGATTGATCTGAGGTCGGGATATCATCAATTGAAGGTTCGAGAGGAAGATGTGCCAAAGACAGCATTCAGGACTCGGTATGGACATTACGAGTTCCTGGTAATGCCTTTCGGATTAACTAACGCCCCAGCTGTCTTTATGGATTTAATGAATAGAGTTTGCAGACCGATGTTGGATAAATCGGTAATTGTGTTTATCGATGATATTCTAGTGTACTCTAAGTCTGAAGCTGAACATCCTGAACATCTGAGAGAACTGTTGGGATTATTAAGGAAAGAAAAGTTGTACGCCAAATTCTCAAAGTGCGAGTTTTGGCTACAACAGATACAGTTTTTAGGGCATGTAATTTCTGGAGCCGGGATTTCGGTAGATCCGGCTAAGGTTGAAGCAATAAAGAACTGGGAGCCGCCGTGTTCAGCTACTGAGGTTAGAAGTTTTCTGGGGTTGGCAGGATACTATCGGAGATTTATCAAAGATTTTTCTAAGGTTGCAGTTCCTTTGACTGCTTTAACGAAGAAGAATGCGCCTTTTGTTTGGGAGACTGTGCAGCAAGAGGCGTTTGACGTTTTAAAGAAGACTTTGAGTGAAGCACCGATACTTGCTTTACCGGAAGGTAATGAGGACTTCGTGGTGTATACCGATGCTTCAAGGTTGGGATTAGGTGCTGTATTGATGCAGCGTGGGAAGGTTATAGCGTATGCTTCAAGACAGTTGAAGCAGCATGAGAAGAATTATTCGACTCATGATCTCGAGTTAACTGCGGTAACATTCGCATTGAAGTTATGGAGGCATTATCTTTACGGGACTAAGTGCCAATTATACACGGACCATAAGAGTTTGAAATATATTTTCAGTCAGAAGGAGCTCAATATGAGGCAGAGACGATCAATGGAGCTAATAAAGGATTATGATTGTGAAATCCTTTATCACCCCGGAAAGGCTAATGTAGTAGCCGATGCCTTGAGCCGGAAAGCGTATGCTAAAGATTTCTGTTATATGATGACGTCTACAATGCTGACCTCCACGATAATTGATGATGTCAAGGCCGCTCAGGAAGAAGCCTTGAAAGATGAAAATATTGGTGCTGAGGATATTAAAGTACAAGTTAAGAACATGGAAACAAGTGAGTCGGGATTGAAAGGAATTTATGGAAGAATTTGGGTGCCGAAATATGGTGGTATGAGAAATGTGATCGTTGAGGAGGCACATCAATCTAAGTTTTCTGTACATCCCGGGAGCACAAAGATGTACAACGACCTAAAGGCAGACTTTTGGTGGCCGGGATTGAAAAAGGACATAGGGCAGTATGTTGAACGATGTAGGACTTGCAGGTTGGTAAAGGCTGAGCATCAACAACCTTATGGCAGTCTGCAACCGCTTCCCATTCCGGAATGGAAGTGGGAGCACATTACCATGGATTTTGTTACAAAACTGCCGAAGACTAGGCGTCAACATGATGCAGTGTGGGTAATAGTTGATAGATTAACTAAGTCGGCTCATTTCATACCGATTCGTGAAAGTTATTCGTTGGAGAAATTAGCTCAAATTTACATGAACGAGATTGTTTCTAGGCATGGAGTGCCTAAGTCTATTGTATCGGATCGGGATAGCCGATTTACTTCGAATTTTTGGTCGGCACTGCAAGAAGGGTTAGGAACAAGGATAGCAATGAGTACAGCTTACCGCCCGCAAACTGATGGTCAGAGTGAGCGAACCATCTTAACACTTGAAGACATGATGAAATCGTGTGTGTTAGATCTCGGTGGCAATTGGGACGATCACCTGCCACTTATAGAGTTTTCGTATAACAACAGCTACCATGCTACGATCAAGAAAGCTCCGTTCGAGGCTTTGTATGGAAGGAAATGTAGGACTCCTACATGTTGGAGAGAAACGGGTGAAACACCAATCGCTGGGCCGGCCTTACTTCAGGAAACAAACGAGAAGATACAGTTGATTAGGCAGAACATGAAGGCGGCCCAGGATCGTCAGAAAAGTTACTATGATCGGAGGCACAAGCCGATCAATTTTGAAGTGAATGACTGGGTCTATTTGAAAGTATCACCCATGAGGGGTGTTACTCGTTTTGTTAAGAGGGGCAAATTGGCTCCGAGATTTGTCGGACCCTTTAAAATTGTTGAAAAAGTTGGAAATCAGTCATATCGATTAGAATTGCCTGAAGGGATGTCGGGCGTACATCCAGTATTTCACGTTGGGAATCTTCGAAAATCGTTTAACACTGGAAACGAGGATTGGGCCGACCATACTGAACTGCAAGTTGATGAAAGGCTCCGGTATGTAGAAGAGCCGGAGTGTGTACTGGATACTAAGTTGAAGAAATTAAGGAGCAAGGAGATAGAAATGGTTCTTATACGCTGGAAGCATCATAAAGGAGCAAATCATACATGGGAAGCTAAGTCGGAAATGTTAAGAAAGTATCCGAAGTTGTTTGAGTCCGAGTAACTTCGAGGACGAAGTTGAGCGTGGTGGAGCCCATGCTGTAACATCCTCGGATTTATTTTTGATGTATTTTGATTAATTAGGTGGAAAGTTATGTATTTAAGTTGAATTTGGGCGATTATTATGCATATTGGATATTTAGCAAAATTGTTGCTATTTTTAAGAAAATTGAACTCAGAATCAATTTTGTGGAAAATTAAGATTATAAAAGTTATTTATGACAATTCTAAGATTAAATCAGTATTTTATGGAACCGGTTAGCTCGAGTGGTGAAATGTGCAAAAATGACGAAAATAGTATATAAAGGGCAATAGGCTTCATTTTCTAGTTTACACTCTCTCTCTACTCTATCTCTCTAGAAATTTTCTCTCTACATCTCTCTAAGATAAATCACAAACCGACCGTCGGATTTTCGAGAATTATACGTCATCGGAAAGATATCGAGGAGTACAACAACAATCTACAAACGGATTTCAGATTTCATACGAATTGAGGTAAGAATCGAACCTTTTAAGTTATGGTTTTGGTTTTGAAGAACAGGAATCTCGAATCTATCATTTTATGCAAATTTAAGTTTGTTTTGCTTGAAATGTTGCTGGATTATGATACTATATGCATAGTAGAATCGAATATATGCATCATACATGATATAACACTGATTTTAGGCCTTAGAAATGAAGGATTTAAGTTGAAATGATGAACAGACTCGAATATGTCAAGAACAGAGTCGAAATGTAAGAACAGACTCGAGTTTGGTGCTAGATTCGAAGGTGTACCATCAGATTCTAAGGTGGTGTTCGAATCTGATGTTAGATTCGAAGGAGTATTCGAATCTGACAAGGGGGTTTCGAATCTGATGTACAAGGTTCGAATCTGATGCTTGATTTCGAATCTGACCCATTAAATTCGAGTTTAATGCCTAAAATTGAGAATACTACTTTCTAGGCTTGTGTATTTTGAATGAAACTCATAAACAACACATAAAATGTCATGTGTTATATAAAGAACAATGTATGAACATGAAATGGGTACAAACTTAGTTATAGTTCGAATTTGGATATAAACCCGAAATGGGGAAAAATATCGTCAAATTTACGAAACTTGATTATTATGGAATTAAATGGTTAATGATACAAGGAATTTTTGTAATTGATAATAACAGGTCCCTTGTGGTGTTGTTTAACCCACAGTGGGGTACTTGGTGGATCCGGTTGAAAGCCCGAAGAGAAATAATAATTGGATAAGAGTTTAAATTACGCACCCACTGTGAGTACATATGATTTCGCATGTTTATATCTGCTTATTGATTGCTTTTGCTTACTGAGACATGTTGCTTCATTATTCGTTTGGAATTCTACTAACTTGCGTAAATTTTGGATGCACATTCCTATTTGATGCATGTCCGTTCGTTTGTTGTGCATCTATGATGGACCTGCGGGTCGCATCTGTTACTCCGATGTTACTGCTCTATAAGACGCTGGAGCTGATCCCTCCAGGTCCGTAGGCAGTATGTCATCCCCGGTGTTATGTTGGTCTCAGTAGTGTATTAAAAGACGAGTTGCGGGCTCGTAGAGCGACGGCTCTTGTGTGGTCGTACTTTGTGTACGTGGAGAGTGCACGACGTGCGTCGTCGGTGCTACTCTTGTAGGCATCATAAGGATTTATAAAATGCGTAATCTGTGTATTCACTAAGCATTCGCTTACCCCTCAGTTGACTTTATTTTACAGGAAAGGGAAAGTCTGCGGCCGGACCTTCTAGTTAGGTCATTTGGAAGATTTGGGAGACTCATCACTATTCCATCGGTAATTTATGTTATGAAATGATGTTGTAATATTCGGGATGATTGTAATAATTACATGGGTGTGTAGACTTAGACCTGGTACCTTATAGCACCGTAGGGTGTTTAACACTGTTGCACTATTTCATTTATGTATATTAATGCTTCCGCACTTAATTTAGGTTTTCAGATCATTATGTTTTGTATGTTGGTGATTAATCCTGGGTGATTTGTGATTGGTGGTTGTTGTGGCAAGGGTGTCACATAATTCAACTCCTCATGGGATTACACGACTCGTACAAACCTATTAGGGCTCGATTTCTTATGATGAAACCATTACCTTCTGTTTCCAGTGCATATTCCATCATTATTCAGGAAGAACGTCAAAGATAAATCACCATTTCTCATCCTGTTCTCGGCACTGAAAACATTGCTATGCAAGAACAGTTTCAACAACTTGTTGAACTCATCAATAATAATAAGTCAAATGTCTCTGTTACACCCTACTTTTACAACTAATGCCACATAGGACTTATAGTCCACGTCATCTAATCATAGGCGACATCATGAAGGGTAAACAGCTAATTAACTACTTAGCATCGTTATCAAGCATAAAGTAACGACGAGACGGGAACCAACCCCCGTCGATAACGTCAGTCAACCACAACATGAGTATAGGTTACAATCATCCAACATGTCACTGGCTGATAAGCCAAACCACAAAATATCAAGACTACTTACAAAAGTAGTCACTAACTACTGTCCACGTGGCGGGTCTCGACTACTGCCCGTTGTATCCCTAGCCTCAGTCCTCGTACCTGAGGCCTCTCTACTCTGCGTACCACAATAGTACGCGTAATCCAACAGGACCTCTGAGTTGGGAATGACCCAACAGGCCTCTCTACTCTGCGTACCACAACAGTACGCGTAATCCACGTGCTCTACTCTGTGCTAACGAGTGTCAACATATAAAAGGATCCGCACTTGTAACACCCGCTAATTTTGAGGTAATTAACTTATTTTGGGTCGTTTAATTTAATATTTAATTGCATAGTTTTTAAGAATTAATGATAAATACATATTTATAGGTGGTTGAAAAAAAAATTAAAAAAAAAAGGTGAAAGGAGGTGGTTATAACAGAAAGTGGGTTTTGGGTTTTCATTCTTCATTCTCCATCAGAAAAAAAAAACACACACACGTTCACACACTAGAATTTTGGAGTTGGAAGTTGAATGCTGGAAATTAGGAGAATATCATCACTGTAATCATACCCTTCATCTCTTCAAACATCATTAATTGAGGTAAATACTAATCCTATCAATCTTTAGTTTTCGGTATCGGAGGTTATTTGTAGATTTTGGTAATATAAATGTGTTTTTAATGAGATTAGAAATGATTTATGAAACTGAAAATGAACTATTATCTGTAAAAAAAATAATTTATCACTTTCTTCATATTTAAGTTTAAAAACTTCATGTGAGCCTTAATGGTGATTTTGTGGGTGCACTAATTGAATTCGAAAATTTAAGTTGTAATGTTTAAAATATGACTAAAAACAAGTTTTGAATGTTATTTGGTGATTAAAATCAGACATACAACCAATAGATTTATCATTCCAAAATACTTGGAGATTTAAGAATTATTATTTGAGTTGAACTTTCATAAAATTGAAATAGGAATTAATAGATAGAATAAAATATTCCATATGTAAAATACTCTAATTGTTCTAATTAAGTTGGTGCAATTTCAATTAATAATTTTTATCATAGTTGGTGTTATAATTAGAGTTAAATTATTAGGTTAATTTATAAAATTGCTTTATTAATGTAACAAATAATAAATCATATTGTGTAGAAAAGTACAGATTTATTATTAATGAAGGGTTTTGTAAACATTAACAAATAAATCGAAATTTAACGACTTAATCCCTTAGTTTTAATTAATAGAATTGATAACGGCTTTAGTTACTTCTAGAATTAAGAATATTGATAAATAGGCAATATACTTTGTTATGAGGACTTTAGTGATTCGGTTGAGACGTGTGGTTCTCAGTAGTATTTTCAGTTGAAATCGAGTTGTCGCTGGCGAGTACGGATTGCAGGCACTGTGAGTAATTGATTTAATTTCGCAAATGATCATAAATGATATGCTTGCACTGGATATCTCTTTCGTTTCTATTGCCATGATTATTCTTTAACTACCATGCTTAGCCTTGAATGTTGTTATTTATTTCGTTGCCTTGAGCCGATATCTGTGAACCCTTTCCCCAGTATGCATACTGTGTATTATGTGGATTAAGCGAGGTTGATGTGTGCTTCCGAGTTGTATGGCGGGCGAGCCGAATGTTTTGTACACGTGCTAACCGAGCGAGTCGTACGCCGTGTACTTGTTATCGGGCGAGCCGGTAACAATACCTATTCGTGCATGCTAAATCGAGCGAGTCGTAATGCTACACATGTTGAATTTGAGCTGATATTTGTGTTGAACATGTTATATATGTTTGTCTGTGCTTTTAAATCTGTTACTCGCTAGGCGACGGCTTACCCTGGTTGTGGGGGCAAATTTTCAGGTTTAGCTGATAAGGGAAAGGCGCCAGCTTCAGGATCTAGAGTTTGAGCATTTATGGTATCAGAATGACTTCCGCATTTACTCTGATTTATATTTTGTACTTGGGATGGGTAGATCCCTAGACTTTCAATTTGGTTGTAATAATTAGATGTTATATTTTAGCGCGCTCTGAATGTGGTGGTTTTTAGTTTATTTACGTGTTTAAAATTGAAGTTGAGATGCGAACGCTTTATTTTATTACTTCGAGGATTATGTTGCAGAATTATAGTAAAAGCGCCGCGTTATTAGAACGGGGCGTTTCAGCACTGGCACCGGATAATGAACGATAAAGTAAGTAACTCACCTGAAGCACGACTATAACCTCGCTATCAACGTCGGTCTCTACAATCGTCAGGCTTAGCTACGAATCCTGGCAACAATAAATACAACTATATTGTAACGACTAGCTACAGAACCCAGAACAACTATACTACTAAATTCATAGACTCAACATCAATCAACGGACAGGTTCCACGAGCGCGGCGTGGTGGCGCGGCCACGATCGCAGTCGCTGTCGCGGTCTGGCAGCGCGGTCGCGATCTCACCGCCAGCGATCACCCCAACCGACTCACCCTGATCGCGGTCGCGACCAAGGGAGCGCGGTCGCGCTGCGATGACGAACAGTGCAGGTTATGCTCTGTTATTATGCAGCCATAAAGGTTACTCTCCAACTCTATTTCTCGTGCTACAGGGGACATAATTCAACACCAAACTACTTTAGCTACTTAATACGACAATTCAACTCATTAGGTTCGAATCACTAACCTTAATCTACTTTTCTTCTTGAGTTTGAGACCCCAACTTGGAGAAGATTGGAGCTTGAAGCTTCCTGGCTGTGGCTGCTATTTGTTCCCTTCTTCTCTCTTTCTCTGATCAGCTAGAACACACACACACACATATGTCCCTTGAAGTTGCAAGAATGAAGGAAAAGGAACCATTAACTGATATATATACGTTTTGGGTCCGAAACCCAATTAAAACGGGTACGATACTCATTAATCACTGTGTAAACACCCGTTAATCCAATTAATATCAAATCAACAATTCGGGTTTAGAATGTTAATTAAGTCATTAAAACAACCACAAACCCATAATTACTACTAAACCGGTTATTATCTCAACCGATTAAAATTACACGTACCTGCTACTAGATTCTGGATGTTACAGTCTCTTCCCCAGTTAGTCATGTCAACTTAATAATCACTAATGGGGCAATGATGAAAGACGGTAAATCCTTCTCATTTAAACATCTTGTGACAAATGCTAATACACATTCTGTTTTATTAAGAAATCATCATTTCTAGATCATTGATTCAGGAGCTACTGATCACATGTGCTCTAATAAGGATTTGTTCTCTTCTCTTACTGAATTCATTCAGCCTCATTCAATTGGTCTGCCTAATGGACAAAACACTTTTGTTTCATTATTTGGTGATGTAAAACTTCACAATTCCATTACATTTCATAATGTCTTGTACGTTCCATGTTTCAAGTATAATCTCTTGTATGTTCCTAAACTTGTAGCACAGCTGAATACATTTATCATCCTCACTGATAAAGAGTGTCTCATGCATGACCCTTTGTCAAAGAATAAACTCTCTCTTGGAATTCTTGGGAAACGCATAAATGACTAGTATGTGTTTGACCAGAAAGAAATTAGCAACAATCTTTCATTTCAGTTTAATTTTTCAGCTTTGCAATTCTGTAACAATTCTTGTATAATGAATACTTTGATTCTTGTAATAAACCTTCTAATTCAATGACTGAGGCAATGCTTTGGCATAAACGGTTTGGACATTTATCTCTACATAAACTCAAGAAATTGCGTCTTTTGTCCTCAAATATTCATGATCATGGGATTGACACTTGTTTGATCTGTTCTGAAGCAAAACAACATAAAGTCTCCTTCCCAAAAAGTCATACCAATTCTCAACATATTTTTGATCTTGTTCATGTTGATATTTGGGGTCCTTATCGGCATACTACTTTTGATGGCCATAAATACTTTATTACCATAGTAGATGTTTCAGTAGATTTACATGGACACATTTGCTTCCTCACAAAAGCTATGCTATGTCCATAATAAAAGGCTTTGTTAATCTTGTCAAAACTCAATTTGGCACCTTGGTCAAAGTAGTTAGAAGTGACAATGCCTATGAACTTGTACCTAGCAAAGAGGGTGTAGATTTCTTTACTGAAGCATGCATCATTCATCAGAAATCTGTAACCTACAGAACTCAGCGGAATGACCTTGTTGAGAGGAAACACAAACACATACTGGAGATTGCCGGATCCCTTTATTTTCAGGCTGGACTTGTTCATGCTTTTTGGGGAGAATGCATCAAAACTGCTACTCATTTGATGAACAGAATGCCAACTAAGCATCTAAATATTAAAACTCTATATGGTGTTCTGTATAAAGAAAATCCAGATTTTTCTTATTTGAAAGCATTTGGTTGTTTGTGTTATGCTTCTCCTGTTCATTCCTCAGGTGATAAGTTCATGCCTAGAACTAACAAATGTATTTTTATGGGATATCCATGTGGTCAAAAGGCATACAAATTGTTGAATCTGTATACTAAACAACTCTTTGTATCAAGAGATGTTAAGTTCTTTGAAGATGTTTTTCCTTTACATCTTGCATCATCTCATGGGCAGTCCTCAAATCCTGATAGTTCTTATATACCACGATCAGCTTCTGATGATTTTTCTGATGATCTTAATACTCAAGTACCCACTACTCAACATTCTATGCCTGCTGCTCCCACTGCCTAACATTTTATGCTTGCTGCTCCTGTTTCTTTAAGACGTTCAACAAGAAATTCCAATATTCCTAGACATCTCAATGATTATGTCTGTAATCATTTAGATAGTAATGATTCTAGTTGCTTTCATACACTAACAAATTTTTGTATTGGCCCTTCTTATATTCATCAGAGTTGTTCAACGTTTGCTTTTCATGTTCATCTTGATCAACATGAACCAGCTTTTTACAATGAGGCAAAAGGACATCCAGAGTGGGAAAATGCTATGCAAAGTGAATTTCAAGCTCTAGAATCTAATCATACGTGGGACATTGTTAAACTTCCCAAAGGAAAAAGACCTCTTTCATGTCGTTGGGTTATAAAATCAAGTACAGGTCTAATGGCACAATTGAACGGTACAAAGCACGTTTAGTTGCGAAAGGGTTTACCCAAAAACAAGGAGTCAATTTATCACGAGACATTTTCTCCTGTTGTGAAGTTTGCTACTGTTCGAGCTCTTGTTTCTCTGGCTGTAAATAAAGGATGGAAAGTTCATCAATTTGATGTTAATAATGTTTTTTTGCATGGTGATCTGCATGAAGAAGTTTACATGAAAATCCCACCTGGTTTCTCTGTTTCATCACCAGCCTATGTTCGTCGATTACGTAAATCTTTATATGGGTTAAAACAAGCATCACGTCAATGGTATGCCAAGCTATCTGTCGCTTTGCAATCAAGAGGTTTTAAACGATCTCTAAATGATCATTCCTTGTTTCTTAAACATGTTGATGAAAGCATTGTTATAGCTGTAATTTACGTTGATGACATTCTGGTGACAGGGGACAACAATGAAGAAATATCTATCCTAAAACAGGTTCTGGATGACCAATTCAAGATTAAGGATTTGGGAT
>JAANYP010003327.1:47533-72533 GCA_020465985.1 Centrapalus pauciflorus | reverse complement strand
AAAAAACACGATGCATCTTCACCGTATTGCATCTCGGCTATAAAACACGATGCATATTCATTGGATTCATCACAAATCATCTTCATCAGATTCATCACTGTAAGGTCTACACAACATGGATCTATCTAGACGCGAGACCGTCAACGAGTGCGGAATCCTCGTTAACGGGTTGACGGAACACTCTCACTAGGAACACGGAGACTATCAACGAGCTGCACGAACTAACAAGAACGCACCTACTATAAGATTCTCTCCGAAACAACACTAAAACTTATGATAAACTCGAGATCGCCTTTTGCTTAATCTCTCTCGAATTCTGCAAAAAGTCTCTTAATGATTCGAGTTTATCCCTAATTATAGAGGCTAATTCGAGTCTGCCATGGGCTAAACTCGAATCAGGCCCAAGGCCCATTCGAGTTTGTCCCCTGGACACTCTCGAATCTACCTTAGATGTACATTCGAATCTGCCTAGGAACACATTCGAATTTGTCATAGATTCGAATGCCAATCCTTAGAGAATTCGAATTTACTATTTCACATATTTAACTTAGCATTGAAACTTATGTTTTTAACTTATGTTTGATTTTATCTTTGATCTTTATGTTTGAACTTCTTGTAATACGTTACATCAAGTTCAAACATACAACCAATAATAATTATCAAACATATATAAACATATATATCAAACACTTGCTAATACCACAATGTTGGATCACTTAGACTGCTATCGTCACACATGGTGTATCAACAGACTCCCCCTTGACGATAGCTTCTAACAATTCACACACTTGATTAAGTACTTTGTTTATTATTTATTCAAACTGCTGCCAGCAATATAAAAACCCTTCTCAATACATACTCTAACTACATTTTCATACTTTCTAGCCTCACTATCCATATGAGTGTCGCTTGAGATCTTATGAGCATGTATCTTCCATCACAGCTTCTCCCGTTTCACTCTCCACATACCACTAGTTTAGGTTTTTCATGACGTCCTGTGGCATTGGCTTGAGTGGTACCTTTCTCAGACATCTCACTGGTCTGTATTGTATTTTCATCCATGGACGCCCAGTCAGAGGATCAATTCGAGAATGGTTCATTACTCGTTTACCTATCCTCGGATTGAGACGTTCGAACTTCCTCGACCTTCCTTCTTTTCTTATGATCTTGGCAATAATTTCAGTGTAAGGATCGTTGCCGATATTGATTAGCTCCTTCCAAGCTAATGTGTAACATCCCAAATTTTAAGTACATGTAATTTGCAAATTTTAAGACTCAATTATTTGTATTAATGAAATATTATGTCAATTTAAGTTATTTTGATCCTTATATCAGTTAAGTAAGAAATTACGAAGTTGAGGGGTACAATATGCAATTGGGTCAAAATAGAAATAAAAAGGGGGAACCCTTTCATTTCCACCAACTCCACTCTCTCACTAGTCTCTCTCTCTACCGTATCCTCTCTCTATTCTCTCTCTCTCTCGGATTTCATTCAAGAAAAACACAAGAATTCAACAAATTAAGGTGCAAAAATCTGGAAACAAGTGATTTGAAAGGAACTATAACAGTTGCAACAAACGATTTAAGGTAACATTCATCCAAATTTACGATTTTTGATGTTTTTGGTTCGGTTTTGAAGTGAACCGATTTCTAAGATTTATATAGCAAATGTTGTGCATGTTGGAATTTATGATGGGAATGTTTAAATCGAGTGTTAGTGATGCAATGTACAAAATTTCAGAATCAGATTCCACCTCTAAGTATGAATTTGAGCTAAGTGTGTGTTTTAGTGTGTGTGTTCATCGAAATATGTAGAAAATGGACACAAATGGGTTGTTTTGGTACATAAATGTTATGATATAAGTTGAAATAGTGTATTTAAGTTCATATTTACAATTTTAGATACTCAAACATGCAAAAATGGTCAAAATATGATTTCTGGAAAATATTGAAAATTTTCTAAGTATGAACTCGGATGATGATCCATCCGAATTCGGATCCACCCATTTCAGACCATTACCTATTTCGGACCCCATACCCATTTCGGATCACCCAATTCGGATCCACCAATTTCGGACCAAATACAATCCGGATCCCAACCTAATTCGGACCCCATACCCAATTTCGGACCGGATACAATTCGGACCATCCGAATTCGGATGTGGTCCGAATTCTGACCCAATTACATTTAAAATTACAGAATACAATTTTTAAGCAATTACTGACACAAAATTCACTATTATACTTACATTACAGATCATTGTGGTGTTATCAAAACACACATTGATTCAGAGACAAGTCACACAATACCAACCACTGTGAGTAACAGATTGTCATTCGAACATTTATTGTTTTTGCATTCATGTTTATACATTCAATGGCATGTTCACATTGTTCATATACATCATTTGGCACTCGTACATGATTTGTTGTTATGATGCACACTCGTACTTGACATGTAATACACATGTAGCCAGCGTTCAATTGAAAGTGCATTTATTTACATCATGTTTGCACTGCATGATCATTACTTCACAATCTGATGCGACCTGGACTGGGGCTGACCACAGGCCACTGTCGGGACTGATCATCCCACTCGTTATCCCGTCAGGTTCGGCACATCGCCGATCAGCATTTGAACTGCCAACCCCATGCTAGCAATGCATGGTTTACACATACATTGAGGCTTACACTGCCTGTTTTCACATACATGGGGCTTACACTGCCCATGGTTAAGCATTGCTTGTAAAGAAATATTTGTTGTTTGCATAATCTGTTATCTCACTAAGCTTTAGCTTACAATTGACTCACCATGTTTACAGGCAAAGGCAAAAGTGTAGCAGGACCTTCTACTTAAGCAATATCAATTCAATATCCCGGAGACTTTAGAAGCTATTGGTACTCAGATAATGAGACTTGGGGCTGGGATATTATGACTTTTAAACAATTATGATGTTGTAATAGTTAGAATTAATCACTGTAGACATGTACTTTCATTGCTTTAGTGTGGATTTGCTTAACTCTGATTTAAGTATTCAATTTCAATTATCATATTATTTATTGGGTTGTTTGTTGATCCTGGTGATTTCAATTATAATATCAAAGCAAGAGGGTGTCACAGGTTTTGGTATCAGAGCATTAGTTTGAGGTTTCAAGTGTCCACGAGGACTTGGACTCAAACTTAGGTTATGATATTAGAATGGACTCCTAGGAAATGATCTGAACTAAGATAGGATTGACATGCACACGGGACACATAAAGGGTAACTGTAAACACTTAGGACTTACAAATAAATGTTCTAAATATAAGTTGTTATATTTCAGAACATGTCAGGAGACGATATGACTCCTCAACAAATGTTCCAGATGATGCAAGCTCTTATGGAACAGAATAATGAGCTACAATCCAAACGAATGGCTGAGCAGGCTCAGTCATTTGCTGACCAATTATGGGCCAGAGATGAGGCCGAAGCAAAACGTAAGGCTGACAAACGAAAGAACAAGGAGCAACAACAGGATGACCAAGAGGAAAGACAAGACACTGGGTCTTCTAACCGATCAAGGGGTTGCAGATTTAAGGACTTCAAAAGTAACGGGGCTGTTAGTTTTGATGGAACTGGAGATGCTGTGACTGCACTGGAATGGATCACCACCACTGAACGATCTTTCAGAATCAGCGACTGCGCTGACAAAGACATGGTCCGCTTTGCAACCGCTATGTTTGCAAGGGACGCGGTAATGTGGTGGGATGCAATGACACATGTGTTGACGATGGAGGTAGTGTCACACATGTCCTGGAGTGAATTCAAGGAAGTATTCTCCCAACAATACTGTCCTACTGATGAGAAGCGCCGTCTCGAGGCGAAGTTCCTGAACCTGACCCAAGGAACGAAAACGGTTACACAATATGCCGTCGAGTTCACCCGACTAAGCCTGTTCGCACCACATCAAGTCGACACAGAAGAAAGAAAGATAGCCCGGTTTGAGGCCGGACTAGACTATGAAATTCGCCGAACCATGAGTGGGGTTCGGTATACAACTTTTGCTGGTCTGCTAGAGGCTGCTTGGAATGTTGAGCAGATCGTCTTATTATCAGGATACGTCATAGGGTCAGCCGCCGCAGCACCGACTCAACCGTCGCCGCCAAAAAGGCAGCGGGAGACTGGATCATCTCGATTCTCTCCTCAATCCCATCAACAATCTTCATCACCCAAGAAGGGATGGGCCTTTTCGGCCAGTTCGGAACTGCGAGACTGCAGACGATGCAGAAAAGCGCACTCTGGAGAGTGCAAGACTCAAGACATGTACTGCTTCTGCTGTGGGCAGAAAGGCCATCACTGGGAGCATTGTCCTCGAAAAGACGATGCATGCTACAACTGCCATAGACTTGGCCATTTTTCAAGGGACTGCCCGAAACCCCCACGAGATCAAAGTGTTCAACAATCGGCAACAAGATCTTCTGCAGCTTCCACTGCTCGCAGGGATCAATCTCAAAGGGCTCCAACAAGGGCGTTCCAAATTACAGCTGAAGAAGCAAAGGATGACCCGGAGGTGGTCACTGGTACGTTCTATGTAAATTCTATTCCTGCACGTATACTGTTTGATTCCGGAGCCAATCGTTCATTTGTCTCCACTGCATTTGCTCGTCAATTCAATATGCCTACTTCCAAATTACGATTTGTACTTGATATAGAGACTGCTAGCAACATGTTAGTTAAAGCAGACAAAGTATATAGGAATTGCACTTTACTTGTAGAAGATGTAGTGTTCAACATAGACTTAATTCCCATGGAGTTCGGGGAATTCGATGTCATCGTAGGTATGGACTGGTTGGTTCACAACGAGGCCCAAATCGTTTGCAAGAAAAGGATGATTAAGATCACCACCCCCGAGGGCCGAGACATATGCATTTATGGAGATAGACACAAAGGCGACTTATGCCTTATTTAAATTGCAAAAGCCCGAAAGCACGTTGCCAAGGGTTGTTCTGCATACTTAGCCTACGCTGTCGATGCTAAGGCTGAAGTTCAATCTCCTTCTACCGTTCCAGTCGTTTCCGAATTTCCAGATGTCTTTCCAGAAGATATCTCGGGATTGCCACCTGACCGCCAAGTGGAATTCCGTATTGATCTCATTCCCGGAGCTGCTCTAATAGCAAAGGCTCCCTATCGCTTAGCTCCTGCGGAAATGCAGGAAATGATGAAGCAGTTACAGGAGTTACTTGACAAAGGCTTTATTCGCCCAAGTTCATCTCCTTGGGGAGCTCCTGTTCTGTTCGTCAAGAAGAAAGATGGCACATTACGTATGTGCATCGACTACCAAGAACTCAATAAAGTCACAATCAAGAACAAGTATCCGTTGCCCCGGATTGATGATCTCTTCGACCAGTTACAAGGCGCAAGCTACTTCTCGAAGATTGATCTTCGTTCGGGTTATCACCAACTCAAAGTACACCCAGATGACATTCCAAAGACGGCTTTTAGAACTCGTTACGGACACTACGAGTTTCTGGTAATGCCATTCGGTCTTACAAATGGGCCGGCTGCTTTCATGGATCTCATGAACAGAGTCTGCCGGCCAATACTCGACAAATCGGTCATCGTGTTCATCGATGACATTCTCATATATTCAAAGACCGAAGAGGATCATGCAGCACATCTGTGAGAATTACTAGAGTTGCTATGCAAAGAGCGACTTTATGCCAAATTCTTTAAGTGTGAATTCTGGTTGAGGCAGGTACGTCTCAACATCCCAAACGATTCATTGATCCTTACATTCACTTATGAACTCTTTGTTAACTTGTACCTACTCAATAATCAATTCAGATCCAATTCTTGGGGCACGTGATATCTGGTGCTGGGATTGCTGTTGATCCTGCAAAGATCGAAGCTATCCAGAACTGGGAATCACCTCGCAACGCCTCCGAGATTCGTATCTTTCTGGGATTGGCTGGCTACTACCGCCGATTCATCAAGGATTTCTCTAAAATCGCCGTTCCGCTTACAAAGCTTACTCGCAAGAACGCAACCTTCTTTTGGAAAGAAGAACAACATGTGGCTTTTGACAAACTGAAGAATTTGCTAAGTGAAGCACCAGTGTTAGCCCTGCCTGAAGGGAACGAAGACTTTGTAGTTTACACGGATGCATCAGGCATGGGATTGGGTGCTGTTCTGATGCAAAGAGGAAATGTGATAGCATACGCTTCTAGACAACTCAAACCACATGAGAAGGATTACTCTACACATGATCTGGAGCTAACTGCTGTGACTTTCGCTCTCAAGTTATGGAGACACTACTTGTATGGAACCAAGTGTCAGCTCTTCACCGACCACAAGAGTTTGAAGTACATATTCAGTCAGAAGGACTTGAATATGAGGCAAAGAATGTCAATGGAGCTGATCAAAGACTATGACTGCGAAATTCTATATCACCCGGGGAAGGCCAACGTAGTGGCCGATGCCCTAAGCAGAAAAGCATACTGCAAGGTGTATTGTTATGCCTTGACCTCCACGATACTGACTTCAACGATCATAGACGATGTAAGGGCTGCTCAGTTGCAGGCCTTAAAGGAGGAGAATGTAAAGGATGAGAATATCAGAATTCAGTTGCCATTAATGCAAGACGATGGAACTGGACTAAAAGGTGTTTACGGCAGAATTTGGGTTCCTAAGTTCGGGAACGTGCGAGAAGTAATACTTGAGGAAGCTCACCAGTCTAAGTTCTCGATTCATCCTGGTAGCACAAAGATGTACAACGACCTGAAAGCCGATTTCTGGTGGCCAGGATTGAAAAGAGATGTCGGTCAATATGTTGAAAGGTGCAGAACTTGTCGTCTAGTCAAAGCAGAACACCAACAACCCTATGGTAGTATGCAACCTCTTCCTATCCCGGAATGGAAGTGGGACCATATTACCATGGATTTCGTAACAAAGCTTCCCAAAACACGTCGTCAACATGATGCCATTTGGGTCATCGTTGACCGATTAACAAAATCTGCTCACTTCATTCCCATCCGAGAAACATATTCACTGGACCGCCTTGCCCAGATCTACTTGAATGAAATCGTCATTAGGCATGGTGTGCCTAAATCTATTGTCTCTGACCGAGACAGTAGATTCACTTCCAATTTCTGGGCTGCTTTACAAAACGGTCTTGGTACTCGTATCGCAGTGAGTACTGCCTATAGACCCCAATCTGACGGACAAAGTGAAAGAACAATCCTAACTCTAGAAGACATGCTCAGAGCGTGTGTCATGGATTTGGGTGGTAACTGGGACGATCACCTCCCATTGGTTGAATTCTCCTACAACAATAGTTACCATTCCACAATCAAGATGGCACCGTTCGAGTTCCTGTATGGCAGAAAATGTAGGACTCCAACCTGTTGGAGGCAAACAGGAGAAACTCCAATAGCTGGTCCTGCCTTACCATAAGAAACCAATGAAAAGATCCAACTCATTCGGCAATACATGAAAACGGCGCAAGATCGACAAAAGAATTATCACGATCGCCGTCATAAAGCGATAGAGTTTCAGAAGGATGATTGGGTCTACTTAAAAGTATCCCCAATGAAAGGTGTTACAAGATTCGTAAAGTGAGGAAAGTTATCGCCTCGATTCATAGGACCCTTCAAGATACTAGAAAGAGTTGGTAATCAGTCCTATCACTTGGACTTGCCGGAAGAATTGTCAAGTGTTCACCCGGTCTTCCATGTTGGTTACCTAAGAAAGAGTCTGGTGCCCGACAGGGAACCATGGACTGATCATTCGGCAATTAAGATTGACGAACGGCTAAGGTTCGTTGATGAGCCGGAGTGCATCTTGGAAACAAAAGTCAAGAAACTCCGTAACAAAGAAATCAGGATGGTGCTGGTCAAGTGGAAGCATCATCGGGGAGCTAATCATACTTGGGAATCGAAAGAAGACATGAAGACTAAGTACCCAAGTTTGTTTAGCGCAGCATGACTTCGCGGACGAAGTATAGGCGTGGTGGAGCCCATGCTGTAACATCCCAAATTTTAAGTACATGTAATTTGCAAATTTTAAAACTCAATTATTTGTATTAATGAAATATTATGTCAATTTAAGTTATTTTGATCCTTATATCAGTTAAGTAAGAAATTACGAAGTTGAGGGGTACAATATGCAATTGGGTCAAAATAGAAATAAAAAGGGGGAACCCTTTCATTTCCACCAACTCCACTCTCTCACTACTCTCTCTCTCTCTACCGTATCCTCTCTCTATTCTCTCTCTCTCGGATTTCATTCAAGAAAAACACAAGAATTCAACAAATTAAGGTGCAAAAATCTGGAAACAAGTGATTTGAAAGGAACTATAACAGTTGCAACAAACGATTTAAGGTAACATTCATCCAAATTTACGATTTTTGATGTTTTTGGTTTGGTTTTGAAGTGAACCGATTTCTAAGATTTATATAGCAAATGTTATGCATGTTGGAATTTATGATGGGAATGTTTAAATCGAGTGTTAGTGATGCAATGTACAAAATTTCAGAATCAGATTCCACCTCTAAGTATGAATTTGAGCTAAGTGTGTGTTTTAGTGTGTGTGTTCATCGAAATATGTAGAAAATGGACACAAATGGGTTGTTTTTGGTACATAAATGTTATGATATAAGTTGAAATAGTGTATTTAAGTTCATATTTACAATTTTAGATACTCAAACATGCAAAAATGGTCAAAATATGATTTCTGGAAAATATTGGAAATTTTCTAAGTATGAACTCGGATGATGATCCATCCGAATTCGGATCCACCCATTTCGGACCATTACCTATTTCGGACCCCATACCCATTTCGGATCACCCAATTCGGATCCACCAATTTCGGACCAAATACAATCCAGATCCCAACCTAATTCGGACCCCATACCCAATTTCGGACGGGATACAATTCGGACCATCCGAATTCGGATGTGGTCCGAATTCTGACCCAATTACATTTAAAATTACAGAATACAATTTTTAAGCAATTACTGACACAAAATTCACTATTATACTTACATTACAGATCATTGTGGTGTTATCAAAACACACATTGATTCAGAGACAAGTCACACAATACCAACCACTGTGAGTAACAGATTGTCATTCGAACATTTATTGTTTTTGCATTCATGTTTATACATTCAATGACATGTTCACATTGTTCATATACATCATTTGGCACTCGTACATGATTTGTTGTTATGATGCACACTCGTACTTGACATGTAATACACATGTGGCCAGCGTTCAATTGAAAGTGCATTTATTTACATCATGTTTGCACTGCATGATCATTACTTCACAATCTGATGCGACCTGGACTGGGGCTGACCACAGGCCACTGTCGGGACTGATCATCCCACTCGTTATCCCGTCAGGTTCGGCACATCGCCGATCAGCATTTGAACTGCCAACCCCATGCTAGCAATGCATGGTTTACACATACATTGAGGCTTACACTGCCTGTTTTCACATACATGGGGCTTACACTGCCCATGGTTAAGCATTGCTTGTAAAGAAATATTTGTTGTTTGCATAATCTGTTATCTCACTAAGCTTTAGCTTACAATTGACTCACCATGTTTACAGGCAAAGGCAAAAGTGTAGCAGGACCTTCTACTTAAGCAATATCAATTCAATATCCCGGAGACTTTAGAAGCTATTGGTACTCAGATAATGAGACTTGGGGCTGGGATATTATGACTTTTAAACAATTATGATGTTGTAATAGTTAGAATTAATCACTGTAGACATGTACTTTCATTGCTTTAGTGTGGATTTGCTTAACTCTGATTTAAGTATTCATGTCCAATTATCATATTATTTATTGGGTTGTTTGTTGATCCTCGTGATTTCAATTATAATAAAGCAAGAGGGTGTCACATAATGCCTTTATCTCAATCGTCGGCAAGGAGTTGAACACTTTCAGAGTTTTTCTGAGATACTGGAGACCATCTTTTCTTTTGATTATGAATAGCTGCAATTCCCGATCAAAGAACCAGCTCAATATGCTTCCGGGTAGCTCTCCAGTACCCCGCACATGCATCTTCTTCTTCAACTCTAACTCCTTTTGCTCTGCCCTGAACCATAGTTTTCTTTTCTCTTCATTGGTAAGCTCTCTGGCAGGCTCTTCCCTTGATGAATCAACATTTAAAGCAGCATTAACTACTTCTACGTTAATCACATTATTTCCGTCTATCACATAAGTATCTGTGATTGGGTTTTGCTGAACGATGATCTCATTGGCTTCATCATCTTCATCAGCACACACTTCATCATCGGATTTCCAATCTGTTATATCTCCGGGTACAAATTCCCCTTCTTCTAATTCCTCCATATCATCCTCAAAATCAAAGCCAAGGTCCATAGGGTCATCGTCGAGATCCATTAGTGCTTCAATCATCTCATTTATCTCCGAATCTGTGGCTTTGGATGAACTGGCCTCTCCTTCTACAGCTCCTGATTGACTCGGCTCCCCCTGAGTCTCAGCATCCTGAGCAGCAGAATAATCTACTGGCTCATTATTTCTTTGCGTGCTGGGATCATTGCCATTGTCATCTTCATTATTATCATCATCATCCCTGCGCAACTCTACTTGATCACGGCAGGATGTCTCCCCCTGAGCCTTTATATTTTTCATTAATTGCTCAATCAGGGAGCGCATCGATCTTATTTCGGCTGCTTGATCAGCGACAAAAGCTTTCAGCTCTAAGTTATCTTCAAGAACCTTATCAGCAGTCTTCTTCAGCTCGGCATTCTCGATATCTAGATTTGCATTATGCTTTTGTACCTCACCGAGAGATTTGAATCTGCTGGAAGTCAACTCTATCCTTTAGCTCCAGAAACCTTTGATTCTCTGCGTAGGTGGATGAGGTGGATGGAATGGATTGTATTGGAGTCGGAATGATTGGTGATGGGATGTACGGTTCAACAGGTGGTGGTGATGGTGGAATGGTAGATTTAGTAGGTGGAGGTTGAGCTATTTCAGGGTGTGCAACTGATGCTGAGGTAGCTCCCTGCATAAAACGATGACGTTTAGCCCGTTGCCGATGCACCAGAGGTACTACTTCTTCCTCATCTTCATAATCTGAGTCCTCCGACTCCACTGTAGCTCTTTTCCTCCTTCTTTCTTCCTCAGTGACAACCAATCGTGATCCATATGTCCTAATTTGAAAGGACGGATCTGTAGTGACATTCTCTGGAGCCTCAACCTCAATCTCTTCCATATCTTCAGATTCAGTGGCTGAAGAATGCATGTCATTACCTGTCTGCTATGGTTGATATTCATCAATTTCCCTAAGAACATCATCTTCTCCTTCCGGAGGCTCTAGCAATTGATCAACAAGCTCAGCTGTTATCTCTTCATTAGCATTAGGACCAGCTTCCCAAATCTCATGCAGTGTTTGACATAACTGATCGGATGTCGGAATAGGTACTGCTGCTGTACTTGATGGTCCAGCCTCTTGTGCCTCTTGAGGTTGACTAGCGGAAGGCCTACTTGCCTGAGTTTGACTCGCTGTAGATCTTTGGTGTCTCCTCTGTTGCTGAGGGCGCGGTTGTTGTTGTTGTTGTTGTGGCTGTCTATGCTGAACTTCCATCTCACCTGCCCAATTGGCATTATCAGGGGCGACAAAGTTCCGATCAATCACAGCCCCAAACAAAGGTCGCTCTACCGGAACAGCTAACCTTCCTCTATGCGCAGAGCAATCAGCAAAAATCCTTTTGTCGATAACCGCTACACTTTGAATCTCATTAAGCTGCGGCAAATTTGGCAAGAAGTGCCTGATGAGCATCATCACGAAGCGGGGGTACAGTAACAATCTTTCTCGTTCCGGAGCAGTGATTTGATGAACAAACTCTGAGAAAAACATTTATGAAAAACTGAAACGCCGATTATAAACCAATGCGATAATCCCTGATTGGATCTTCGATACAATATAATCAAAACCCGCTTTCTTGGCCGCAAAGCATACCATGAACACGTGCGCCAGAAATCTCCATTGACCTATGAGTCCACTCTTCATATAGGATGCCTTAGTAACATCCAAGCTATAACCCATCCTCACAAAGGCAGCCTGCCTAATACTTAAAGGAAAATCTATAGGTCCATTTTCCTCCTCCTGAGTTCCCAGCTGCAGAACTTGACGTAGCATATCAGCAGAAAATACCAACGGCTCTCCTGCTATCCTTGTCCTTAGAACAGTTGGGGTGACGGTACAATCAACTTGCAAATGTTCATAAAACTGGCGTACATAAGGAATAACGATTTGGATGTTATGGGACAGTGCAAATGAAATTCTGGATTCCACCAGGAAATCCACCATCTGGCGGAAGCCCTGCGCTTCAGGAATATTATGGTCAGGGGGAATGACCATATTATGCTTTGGCACAAACACTCTATCCGCCATGTCTGCACAATAGATAAAATATTAGAAAAAAAATGAATAAACTTGATTAAATTCAAATTTGTTTTATTTTGAACTTGTTTAAGTACAAAATCCAACCCATATGAATTTCTAAAAGTTTAATTAAATTTAAATTGAATAATTCAAATAAAATGACAAATTCGAACAAACAGATTCGAAGTAACACTTTTTCGAGTTTGGTGACACATTCGAATTTAATGACCTTCTCGAGTTTACTGACAAACTCGAGACTGGTCATGAACAGATTCGAAATCGTCGGCCCACATCATCACCAAAATCCATGATTTTAACCATTTTGGACTCAGAAAATCACATTCATTAGCCCTAGTAGGTTCTAATCAAAGATTTTTGCATATAATTTGACTCTTTACCGGTCCAAACTTTGTAATTTTGAAAAACAAGTTTTCTACCAATTAACCTTCAAAATTCGGTGATTTTGGCTTAAATGGTGTATAAGACTACTTAAATCTTGTACAAACTAGTTGTTTATACCTAGATCTATGAGTAGAATCGAAACCACACGTAAGAAACTCGACAAATAGTTGATTTTGTGAAATCGGCAAACTCGAGAGAAATAGATTCGAAATCGCCAGATAGACTCGAGGAAACAGATTCGAAAACAGATGGATTAATGACTATTACTGTTAACCTATTTATACCACCTACCTTCGAGTCTAATGCCACGTTCGAATCTACTGACAGATTCGAGATCACCCAAATTCGAGTTTAACCTAAACTCGAATTACCCCAGAAACTTTGAAAATTTCGAAAATTTTGAAATAAATTCAACTTTTTCAACCTTTTCAACCTTATTGTGTAACGGAATAAACTATGCCAAATCTTTTACCCTAAGCACAAAATTTTCACGCAATGTTTATCTTATTCAACTATGAATGCACCCTCAGTAATTTTTGACATTTTTCCTAAGTAAAAGAATAATAAAATAAAATTAAAATTTTGAAAAAAAAAAAAATTTAACTTAGACTTAAACTACAGTTATTAAAATTTACAATCTATACTAAACAGTTAACAAAATATTTTTGACGAGCATAGTCAAAGAAAGGTTCAATCAGATAGCGGTGTCCGATACTCACTTTCAGTACTTAACTTTTCACACTTTGGAATTTTTGATTCCTTTGATTGTTTGGCGTGACATACTCATTTAGCCGATTGTCGGTATTTACCCTTTTAAACATGCTAAATTTCGGAATATCCCTTGGCATTTTTATTTATCATGAAATTATCTTACGTGACTCTGACATAGACATACTTTTATGATCAAGGCATACAGACAATGATTCTAACTTGTTGGTATTTGCAAACTTTCTTTAAAAGACAAACATCGGACACAGGTCTGTCTTTGCATACAACAAAGTGTCTTAGTTTGACTTAAGGTTTATTTTTAAAGCTAGCAAGACAGCGGTGACAGGTCTGTACCGACGTACAACAAAGCGACTTATCTTGCTAACCCGAATCAAAACAGAGGCAACAGGTCTATACTTACGTACAACAGAGTTACATGTTTTTTACTCTCAATTCCTTATGATTTTTCTATTCTTTCCATTTTAAGATGTATTTGATGTTGCTATACATCCCCAGAAAGTTTGCATACCTCATTTAGACTTAAAGGTTGTATGTCTTGTACATAAAAATTAAGACTGATTGGTCATACATCTAAGTTAGGGACACGTTTGACTTTTTCTTGAATATTTTATTAGCCTTAGGACTCCCTATATGTATTATGCCTACCAACACATCAAACTAAAATAAAGCATAACACTTAGAATTTTAGGTGCATTATGTGTGAAAGCCTAAACACTTAGAGTTTGTAACGACTGTGCTAATCTTCGTCACTTTGAACCTATGCATCTAAGACTTAACTCCTTTTCTGATATTCTCTTTTTTTGAATTTTTATGGTTTTCTCTCTTTTTTTCTTTTGTTTTTCATAAGAAATAGCAATAAAAGAAAATAGACTACTAACTTACTAAAAATGGAAACTATCCTAATTTAGAAAACTTACTATAAAAAGAAAGAAAGACTACAGCTATAAAAGGAAATAAAACTTCTACTAAGGTCAATTTACTCTGGGTTGCGCATTCCATTTAGTTGAATCAAATATTCAAACCGTGACTTATCAAAGGCTTTGGTAAATAAATCAGCATTATTATCGTCCGTTGCTACTTTTACTAATTTGATTAAGTTCTTTTCAGCACAATCACGAATAAAATGATGCCTTATGTCTATGTGCTTTGTTTTACTGTGTTTAACTGGATTATTTGTTATTGCAATTGTAGATTGGTTATCTATCCTAATACGAGTTTGAGTGTAAGCCAAACCGTAATCCCGCAATTGTTGTTGTATCCACAGAACCTGTGAGCAGCAACTACCAGCAGCAACATACTCGGCCTCGCACGTTGACACGGCTACCGACGTCTGTTTCTTGCATTCCCAGGAAACGAGTCTCCCTCCTAGGAATTGACACCCTCCAGTTGTTGATTTGCGCGTCAAGCTGCATCCTCCGTAGTCAGAATCCGTGAACGCCTCCAACTCTAGATCTCCCTCCGCGTGATACCAAAGTCCCAGCTTCGATTTCGACTTGAGGTATCGTAGAATCCGCTTCACAGCTTTCATGTGCATCTCCTTCGGATTAGCTTGAAACCTAACACAAATACACACAGCAAACATGATGTCAGGTCTTGAAGCAGTTAAATACATAAGTGATCCAATCATGGCCCGATATAACGTCGGATCCACATCGGTATCATTGTCAATACCCGGTCCGAGATTGTGATTCACTTGAATCGGTGTGCTGAAATGGGCAGTCAGTTTCGTCCCTTCCATCCCGAAGGGTTCCAATATGTCATAGACATACTTCGTCTGATGGATAAACATACCTTCCTTCTTCTGGTCAACTTGTAACCCCAAAAAGAAATTTAACTCTCCCATTGCACTCATCTCGAATTTTGACTTCATCACCTTCTCGAAATCTTTGCACATTTGTTCGTCTGATGATCCAAAAATGATATCATCGACGTACACTTGTACCAAGATGAAGTGTTCTCCCTTTCTCTTAACGAACAGCGTACTATCTATCCTACCCCTTTCAAACCCGTTCTCTAATAAATGGTTGGATAAAGTCTCGTACCATGCCCTTGGTGCTTGATGCAATCCATATAGAGCCTTATCTAAACGATATACTCTATCAGGATATTTTGGATCTGTAAATCCAGGCAGTTGTTCTACATACACCAGCTCCTTCACTTTCCCATAGAGGAAAGCACTCTTAACATCTAGTTGATATACCTTAAAGCCCTTGAAGGAATCAAAAGCCAGAACAACCTAATGGCTTCCAGCCTAGCTACTGGTGCAAACACCTCATTGTAATCGATTCCCTCCTCTTGGTTGAAACCCTTTACAACTAACCTAGCCTTGTTGCGAGTGACTATACCCCGATCGTCTCTTTTGCACTTAAAAACCCATTTGGTTCCTATGGCAATTTCCCCTCGAGGTAATGGAACTAATTCCCACACTTCTAGTTTCCTAAACTGAGAGAGTTCTTCCTGCATCGCTTCAACCCAGGAGTTATCCTTTAGTGCCATTTGCACATTCTTTGGCTCTACTTGCGAGATAAAACAAGAATAGAGGCAGGTATGATATGCCTCGGAGTCGTTTAACATCGACAACAACACGGTGTTGTTATTTAAACTACTCCTAGTCCTCACACCCTCGTTAGGATTTCCTATGATGCTTTCTATAGGATGGTTCTTGTTGATCCTAGAGGTCTCTATCTCGTCAACTCTCAGATTATCTCCTAAGTTAGATCCTATTTCACCTAATGGGGGAACATCCTCAGATTCTACATTTTCCTCCTCGTGGACATTTTCCTCGAGTTAGAATTTGTTGCCTGAGTCTGATTTTCAGTTGAAGGTGCTTCTGGATCAGTGACTTCTGGAGATCCATCTTCAGTCGAAGTAGGCTCGGATGTGGATTGAAATGAAGTCCTCGGAAAGGTATGACCTTCGTCATTCAGATGCAACGTCACCATGTCCTTTTCGATTGTACCTGCATTTTCATCCAAAGGAATGTTAAATGACTCAAACAATTTATCATAGTCAAATATCCATTCCGGACCTGTTTGGGGTTCATGTGTATAACTTGTGACTTCAATGTTATACAAAATTTCCACCGTACCATTCGTTTTGTTAAAAACCCGTTTGTTTGGTGAGTTCGGCACATAACCTAGGAAGTATCCTTCGTCAGCCTTTTCACCAAACTTAGGTTGATGTTTTGTTCGCAGTAAAGTACATGGTACCCCAAAAGGTTCGAAGCCAGTTAAATTAGGTGGCCGTTTATTCAAAATTTCATAACAGGTTTTGTTCAAAGATTTGACAGTTAGGACCCGGTTTAAAATATGACATGCGGTATTCACTGCCTCCCCCCAAAACATGGTAGGAAGCTTTGAATCTGAAAGCATAGTCCTAGCTGCCTCAATCAATGTCCTGTTCTTTCTTTCGGCCACCCCATTTTGTTGAGGCTCATACGGTGCACTAAATTGATGCACTATGCCCTTTGATAGGCAATATACACCAATAACAGTGTTTTTAAATTCTGTTCCATTATCACTACGTAGCCTTTTAACCTGTGTTCCATATGAATTCTCCACTTGGTCTAAGAACCCGATGAGCTTGGAAGCCGTCTCGTCCTTTGTACCTAGAAAGAAAACCCAAGAAAATCGTGAGTAATCGTCAGTGATAACTAAACAGTACCAACTACCTCCTATACTCCTTTTGTTGATTGGTCCGAAGAGATCCATATGCAACAAATCGAATGTGGAGGTTATGGAGTTCTGAGTCTTGGACTTGTGTGTCTTCTTATGTTGTTTGCCCTTCTTGCATGGTAGACACTTGTCCTCGAACTGAAAACTCTTCATAGGCACACCTTGCACCAACCCATTTTTCGTTATGTAGTTCATTTTTCTTAGGTGCAAGTGAGCCATGCGTCTGTGCCACAACACTGATTCAGTCTCCGAAGCTTTTGACAGTAAGCAGATCGGACCCATCGAAGTTTCCGGCTTGTTCATATCGAGCATGTACAAGTCATTCTTCCTTGGAGCCCGCATCAATATCCATTCTTCAGGAATCTTGAATCCCGGTTTTAGCACTAACGCTTCAGTGTCAGTGAATAACACTGAATGCTTCTTGTCACAGATTTGAGATACACTAATGAGATTGTGAACCAGTTTGTCAACGTGATAAACTTGATCCAACTTGATCGTCCCATTAGTGACCACTCCAGTACCCGTGATGTTTCCTCCTTTATTACCTGCGAATGATACAAATCCCCGATTCCCACCCTTGAAGTCTGTAAGGAGACTTCTTTCCCCTGTCATGTGCCTGGAGCATCCACTGTCGACGAACCATTTGTTGTTTGGACCTGTGGTGATCTCCTGCACATGAAAGAAAATAGGTTAGTTATCACGGGGAACCCAAGCCATAACTGACTTGGTTATACCATTCTCGTCCATATACTTAAACTCTTTCAAATACCCATCTCGCCTTTCAGGTGACTTGGGTCGTTGAACAGGAGTTTGTTGTGGTGCCGAGTGATGTAAATTCACTCTCTGCCTTTGAGTAGGCATTTGTTGTGGAGCTCTTGAATAATTCCGATTATATTGCATTTCAGATTGAGATCCCTGAGCTCTAACCGGTGTGTGATGTCTAATAGGAGTGTGTGACCTAACCGGAGTGTATGCTCTACTAGGTGTTGTGCTCCTATATTGTTGTTGAGGTCCAGACCTAGATTGATTTACGACCCGATTCGGTGAATTAGTCCTAACCACTTCCTTTGGTCCAACCTTTACCGATAATTGTTTCACAACTTGTTTTGGTGTAGCCTGCACAGTTTTCTCGGTACTCTGAGAATTACTAGTGCTTGCCACATTTGTTGAGGGCTTAACTGGAGTTGGCTTCCCTGTCTTAGGTGTAACTTCAGTTTTCCTAAGCGGACAGTTAGAAGCAACATGCCCCTTTTCATGACATCTAAAGCAGAACATCTTATCTATGGACTTCTTGTGTGTGCCCTTAGTCTTAGGTGTCTCACTTGTGTCCTGATCTTTTTGAACATCTATTGCGACTGGTTCATCGTCCTGATCATTAAAATCAATTTTATGTTTTCCTGCAGGTGTTTCACTGGAGGAAGACACAAATTTGACTTTCTTAACCTTGACGGTTGTATCAGTCACCTTAGGTGTATTTTCTTTTATAGGCTCACATACTGGTGCAGGTAATTCCTCTAAGTCTACTGAGTTCTCAGTTTTCTCCTGAGGTTGAGGCACGTAGTTTGCATTAAAAGGAGGAGGAATCTCATGAAATCCTAGACCTACGGGCTTTTTAGATTGGCGTTGAGCATCTAAAACTTTCCCTAGATTCAGACTTGAGTTCCTAAACTTTTCAAGCTTACTATTGGCCTCTGCTACCTTCACCTTAGTTTCAGCTAGCTCTACTTCTTTGGTCTTTAGATCTTTGGTCAAAGCCTCTACATGCTCATACATCAGTTCTAATCTAACGCATTGCTCACTCAGCTTGTCTTTTAGAACTATGACATCTTGTGCATCAGCTCTAAGCTTATCCTTAAGATCTTGCTTAATGTCATTCAGGCTAGCGTTATCAGATTTTAAAGACTCATTATGAGCAGTTATGTTTTTATGTGATTCTAATACTAGATTCAACCTATCGTTAGAAGTAACACATAACATACATAATTCATGAAAAAGAGAGTAGTTCAGACTAACCTTTGTGTTATCGGATTCCACGTTGGCCATTTGAGCGGCAAACTCCAGAAGCGTCTGATCATTCGTCTTCTCCACCCACATTGGACTGCTGTCCCTTGTGTTCTGCTCTTCCCCTTCACATCCATTCTCCATGACTTCAGCCATGAAGGCTCTAGCATTAGATTCCGAATGTGTGCTCCAGTCGTAGGTACCATCCAGCTGTCTGTCTGATGTGACGTTTGATAATAGACCAGCTAGATTGGCTTGACCGGAAGATGAACTCGGAAGGTATCTCTGTTGAGACTGATTCTGAAACTGTCCATGATGCTGATTCTGCCCTTGGTAAGTTTCTACCTTTGGTCTCTAACATTCTCTGGCGAAGTGTCCCAGACCTTGACAATTGTAGCATTTGACTTTGGACTTATCAAAGCCAATCCCCTTATTATTCATAGTCAGATTCCTCCCAGTCCGTTTGATGAATCTTTTAACCCGTTGGGTTACCATGGCCAATTGCCATTTGAGATCCATTTCCTCAAGATCGTCAGGGTCTACCTGATCATAGTCTTCATCCCAGAGTGCAGGATCGTTTATTTTCCCTTGAACGCAGTTTCCGTACGCGGCCACAAATGATGCAAGCAAGTTCAAATGTTCTTCGGCCGATTTAGCGCTCATGGGCATCTTAGAGTAGCCCTGAGATGTTGATGCATGTGTTGCTTGAGGTTGCTGTTCTTCCGATCTACCCAATCCTAAGAACGCTCTATTCAGTGTCTCATCAGTCTCTGCTGGTGACGACGTTTCTCCGGTGAAAAACGCTGTAGCAGTCTTCATGTCAGCTGCGGCTGAAGGTTTTGTTGATTTTCCAAAATACATGGTTGGATTTTGGACTTGTTCATAATCCGTTTCGGCCTTCAGTAGCTCGAAATGATACGCCCGCAACGTTCCCACTATATCCTCCAATGATTGAGTATAGTACTTATCTTCATTAAGCTTAATCATGGCCACATACATCGCCCATTTGGCTGGAAAGGCATCTAGAAGCTTATTGTTCTTTTCTGTGTCATTATACTCAATGTCGTGACTTTCAAGCTCTGTCAACAGATGATAAAAGCGGGTGATGGTGTCGTCCAGCTGTTCATCCTTCAAAGCCTTGAAAATAGCAAAACACGTAATATGCAACAACGCACTTCCATTTAACAAAATAATCGAATTAAGTTGCAACGCCAAAAACAAACGGTTGTTCGCACGTGAATGTTTGCTTTTTCCCCTTTTTTTAAAAAAAACCCTTGAACCGTAGCGTTGTATCTGTATTTGAAGAAGAAAACTTAATCTATTTGACTATGCATGAGTGATTTTGGGATAAAGATGGAGGGAGGAATCTTGAGGGAAATCCGGAGCAAATACGAATTATGGGAGGGCTAGAATCGCGGTATTCAACAAAGGAATTTGAATTTTAGCTAAATAAATTTTCTTTCAATTTTGCCCCTCCGCACGTGATATGTTGTGCACCGATGCAACAAAGTTCAACTTAATTACCATTTTGCCACTAAAATCTGATCAATTGAAATTATAGATCTAACGGTGTATGGAGGTTCCCAAGTTGCACAATGCATACAGGTTCCCCATAGAATCTGACCCTATATATATATATATATATATATATATATATATATATATATATATATATATATATATATATATATATATATATATAATGTTAGATATTCATGCATGAGAGGTATTGATTTTAAAAATAACATTTATAAATGTATACGAAAACATCATAAGAAAAAAATTTTAGTTCGACTGGATTTGAATTGATTGGAATTCAAATTAGACTTTTCTAGATAATATATAACTTAAAGACTTCGACCCGTGACACATCTAATGACATGCGACACAGTTACTATTTATTTATTGGTTCTTGTAGATTTATTTCAACACGGAATTAATTTTTTTTTTAGGTTTTTACAACTTAAATAAACGAACACTACAAGAAAATTGTCATTTAGTGACACATGTTTTTAATGACATAAAAAAATGTCACTATATCTTATTTTTAGTGATACTTACGAAAAAGAGTAGGTATATAGCAATTTTTTACTCAGTTTTTTTCCAAAGTAGCGACACAATAATTTTGTCACAATATTTGAGGCCTATACCCACATACTTTTTTAGCCACTATATGTAACATCCGTCATTTCGACCTGGTACGTGGAATTATTTTAGTGGATAAATATTCTATTAGTATTGGGTTGGTCCAATTATATCTCGTTTCGTGGATTGATACGTGTAGGGATTGGGCTTGCGTGTCATCGGGTTATAATTTTAATGAATGGATTATGTTTTTGGGATCGTGGGATTAAATGGGTTAAATGGGCATTAATAGAGAAAATGTGATATTGGGTTCGGGACCGGCCTAAAATGGAAACGTACACAAGGATACTTATCTTTCATTTCTCCCTTATCCAAAATTAAAAGCCCTAAAGTGTATGTGTGTGTATTTGTGTGAAAACCTCCAGCAGAAGCAAGTCTTCCAAACCAGAATTGAGTGTGGAATCTGGAGCTTTGTTTCATCATCTTCATCTTGTGTGTTCTTGAGCTCAAGCAAGGTAAGGGACTTTAAATTAGTGGCTTTAAATTAGGTTATGTATGCAAGAAGTGTTGTAATAGTTTCTGAGTTATAAAGTCATGTATATAATGTTTGTATGGGTTAATTGAGAGTTGAATTCATAGTTAAAAGGAGTTGTAGCTCCTGGGTTGAGGCTGAAAATCGCAGAGCAGGAACAGGGGTTTCGCGGGGTCGCGGCGCGACCAACAGCCTGCAGGAGAAATCTGAGTTTTCTCTTATAAAAGGGGTTGGGTCGTATTAGTGTCGGGTTTTCTTTGAGATTGCTCGGGTTGGGTTTGTTTAGGGCTGGGGTCTCGTTGGGGCTGCCTTGGGTCGAGTTTTGGGTCGGGTTTCGGGTATTGATCGGGGTTCGGTTTTGTGAGATTGTCGGATTCGAATTGAATTCGGGTCAATGTAATTGTGTGATATATGCTACTCGGGATTGTGTTTAACCATTGAGATATCCGTGTGTTATAGGGACTAGCAGACAGCGGGCCGGATTCGATCAGAGTGTTCAGAGTTCGGGAAATCAATCAGGTGAGTACTCGAGTTCTTTTACAAACGCGCGCCGTCTTTAGTGTTTATAGTTGTGTAGCTATATCGTGCGTGTATTATATATATGAGACACGGACGTGAACCTCAGGTATACTCGATTCCTTATACGTGTTATGTATGAGATGTTAGATCGATTCCAGGGGTCCGTGATGTGTCCCATACGGACAGTGAGTCGCGAAAGGGATCACGCGGGGCGTATATATACGGCAGGGCCTGTAGCCGGGTCGCTCCTGTGATACAGGGTTATTGCCGCTCACTGCTGTGTGCGGTGTGTCGGACGGGGAAGGATCCCCTCAGGGCCAGGGTGTTATTCCGATCTCATACTTGTGCTTTATATCTGAGATGCGTGTTGGGCAATCGGGACAGGGACAGGGTTTGCGTGCTATGTGCTATGTGTTCTGTGCAGTGTCAACCCTCGTGTGCTCACGGGCTTTATAGCTCATGTATTCGAGTCTAACATGTTTAGGGAATCAGAAAGGTCCACAGCAGCCGCCGAGATAGATTCGAGGTTGATTGAAGATCCGTGGTAGTTTGTGTTTTTTATAGAACTCTTGTAATAGTTGTTTTGGGAATGTTGTATCAGCTATGTATTCGATGATCAGGGTTATCATGTTTAGTTTAACTTGGGATTGCGAATGTATTAACTGTGTTTAACTTGAAGTTTAAAGTTTTAATTAGCCGTAATCTGCATTATCCTATGACACGTGTGTTATAGATCCGTTGCGTTATTGCCACTTATGATATTATGTTGACGTGGCATTTCCGAGATCGGGAGGGGTGTTACACTATATATCTATACTCACTCCAGTTTAACCCATTTTTTTGTTGTCAAGAAAGTGTCACTGTAAGTATCAAAATCTCTTACCTACAAAACAAAAAGAGTGGGTAAAAGTAGAGTGAGTATAAATATATAGTGACTAAAAATGTATGTGATTATATGCCTCAAATTTGGTGACAAAATTTTTATGTCACTAATTTTGAAAAAGTGTGGGTAAAAGATTGCTCTATACAATCTCTTCTTCATAAGTGTCACTAAAAGTAAGATATAGTGACACTTATTTTTGTGTCACTAAAACCGTGTGTCACTAAATGACACTTTTTTGTAGTGCAATTAGCGTATTAAATAATCATTTCAAAAACCCGAATTCCAAAAATACAATTGAGTGAGTAGGGTTTAAATTGTTATTATGATTTTTTTTTTTTAAAATTTGATTAAAATAAAAATACTTTATTACACAATAAAAATATTATTCCGTGTATTAAAATATTGTTTTTGTGAGTCGACAAAGAATTATTGAACACTCGCACGTTGCTGCAAGATCTAAAATATTAATTAATAATTATAAAAATCAAATGAATAAATATTTTTCAAACAATTCAAATAACGAAACCCAACTAAATTAAGATCGAATAGTGAAATTAAAAAACTGATATAGTAGTATATATTCAAGAAGCAAACCAAATGATACTATTAGTTAATTCTTATAATTTGTTTGCTAGATTTTGCAATGCTAAAATTACAAATCATGCCTTATTCAATCCGATCGGAACCGGAATTGAATAATTCAATATTCATATCCATATTTTAAAATTCCGACATTCATTAGGTTTAATCGCCAATTTAGTTTGTAGGTTTTACGATCAATTCAAATAAAGTTATAATAATAATGTTTTCAATACATCAATTAGAGTTTGCCAACGTTATAATAGTATGTTAAACGTGATCATATATAATACAAAATCTGAATATTAATCAGTTATATTTTAATTACAAAGCAATTTTATTAGAATATTGTATTGTGCATTTGAATAATAAAGTCTTTTTCATACAATTAAACATAACATTATAGTTTCAAAAGATAACTTCAAAAAAGTTTTAGATGTGTAAGGAAATTTTGTAATAATAAAAGTTAAAAAAGCACTAAATAAAAACTTATTAAATAAAGTCATTAAATAAATGATCACACAAATATAATGGTCTATTATGAAAAGTTTAAACTTAAAAAAAACAACCAAACATGGTTAGCCATATGTCATACCTCCATTCGGCTAGCCTATTTGATTAATGTATGTATATTTATAAATACTAATAAAAGAGTAACTATATTTATTTGTTATGAATCCACGTGTCATTGCCATGAATCGACACGTCATTACCATCAATCGACACGCGACATTTATATGTTTAAAAAATAATAAAAAAATTTAATTTATATCCATCCAAATCTAATGTAATTTACTTTTAAATTTAAATCAAATCAAACAAAATATAATACTCTATCAACTTATTAATTATAATATAATATAATAAAAGTTAAAAAAAATATAAGATAACAATTACTATTCATATATATTAGTAATATATAAAATTAATGGGTTATAATAAATATTAATATCATTCTTATATACTTTTATTTAAAAAATAATATTTATATCTTAACCTTTTTAATTTATTATATTTTATATATATTAAAAAAAATATACGCGTAATACGCGGCTAATAAACTAGTATATATGTATGTATGTATGTATGTATATATATATATATATATATATATATATATATATATATATATATATATATATATATATATATATATATACACACACACACACACATATATATATATAGAGG